>OZ022239.1:9774951-9904951 GCA_963978895.1 Erpobdella octoculata
AGTATTGCTATATTGCTCATTCAACCATATTGCTTAGAACGTGTAAAAAATAGTAAAAAATGAAATCAGATAATTGTAAAAAACAAACAACATTTTATTGTGCACTTGAACATGGGTACAGAGTGTACGAACCACCTCATTTTCTCTCCTCCCCCACCCAATGCACGTCCCATCATCACGTTCCCACGGTTATCAGACTCGTGTAGATTCATCCATTCACATTACACGTCAAACGTACTCATCAATCCACCTATCCCACCATCTCTCTTTCCCTCTCTTTCCCTCTCTTTGTCTCTCTCTTCCTCTCTTTCCCTCTCTCTCTGTCTCTTTCTTCCTTCTTCTTTTTCTCTTTTTACCTCAGTCTCTCTCCCTTCGGTCCTTTCCTCATCATCTCTTTCGATAGTTTTTACTCATCATTCAACTCGCCCCATCCTTCCACAAATCTGATTATTTGCTTGCCTTAAACATCTCTCATTAGTCGTCCCTGCCCCCCAATACAGGGTGTGTCGTTATGTATTTATTTCCAATTATATGCGCTCAAATTTTTATTTTTATAGAAAATATTTCCTACCGGAGAAACAAAAAACGTTCAATTTGGTTTTAATAAAATATTGAAAAAATGGGATAAGAGCTAATAAATAACATTTATTAGTCTCCTGTTATTAAAGCCGCTTACGCTTGCATGTTTTATTATTAAAGTCTAAAATTATTTTAATGCAAAGCTTTTGACTTTTAGAGCATTTTGATGAGATTGTTTTTAATGCAACTTAGAAGTTATTGGAAATATCGAATTTAATTTCATTTTCCAGCATGTCATTAAATCAGGCTAAAATATTCTGCATACAAATAATTTTTGAAGTGTCATTAACAGATTTTGTAAACAGATGAATGATCCACAATTTCATATTTTGTCAAATTATTTAAGAGATATAATCGGATATCCCAAAAAATATTTTTTTCTTTCTAGTGTATTTAGGAGTAAAAGCGTATTTTTAAATGTTTTTTATATATTTTTTAAAGTTTCAGATTAGTTTTTAAAACATCAATAAAAAAACTTCAGATTGAGTTAAAATTTAGGAAAAAGTTTTGAATCTGTGTCATCCATCGAAGAGGGATATTCGCATAACTCTCCGACTCCGTTATGCGAATCGAATGGTGATGATAGTAGATGGCTACTAGATGGCTCTTGTTTTATATTGCTTTTCAAACGTTGTTGGTTCAAATCCAACACATGCCGCAGCAAAAAAGGCAATCTAAGAAAAGCGCTTGTCGGTTTGTACATAGGAATGAAGTTGTTCTGAAGTGGTCCTACATGGTGTAAAGTTACTGCTTCGACAGTTCATACCTAGTGACAATAAAACCCACATGTGTTGTTTATTGGCGCACAAACAAGCACAAACATACGAAAATAAGTACATACATACACACACATACGCAAGTACTACGTACGTACGTACATACATACATATATACATGCATACATACATACATACATACATACATACATACATACATACATACATACATACATACATACATACATACATACATACATACATACATACATACATACATACATACATACATACATACATACATACATACATACATACATACATACATACATACATACATACATACATACATACATACATACATACATACATACATACATACATACATACATACATACATACATACATACATACATACATACATACATACATACATACATACATACATACATACATACATACATACATACATACATACATACATACATACATACATACATACATACATACATACATACATACATACAAACGTATAAGCGTAGATAAATGCACACAGATTTCCAACAGAAGTCTCTTATGGTTTTTTTACGTCTGAGACAAGTTGTCGATTATAAAGTTTTATTGCGAGCTGTAAAATAAATTAAAGAATAAAAATAATAAATAAAACTTCAATAATAAAGAGAATTACGATAAAGAAGGTGAAGAAACAGGAAGGAAGTGTGTGAGAGAGAGAGGAATTATTCTTTCAATCTCTTTCTTAACACATCGGGGATCCGGCAAAGAACACGACATCGGACAAGTTCCACATCTAAATGCAAATAAACCCCGGGGCTGGTCTGATTCTACTGCCCCCTACTCTCTCTTTTTTTCTCTCTCTCTCTATATATATCTCTCTCTCTATCTCTCTCTCTCTCGTTCTACCTCTCCTTTTTCTTACCTTTTTACCATCTCTCACGGATATTGATATTCTCTCATTCCAGCAAAGTATTAATGAGCAAAAACGTAGACTGGAGATATAATTCCGTGATACATTACGTAATCTGCGGACAAGACAACACGAATATTGAAGACATTGATTCTTAATTTTTTTCAACATCCAATAATTGCCATATAAATATTTATATTCATATTCTGATAAAAAAAAAGTTCGCTAGCAGTCATAAATGAAATTAGAAATCAAACCGGGCCACGATGTTGACGTTAAATTAATTTCCCTTCTAGAAGGCGAGTTGCTGATGAGGATTTACGCTTTCGTTGCTCGGCATCTCAGAGCATCTCAGAGCATACTATCTACCTACCTTCCAAACAGATGCTCTCTCTGCCTCAATAATTTTATATAAAATTATATATTTTATTATATAATTTTTCACAAAAATCTCGATTTGTTTGTTGTTTCATATGTAGTTTTTATCGTATTTTCGTTTAGTTTGAGATCAAAACACAAACATATCTTTTAAAATTATTTTTTAATATCATTTTTTAAACTTTCAAGTTTATTGAAAATACTTAAAAAAATTAAGACTCATTTTAAAATAAAATGTCAAAAGTATTTTTGTCATATTTTTGATAGTGTGAAAGACGATGCGGAAGAAAAAAAAAGAAAGAGGGAGAGGGAGAGGGAGAGGGAGAGGGAGAGGGAGAGGGAGAGGGAGAGGGAGAGGGAGAGGGAGAGGGAGAGGGAGAGGGAGAGGGAGAGGGAGAGGGAGAGGGAGAGGGAGAGGGAGAGGGAGAGGGAGAGGGAGAGGGAGAGGGAGAGGGAGAGGGAGAGGGAGAGGGAGAGGGAGAGGGAGAGGGAGAGGGAGAGGGAGAGGGAGAGGGAGAGGGAGAGGGAGAGGGAGAGGGAGAGGGAGAGGGAGAGGGAGAGGGAGAGGGAGAGGGAGAGGGAGAGGGAGAGGGAGAGGGAGAGGGAGAGGGAGAGGGAGAGGGAGAGGGAGAGGGAGAGGGAGAGGGAGAGGGAGAGGGAGAGGGAGAGGGAGAGGGAGAGGGAGAGGGAGAGGGAGAGGGAGAGGGAGAGGGAGAGGGAGAGGGAGAGGGAGAGGGAGAGGGAGAGGGAGAGGGAGAGGGAGAGGGAGAGGGAGAGGGAGAGGGAGAGGGAGAGGGAGAGGGAGAGGGAGAGGGAGAGGGAGAGGGAGAGGGAAAAATGAGAGAAAGAAAATAACAAAAAAATTGGAAACAATTGAAGAGAGAAAGAGAGAGAAAGAGAAAAAACAGAGAAATAGAGAGAAAGAAAGAAATACTGGACGTGCATTAAACTTCTCTCCCATTGTAGCGAAGGCATAAAAAGACCGGATGAGCATGTGTTGTGCTTGGATAACAATAAGTATGCACGTTCAAATTAATTATTAACTCGTTTCATTTTTTTTATTTTTTCCAAAATAGTCGAAATTAAATGACCAGTCTTTTCTGCCAACCGTTTCGTGTCGGGCCATTTGAAAGTGGCTGAAATGTTTAGAAAGCTTTATTCCTCAATCTTTTTATAGCAACATAAGCATTTTCTATCACCTTCATAACTTCCGATATTATCATCACCATCATTATCATCATCATAATCACCATCATCATTATCATAAGCAGTATCATCATAATCACCATCATCATTATCATAAGCAGTATCATCATTATCATCATCCTCATTTTTTTAATTTTTCATTTGTTTCTTATTATTAAATTAATGAAAATTGAAAGTTTTGTTGTCGCATAGCTGGACAGCTCTGAAATTGATCTTGATTTCTTACTTGTTGTTTAATAACATAACCGAATCTATATATAAAAGCAAATATGTGCGTGTGTGTGTGTGCATGCTCACTTATAACATCTGAACCGCTTGAGTAATTTGAACGAAACTTTTCATGGATGTAGTTTTCATTGCGGAGAAGGTTTCAAGCTATTTCTAAAAATATTATTATTCATTATTTTACCTTTATTCATCATAACAAGTAAATTAAAAACGAGTTTTTAAAACCAATGCTCTTATATGTAATTAAAACACAAATTTTGCAATCAATTTTTTCTTATATTACTCTTTTATTTTATATTAAAGTCGAAATATCTTAATTATATCGAAATATCGAAATTAATTAAAATTAACTAAATTAATTGACTTATTGTAAAACTAATAATTGAATATTGCATTGTCTTCTATTTTGAGCATGTATGCAAAATTTGAAAAAAATCTATCATCAGGAAGTGACTCAAAAATTGATTGCAAGATTTGAAACAGACAGAGAAACAAACAGACAGACAGAGAAACAAACAGACAGACAGAGAAACAAACAGACAGACAGAGAAACAGACACGACGAGTTAATAAAAGCATTGGTAATAATAATAAAAATATCATCAAAAAGCATTGAATTTAAATATCTCAACTATTTTCATGAAAATTTCGTACACGCTTGAGAATCGCGGTCAGTGAGTGTGGTTCGTGTTAACTTGGTAAAATAGTCTGCCAGTCGGTTAGCGTTTTAGAGTTTTTCTATCGTTTTTCTCTTGCTCCCGTTTTCTTCCCCGCTTGATTTCCCGCTCTCGGTCGCTTTCCCGTTTCCGCTTGCTCTCTCGTTACCGGTCGTTTTCTCTTTCCCGCTCGCTCTTTCACTTTCGGTTGTTTTTCCATTCCTGCTTACCCCATTGATTCTCAAAAATGAATGGTGTAGCAATGCATAAAGGACATACATACAGACAAACAGACAGTCATTTATATATATATATAAATTTTTGACCTATTGATTTTACATACGTTTTGTTTATTATTATCTTCGATATAATTTAAAATTTAGTCACATAAAACACCGTTTTACGTTTCTATCAGGTTACTAACTGAAAAGACAGAAGGATGGAACGTGAAAGCTGCATGAACATCAACGTGGAACAAAACGTTGAGAACTCTGTATGACAATGAAAGTCAAGATAAGTAATAGTTTAAGATACTTTTTGGCCAAGCAGTTCAAGTTATTAAAATGTGATTTTTGTATGTGTTTTGTATTAAATGATTGTCTAAAAAATTAATTATTCAAATTTTTGAACATCAATTTAAGCGCTTTGGGGAAACCGATTCATCTTTTAGAAGTCTTTAAAAGTTTCTCTTCATAGCATAGCATCCTTGCGTCACCCACTGGATGTTATAGATGACCAATAATTTAGATCTGTATGTGGCCATTACAGATCCAGAGCGACCGATAAAGAATTGATCAAGGACTACTTGTCTTCTGTCCTTTCCTATGTCGCTTTTTCTACGCTCTCTCTCTCGCTCTCTCCCTCTCTCTCCCCCTCTCTCTCCCTCTCTCTTTCTCTCTTTTTCTCTCTCTTTCTCTCTCTCACTTATTCTCTCTCTCTTTCTCTCACTCTCTCTTTTTTTCTTTCTCTCTCTCTCTCTCTCTCTCTCTCTCTCTCTCTCTCTCTCTCTCTCTCTCTCTCTCTTTCCTGTACACTTTTTCTCTCGCTCTATCTTTTCTTTTTTTTCCACGCAAACTAGCAATTTTTTCAGAGTTTTTTTTCACTTGTGATTCAATTGTTAAATTTTTTAACTTTCTAGCAACTTCGAAGCAACAATGCCCATTTCAGACGTGCCAGAGTGCCAAAGACTGATGGGAAAGCAATTTCTAACCGACAAAAAAATTCTAAATTTTTTAAAACAAAATAAAAAAACAAAAAGCAAAAAGCAATAAAAGTTTCCAGGAGTTCGTTTAGTTTGAGGAGAAGGTGAAGGTCGCTGTTACTCAGAAGTCTTGTAAATTACGTTTGTGTTTGTTGCGCAATGTTAGGTCGTTGAAAAGTCGGGAGTTTGTAACCAGAAGACGTGAAGTGTATTGACCACTCGAAAGTCCTTCACAACTGGCGAGCCGCTAACACGTCCTCATTTACAGACTCTCGTGTTATTTCTCCTACTTATGAATTTCAGATATTTTTTAGCTCATTTTTGGAAAATTGTTTCTAGAAAAGCTTGTGAAGAAAATAAACTCGAAAACTAGAGTTCGAGCTTTTTGCTTTAGCTTTGTGCTAAAAAATTATTCTAAATGCGATTTGTTTTGTATCTCATCTGCGATTATTTTTTTTCGTAGGTAGAATTTTCTGAAATTTCCACCTACGAAAAATATATTCGCTTCTTAGTTACTGTTTAATGCCATTAGTAATGAATTTAAATTAACGGTAAATTATAAAACCGATATAATTGAAATACAAATCCGAAACCGATTTTTTAAAAAGTTGTTTGAGATTTAGTTTGCAATTTAGCCCAATGTAAACAACATTGTTTGGACGCCAAGATATATTTGTAATTGTAAAATGTAAATTGTAAAAAAAACTTAATTACTTTTTCAATCGTAATTATTTTAAATTTAATATAAAAAAAAACGAAAGCTAAGCATTCTAATGCGTTATCTAAAAATGCACTGAATTTCTTACGATATATTACGAAGACTTTTGTAATTTGTCAAAACTATTTCGTTTGTTTTCAGATTTTCAGTTTTTCCTTGAAAAATCATTATTTATAATTGAATGAATATTTTAATAATAAATAAAAAAATTAAAAACCAGCTGAATAAATATGGCAATTTATTTATTAAAGTAATATTGTTGCTTGTCGTTGTTGTTCGTGTACAAGTTGTTGCTGTCAAAGGGTAAAGGGAAAAGGGAGCCATTTTTCAAAGTCATCAGCTAAGTCCTATTGATCTAAAGACCTAATCAGAAACTGCTTCGATGCCAGCGAAGAGAAATGCTACAATTTCTCATTTTCGCGAGTTTTTTTTGCGAGTTTACACAGGAATTTTTTATCCAATTTTTCATTTCACTTATCAATTGAATTTGCATGAAAAAAATGAAATATTTGATCAAAACTCATGTTTTCCTTCATACCTAATCGTGAAAATTGTATTAACATTGCGATCTACTTAGACACGCTTAAACTGGTTGAAATAACATTTAAAACAAATAATATTTATAGTTATAAGCATATTTTATAATAATTATATTGTAGTTGTTTATTTGCTGCATTTTCTTTTGCTAAAAAAGCTGCAGAACCTCCCATGAGGGAAGTCGTTTCAGCTTTTGTCATGAAAGCAGCGTTCGAAGAAAATTGTTTGTCATTCTCGCACGTTCGCGCATGCGTAAGTTGCCTTTAATTTAAATTATTTATAACCTTCCAGCACTGTAAGAAGACAATGAAAAGAAGTAAACAAATTATAAACGTTGGTGAGTTTTGTTTGGAATAAATATAAATAATAATGAATTAAAAACATTTTAGAAAATTTGGAATAAATATAAAAATTAGAAAATAATTTTACTACTTTTGTATTATTTACTTTTTTAAACAGTTTTTATTTAAATACAAAGTGAACTGGTTATTTCTCTTTGTTTGTTTACATTATTTTTAAATCCTTTATATTATTTTCGATTGTCTTCCAGTCACAAACTTTGAGTCTCAAAATTAACTCACTTCCCGTTATCCGATCGAGCTGAAATTTGGCACATCGACTTGGGCTGCGAGACAATTGAATCTATCAAAATTTCAGTCAAAACGGCCCCTGTCAAAACGGCCCCCGTCAAAACGGCCCCCGTCAAAACTGCCCCCGTCAAAACTGCCCCCGGCAAAACGGTCCCCGTCAAAACGGTCCCCGTCAAAACGGTCCCCGTCAAAACGGTCCCCGTCAAAACGGTCCCCGTCAAAACTGTCCCCGTCAAAACGGTCCCCGTCAAAACGGTCCCCGTCAAAACAGTCCCCGTCAAAACGGTCTCCGTCAAAACGGCCCCCGTCAAAACGGCCCCGTCAAAAGGGTCCATATTTTTGAATTTGAATTTAATTTTTGAATTTGGCTCTGGGCTTAAAAATAAAAATCTAGGATCGTATATAAAGGATTTATAATAAAAACTTTGTTTTTATGGGTTAGTTTTTTTCTCTTTCCTTTTCTATCTTTTTCATTTCTGCCATTTTCCAATGTCTCTTTTTTCTTCTTCTTTTCTTGAATTCTTGAACCACCCCCAACTACTACTTTTAAAAAACTCCTCTTTTCCTCACCACCCCCAGCAACTACTTTCAAAAAACTCCTTTTTTCACCCCCCAACAACTACTTTCAAAAAACTTCTCCGACTTAATGCCGGTGCTCTTAAGAACATGACCGACATATGCAATGGGATTTAAAAAATCTCTCTCTGGAAAATGGATTCAGGCGAGAAATTCAACTTGCAGTAGAATAATAGAAACAATAATAATACAATTTTAAAAATTATTTATTTTTCAGAATTTACTTTTTTAGATTTTTATTCAGCGTTTATAGTGATTCTTTTGATTATAATCACGCATGTAATCACCTTGTATCAGAATTATAAATACTTTAAAAAATGTTTTGTCGCTTGAAAATTTTTATTGTCATAAAAATATTGATCTTTATGTATCTTATTTCATAAATTATTTAAAACTCTCTCGTTGTCAAACATTTTTCTTTCACTATCTTTTGTTTTTTTTTAATGTTTTTCTCTTTACCTCCGTCATTCCTTCATTCATCTTTTCCTCTTCCTTCTTTCTCCATATCTCTCTCTCGTACAAACACATAAGTAACAATTTGCACCAAAAATCTCCTAAATTTGTAACAGAATCTCGCTGATTTTGCTCCGATAACTCTTTATTTAATTTTTATGGTTGAACATTTCTTTATTCCGAAAAAAATACAAAGGATTTTTTATATTTCTTCAATTAGTTGAAATGCATAATTTAAATTTTTCAGTGCGACTTTTACTGCCATCAATAATGTATAAATTAAATATTTAATGACAATTACTACCTGTCAATTATATTTCTAACTTCTATATTATTTCATGAATTTATTTTATGTACGCTGTGAATATTTTGGTCTGTTTCAACTCAGGTAAACCACGTCACCTAACTAAGGTAAGAACCGATACAGAGTCATATTGACAATGTAAAATATTAATAAAAGTTTCACTTCATACAGGTGCAAGCGTATACAGGTACAAATTGATAAAGGTACAAGTTGATATAGGTGCAAGTTGATACAAGTGTAAGTTGATACAGGTACAAGGTAATACAGGTGTAAGTTGATGCAGGTACAAGGTAATAAGGTGCTAGTTATGCAGTGAAAGTAAACACACTACTGATGCATGCTACACATGTAACTTATTTTCCCTGGCAAGATCTAGCTGATTCTAACCCAATGAAAAACATATCTGCCTAACTCCTATTATACTATATTTCTGGTAAGTCACATTCTAAAATCTGTAAGTACATATTTCGGCTGCATGTTGTTAAAGCGTAGTCAACTTTTTTTTTATTTTGGGGATGTTTATAACAAAAGTTAAAAACAAGTTAATTCTAGTAGTTTTGATTCTGGTTGAAAGTTCAAAGCCACGCTATGCAGATAAGGTTTGTAGGTAAGATTTATGGAAGACTAGAGTTGCAAGCGGCTTTTAATCATTTATATTGCTAAGCTGGAGAGTGTCATCACGTTATGTCTGACCTGTTAAGTTGAGTATGCACGTATTCGTAGACATTTAGATTATAACTAGACACTCATGCCATAGTGGTACCATTCGATATCATAACTGCGTGCGTGACTACATGAATCAACACGATCAGCAATTGAGACATGTTCAAAGGCTACAAATAGTACCTTACCAATCGATGGTGCACTTATGTGCTATAATACTGAATCCAAAGATGAAAATGTGCATTGAAGCTTTGTTAGTTTTTATCTACCATGCAATCATTTTTAGATCAAATTTAATTCCAAATAACCATCAGCATTTAAGCTTAAATATAGAATTCTAAAATTTGGTTTGTCTACTATCGGTCAGCGTAGTTGAAAACGATCATTTATATTGAAACAACTGATGCTCTAGAACTGGTTGCAATGCTGGGCAAAACGTAACAGGGAATTGGAATGGACTTTTACATTTAGGTACAACTACAAGCACAAGTACTTCTATCTAGGATTTCCATGGATCAGATCACGGACGCATTCGGGTTTTTAAGCCCTTCGTAGCAAACGATATCACATTTTTTATTACAGTGGCAATGTTTGTAATTGTTAAAGTTAAAAATACTTTCATTTTGTTTTATTAACAAAAAACTATTCTTTTGACTTTTGAATCTGCGGTTGAACGTTTTACAAAAATGTAATTTATACCAACATTTTTACAAGACGATTAGCTAAATAATTTTGGCAGCTAATTCTGAAGAGCTGACCACACAGACACCACAACCAATAAATTGTCAGAAAGATGGAACAACATTGGACTGCACACGTTCCATATAATGAGAGGGCGGTATGGAAAAATATGACAATCGCTTATTCACACAGCGGATAGATCGATTTAATTTGATCTTTTCTTTAACTTACGCTTGAAAAAAGCTTGAGTAATTTTATTAAACACATTTGCACAAAAAGATAACGGTTTGGAAACAAAAAAAAAACAAAATCTGACACATTAGCGTTTAGAATGGAGCTTTAGGCTGATGCACTTTTTAAAATTGGCTAAATTTGAAGAGGTATAAAGACTTTTCTTTGCATGAACAAAAAACACGAATGTTTTATTAAATGCGCCATCTTTTTTTAAATGGATGGCCGGAAGGCGTATTAAATTTGATTCCATAGAAAGAGATTTCGCATATAAAGAATAAACAGTTGTCGTAGGTTTCGAAAGGCCATCGACATCTCATCTCATCTGTGATCAGTTCCGCATGACTGGTCGATCAGCTGTTTGAGTCCTGCTGATTAAACGCTGTGTGGAGACGTTGAGACAAATTTTATGGTGGAAAGAGAGGGAGAGAAAAAGTAAGAAACCGAAAAAGATAAAGAATGGAAAATGAACAAAATAAAAGATGAAAAATAGGAGCAGCAAAAATACTTGAGAAAAATAAGAAAACATGGAAGAAAAGAAAGAAAAGAAAAACAAGACTGCGACGGTTTGAGAAGGAAAAGAAAAATATTGCGTAACTAGGGGTGTGTCGCCCTAACAACAGCCGATGAATTTTTCATAAGGATTTGTTTCCCGTACCGTTGGGAGGTCGTGAAAGGCGACTTGGAAATCTTCTCAATCAACTTTTTATTTCCGTGCAGTCTCGTTTCTTGACGCTTCCTGAGAAGCTGTTGCCCCGTTATGCGAGCTCTTTCTCGGAATGGAGTGGTGTCAAATGCGACAGGTTAACTATCGAATTAGCCAGCGTTCATTTATTTTTATGGCGGGTAGTGAAATAAATAAATTCTTTCAGACGCGAAGGCACTTATAACTTTATAAGCAGACCTCGTTTTTTGAGCCCTTTTTAACTCAATTTTTATCAACGTCTCTCTTTCTCAAGCTTTTTTCTCTCCAATGAAAGGTATGATTCAATTTATTGACGATGCGAACCGGGGTGGGACATCGGATGCTTATGTTAATGGTAAACAACTGACTCCATGGTTTCAGATGGGTGGAAGACTCCAGTTGTGGAATTTGTATATATATGCATATATACCCTTGAACAAACAAACGGAGAAGAAAGCAAGTTGAGAATAAAATATTAAAAAAAAACTTTTTAAAATACTACGTTTTGGTGAACTGAAAAGAAGAAAATAATTTTTCTCTTGGCTGTGTGAAAAATGTCTTGATTAGTTGTGGACATTCGTATAACAAACAAGCCATAAATTTTTAAAACTTAAAACGTGGGGAGCCTTTCCCTCAAACTAACCATCTGCTATTTTTAAACAGGATAGAAAGTTTCTTTGAATATAAATGGTGCCCCACGTTTTTTAAGTTTTAAAAATATATGGCTTGTTTGTTTAACGAATGTCCACAATTAATGCATGCTTCCATCAAAACATTTCTCCCACAGCCAAGAGAAAAATTATTTTCTTCTTTTCAGTTCACCAAAACGTGGTACCCCGCCAGTATCTATATATATATATATATATATATATATATATATAACTCCGCCTCGCTAATTGCGAGCCAGTCCCAAGCCTGGAGAAAGGAGGAGGGAAAAGTTATGATCCACAACAGGAAGTACTTAGCTGCTTCCTACATACAGACATTTCAGTCTTAAAACACATGGTGTAAAGGACTATAAACTATTATAAAAAAAAAAAAAAAAAAAATATATATATATATATATATATATATATATATATATATATATATATATATATATATATATATATATATATATATATATATACTAGCAGTGCCCGTAGCGGCTTCGCTCGCATGAAATTAGAGAGTTTGAACCGTGCATCCATAGTAGAGATCATTTTTTTAAGTCTCGGCTCAGCCCGTCGACAAATTAGCCCAGCCCGTTTTAAACTCCTGGCCCGGCACAGCCCGTCTGAATTAGGCCCGGCCCATTTTTACAGGCCTAGAAGTTCTATATACTTGATGAAAAACTTCGGCCCGTCCCACCTTGACCTCAGGTTTGGCCCGGCCAAACTGAAGACCCTAAAATCACTAAAATATCTATATACTTGGTGAAAAACCTCGGCCCGTCTTACTTTGATTTAAGGTTTGGCATGGCCCGTGTGAAGACTCTAAAATAACGGCTTGGCCCGGCCGATGATAAACTGGACTTAACTACTTTTAACCTGGCACAAAACTTCAAAATACTAATTTTTACATTTGTAGCACTTACAGTTTGTGAGTAGCAGTTATTTTGAAATCAAATAACCCTTATTTCCACCCCACATTTGAGGTCCTGGAAACCAAATTTTCAAAAAATGCTAAAACACGTATTTCATTATTTTTGGAGTAGAAACTAAATACTAATTTTTACTTCTGTTGCATTAACAGTTTTTGAGTAGCAGCTACTTTAAAAACCAAATAACCCAAAAAATGATGAAACACGTATATCTTTTTTTTTGAGTAGATACTAAGTATTAATTTTTACATCTGTGGCAATTACAGTTGTTGAGTAGCAGTTACTTTAAAAACCAAATAACCCTATTTTCCGCCCCACATTTGAAGTCCTGGAAACCAAATTTTCAAAAAATTGTGAAACCCGTATATCATTATTTTTAGAGTAGAAACTAAATACTTATTATTACTTTTGTAGCATTAACAGTTTTTGAGTAGAAGCTACTTTAAAAACCAAATAACCCAATTTTCCAACCCACATTTGAGGTCCGGGAAACCAAATTTGTAAAAAATGGTGAAACACGTATATCTTTATTTTTAGAAAAGAAACTAAATAATAATTTTAACATCTGTGGTATTTACTGTTTTTGAGTAGCAGTTACTATAAAAGACAATTAGCCCTATTTTCCACCCCACATTTGAAGTCCTGGAAACCAAATTTTCAAAAAATGCTAAAACACGTATTTCATTATTTTTGGAGTAGAAACTAAATACTAATTTTTACTCCTGTAGCATTAACAGTTTTTGAGTAGAAGCTACGTTAAAAACCAAATAACCCAAAAAAGTTTGTTTTCCAGTTTTTTCCCCTCAGGAGAAAAATTTTCAAAAATCCTTTCTTAGCGGATGTTTACGCTATAAAAGTAATATAAGTTCCAAATTTCACGTTCCTAGGATGAGGCGTTTGAGCTCGGCGTTGATTATCAGTCAGTCAGTCAGTCAGTCAGTCAGTCAGTCAGTCAGTCAGTCAGTCAGTCAGTCAGTCAGTCAGGACATGTTCTTTTATATATATATATATAGATATATATATATATATATATATATATATATATATATATATATATATATATATATATATATATATATATATATATATATATATATATATATATAAAAATCACGTGTCATAGTGTTTGACTTCAAACTCCTCCGAAACGGCTGAACCGATTTTTATGAATTTTTTTGTACATTTGGTAGGTCTGAGGATAGGTTGTAGGCTATTTAGAATATTTTTAAAAAGTTATTTTGGAAAAACAAAGAGGTGCAATTATGTCCTTTTCATAGGAAAATTCAACAGATAGAAATGCATATATATAAATATATATATATATATATATATATATATATATATATATATATATATATATATATATATATATATATATATATATATATATATATATATATATATATATATATATATATATATATATATATATATATATATATATATATATATATATATATATATATATATCTGTTTCTTATAAAAAGATATTTTGAACTGTCTGATTAATTTGATTTGATTAATTTTAATTGATTTAAGGCCTAATTCATGTCGGAAACATTAAATTCATGTATTGTCATCTAGAATAAAGCTTTCCTGAAAGTTTTAGAGCTCTAGGTGGTCGAAAAGTGGGAAAGCGATGGGGAGCGTGAGTGCAAGCGGGAAAGGAAACAGGAGCGTGAGAGAAAAACCTTTAAAAAGCCCGGGTAACGCCGGGCACCCCGCTAGTATATATATACTAGCTGACCCAGCAAACGTTGTTTTGCTTTTTAGATTATTTTGATTTTTTAGAAACTTTTATTTAGGTTACAATCTCTGTTTGAGTGTGTGTGTGTGGCTTTAAATGATATATACCATTAACATAAGTAGCCGATGTCCCACTCCGGTTCGCATCGTCAATAAATTGAATCATATCTCTCGTTGGAGAGAAAAAAGCGTGATAGAGAGAGACGTTGATAAAAATTGAGTTAAAAAGGGCGCAAAAAACGAGGTCTGCTTATAAAGTTATAAGTGCCTTCGCGTCTGAAAGAATTTATTGATTTCACTACCTGGCATAAAAATAAATGAACGCTGGCTAATTCGATAGTCTAAAAACAAGCATTATAAAACGGTGACGAACTTTTCCAGATCTAAAAGCAGGAGAGAAAACCAAAGCAAAAACTAGGGCGAAAAACCTGGGGCGAAAGCAGGAAGCAAAATTTCCCTGGGGCAAAAAAACTGGGAGCCAAAAACTGGTAACAAAAAATCGGGGAGAAAAACAGAGAAAAAACGGGGGCGAAAAACTGGGGGCGAAAAACCGGGGGCGAACTTTCCGTAAATTTGCGTGGCTGGTTGTATGCAAGTGCACATCTTGACCTAAAAATGTGTTTTAAAACAAAAACATTAACCACAAGCAGCTGGATTAAAATTTAGCTGGATGCATTTCCAAACATAACCATAGTTGTATACCTATCAATATCTAATGAGACGTCAAACGGCTTATAAAGAGATGGTAGAAGTTTTACCAAATAGTGATTCTCTTATTAAAAGCAATAGACCTGTTTTTTTTTGCTAGACAGCAAATGACGTCTTGGTTTGTTTCGGCTGTCCAATAAAAACTCAAACTCATTTCTGAAGTTGTCACAGTCCTAGTCTTATTTTGATGGGTTTTTCCTCTAAAAACTCTTTTCTTTTTGTCCTAAATGGAGAGCTATGATGGCACTTAAATAAAGCCGTTTGTTGTTAACGAAGGCACCTTACAAAAAGTCTGAGCTATTTTCATCATTTCAGAAACCAAGAAATGTAAAATTCTTTTTCCTCGCGACGGGCGTTCGTTCAATAAATATTTCCTAATCGGCCGGCCAATAAAGCTCTCTCTTCTCGTCACTAGCGAACCACACTCTTGAGTAAAAGAAAATTTCGACAGCTCTTCTTTGTTTACGATTATTCGAAAGCAGAACTCGCTCTGATCTCGACTAATGAGAAAGCTCTTCAGTCACGTCGTGAATTCAAATGAGCAACGCCCATTCTTGCGCTTCTTCACTTTCGACAAAAAAACATCAGTGGGGGGGAGCTTAAACCCCGGGACATTCAGTTCGGCCACCGCCTAAAAGACGAATTGATTGCATGCAGTTTCTTTTATTATCTCTTAATACTTCTTAATACTACATCATCAACTAATTGGTTTGTTGCAAAAAGGCCAACAAATCTTTTGACCTTTCCGTTCTCGTTCGCAAAAAGAAAAAAAAACAATTTAGCAAAATAGCCCTAAAATACACCAAGTGCTGTGAAGAACCACTCAACTAATTATATACAATACAGCAAACCTCATTTATCCAAACAACCAACCAAAAAACAAAGAAAAAAAATTTATGGCACGATTTGCAGGACTATGGAATATTTTACATTGTTATATTATACAGTCTCACAAACAGGAAATAACAAACCAAATGAATTCAATCAGTCAAACTTATTAATAATTTAAAAAAAAATAATAAAATTTTCAGTAGTTAGAATCCAGGTGAACTGCTATAAAGAGAGAAACCAAAGAGGGAAGGCAGGTATTTCATGTCTGGATGGAGAGATATCTCGTGGTTGTCTGTCTCTGTCTCCATGTACTCCATGTCGTTCTGAACCTAAATATATCAACTTAATATTAATCTACATAATAAAATTCATTACAGAAATGTACATTATATACAAATGTAGATGTTGAACTATGAGATTAAACACAGCCATAATTTGTATCGAGATTTTTAGATGAAATAACAAAGTGTGCTAAATGAGCAAGCAATGTCTGAAACAATCTGTTCCATTAAAAAAAAAGAATGAAAAATAACTCACATTGAACGAATCCTCTCTGTTGACGTTGTTTACAATAACTGAATTGTCATAATTCAAATAGTAAGGTTGAATGAATTCTTTTGACCTACAAAAACAAAAATGATAAAATTTTTATTAAACATTATTTCAACCAGTTAAGTTAATAAAAACTAAAAACACAACAACAATAATACAATAATAATAATAATAATAATAATAATAATAATAATAATAATAATAATAATAATAATAATAATAATAATAATAATAATAATAATGATAATACATAAATACCAAAAAATGTTTGTAGAGAATGCAAAGATGTAATGCATAAATCATTTGATATAATAATACTGTATTTTAATTATAGTTGATATACTTATATAATTGTAATTTCAAAGAATGGAAAACAAGCAAACCTGAAAAGAATGTACGGATCGAAAGGAAAGTATGAGATGAAAAAACTTTTTGATGTTTCGTCGTTTGAATCTAACGTCGTTTGGCGTCTGTTTCTTTCGAGCGGTTCATCGCAGAACGCAAGTCGATTGTTCCTGTACGAGTTACAAGTTACGTTAAAGGAAATTTAAAAAAATAGTGAGACAAAAATGACAAAATAGGGAGACAAAATGACAAAATAGTGAGACAAAAATGGTGTTAGTCCAGACTTCTAGGTCGCGAATAATTTATAAACTTTTTTCTCACTTGTGCACCTATTTACAGAACAACCAGATGCTGCCATTTTTCAGGCCCCTACCAACACTCCTGCGGATGCTGGTGGAGCAGGTGGGACTCAAACTGCACATCTTCTGGTCTACATGCCTTACCGTTATACAATCAGCGCCCACCCAAAGCACAAAAAACTAGCAAAGGAATGACAAATGAAAGTAATAATCTGTAATAGTATGAAAAGTTTGATCATACCTTACAATCGAGCAGAAACTTTCTACAATTCCAGGCATGCAAAATTTGAAAGGATTAAGTTGGCACCAAGCAATTCCTTGCAAACTCCAACTTCTGCATCTTTCTTTACCTACACGTCGAAACATTAAAAAACAATTCACACATTAAATATAAATACTATCTAAACCATAGAATATGTTTCTTTTAAACTGTTGTGTTGAATGATTAATTTTCATGTAATGAAATATTAGCAAATATATTTAAAAAAAAATCTAATAAACAAGACCAACCTGCAGGTGTGTTAAAGATGTCGTTGTGCCTGAAAACGATGACGTAGAAGAAGGCTTGGCACACGAAATAGAAAGGTCCGTGAATGATGGCCGATGGGATATGAGAAGTTACAGACTTTATATACATGTGTATCCATTGGTTCATTATTTCTAACTGTGGTATGACTACTCTGCAAGATGAAATCAAGTAAGCCATGAACAAATATATTGATATATTTTTATTAATGATTTACAGTAGAAGTCCGATAATCCGACACGTTCGGGAATGGCTCGGTGCCGGACTACCGAAAATTCCGGTCTATCGGGTGGTGCACCTTCTTTTTAATGTAGATTTTGCCGTAAAACAAATGTACTTTGTTTTTTTTTAACTACATACATACATAAATCGTAATTATGAGAACAATTAGGTTAATAATTAAACTACAAATACAGTATGCAAATACAACAATCAACAAAGTTTATTTTACATTTCATATAATGAATGTACACGTAGTGTAAAACATATTTCACTTAGAATTAAATAAGTCACAAATGTCATTTTATTTTCTTGACTTTTGGCGTTTAGTATACCTAAAATTTATTTCTAATGATATCGAAATCAATATATTCTAAAGCACTGTAGCTAGTAGCTAGTACTAGCCTCTGCAAAAGAGATATACTTATTTAGTGATTCTGCAGCTTCTGCCCAGCTGATTTTTTCCTTTTCTTCCGTTTCGGCATCTGAGTCACAGCTGAGACTAGCCAGCCACTAATTGTTTCCGAACAATACCGAGCGCTTCCGAACTACCCCGAAAACTTCTGAATAGCTCTTGAGCGTTTTTATTTGCTTAAAAGACACACTTTTGGAGAAAACCAAAATTTTTCAATTTTTCGGAGCGATGCCGGACTATCGGGCATTCCGGACTAATGGACTTCTACTGTATTTGTTTATTACTCGCCGGTCGAAATGAAGAAATAATGAAGTTATTAAAGACAGAAAGAGCACAGAAATACTCCTCATTTTTGTTACTTTCAATAAATTCTAAAACCATTCCAGAAGACCCCAAATATGATTGTCAATATCATAACAATATATTCTGTTTATTTCTATTATAATATATATATATATATATATATATATATATATATAATAGTATTAAACATCAGAAAAGATTTAAGTTGCAATAATAATAATTATAAAAACCAGAACTCACTCCATTGGAAGAATTTTGGCTCTTGAAAGAAAACTGCCAAGATAGGAGGCAGCTAGCTGTCTGTACATCATTTCTTCATTAGGACTGATTACTTTGGTCCACAAGACTTTTATAAAATCAACAGCATAATCCTTTAAAAAAGCCATAAACATGCATTAGCACGCATAAAATATGAATGTTAATCGTTGAATTGTCGGGCTTTTTTCTCATATAGATGTATAAATCATGAAATAAATGCTAAAAGAACTATAACCGTCTCTTGAACATAAAATTAGGAAATATTATTTACTAAATCCCTGCGGAATCTAATTCTGCAGTCATACCAGTTTGAAAGAGCAGAGATAGAACTGCAAAAATTGTACGTGACAAGTCTTGAAAGTCTTGAGGAGCAAAGAGTTGAATGACTTCATAACGTCGATGTACATCTTCTTTGCGATGTCTGTCACCAGCTCACCTGTAATATGATAATGCTGATGATATCAGAAGTAGGTTTGATGAAAGCAGTTGCAGATTCAGTCAAAATGGAGATAATTTTTTGTAATTCATCTACAACTTATATTACATTAATTTGGATTTTACATAATAATCATACTAATAAAATGAATTTTAATTTGTAAAATACAATGGCAGTAAGAGAATAAAACCCATCCTTAAAACAAAATACAAAACGTTTCTCCTAAAATAATTTAAACTGATATGTTGACACTTCTATCTACACTACATACAGTGGATAAAAAAATATATAAATATCAATCGATGAGAATGGTATATTCTAACCATTCTGGAAGCAATGCCTTTCCATGTATTTGAACATTAATTTCATCAAACAATCAAGAATTCGTGCACATCTCATTTTCATCAGTCCATCTTTTTTCACTTCCTTTTTCTTAAATTATTTAGAAATGTAAGTTAGATTTTCAGTTGCAAATTGCATAATATAATTTAATAAATTCATCTACATTTTTTTAAATGATAAAATTAAACAATTAAATTGGAATATATTCAATTATAAACAGTTAAACAAATAAAATGATTTAACATATATTTAAAAACTTTGACACATACAACAAAAAACAGATTTAAACATTACTAAAAAAAATTAAAAAAAAACTAATTACATCTAGACCCTCCATGTCAGCTGTCATAGCAACAACATGTTCATCTTCTTCTTCTTCTTCAGACTTCAATATCTCCTCTCTCGGACATTCGGACTGCAAATGCAAACACATTGAATATATTGTGGGAATAATGCTAAAAATGTTAATTCTAAAACTAATAAAATAAAGTTTACCACAAAACTAAAGTTCTTTATCAAATTTGATGGAAAAAAACACTCACATCCAAAACAATCAATTGAGATACAATCATTTCGAGAATGTAACTTCTGAGACTGGGAATGTACTCTGTAATCTTCAATAAATTTTGAATGTAACATTCTTGAGTGTGAAGTGCTTGGTATGATGGATAGCAATCAAGTAGAAACTTTTTCAAAATTAAGACGGAACTGAAATAAAAAGTAAATATTAAAATCTGATTATTTCTAATAGACAAACTTTCTAGGATTTGTTCTATTTTATTCTAACAAACTTGAAAACAAGTAAAGATAAAAAATAAATTTGTTAAAGAAATGCTTTTGAGTTGAGCCGTTTATATCTCGATAATTCAGGCGCTTGCTTCCTGTTCTCGCTCACGCTTGCTCTCCCATTCCCGTTCTCGCTCGCGCTCATTTTCTCTTTTTAATTCTTTCCTAACTTCTTTTAGCTAAGCATGGAAGTTTCTTCCGTTCCCTTACGAACGTAACCGAAAAGTCGGTTTTTATCGGTTGTCGGAAGTTCGGAATAAAATTATTTCCGACCCCAAAAAAAACCGAACGTTCGGAATTATTTTTCGTAAATGTCGGGTTTTTTCGGAATTCCGTAAAAAAATTAAACAATTAATTTCACTGATCGTCATTTTAGATCAATGAAATATTATAATTATATCATATCTTTCCTCTTTCTTCTGTTTGCGATAATGGAAACACGTCAATACGTATAGTTTTGTGTACGTCGCTGAAGTTAGCAATGGTAGCTAACTTTGCCTGCATTATATATGGGAAATTCAAAATTGAAAATTTTTATTTTTTTAACATTTTTGAATAGAAAATTAAAATGCAAAACGATCTGTACTATTTTCAACTAAATCCCTGAATTATTAACAGAGTTATATGGTAAAATCTATTGCGATTAAATCGGTTGTTATGTCTCTATTTACAATGTAGGTACTCGCTAACTCTTCAAACTTGATGTATCTTAATAAAATTTACATATTTGAATAGATAATTCAAAAACAAATCAATTTGTACAAGTCTCGTCAAAATGCCTAAAAATTACGAGAGTAATTCAGTAATTTTCGGCTGTTCCGTATAATTTCCGAATATCCTCGATCTTTCGGAAACGGTTTTTGAAAGTTCGGAATGAAATTATTTCCGAACCCGATTAAAACCGAACGTTCGGAAGAAAAATATTTCCGATTACTTCCGTACCCGAATAAAACCGAACGACAAACTTCCATGCTTACTTTTAGCCCATAAAACGTAAAATAGATTTGCTAAAACTTGCTTGAAGCCTTCAAACGTTGTTACGTAAACTAAATTTGAATTTTATTACACAAATACCGATTTGAGTTTTATTACGCACCCCGACGCGTTTCATACATGAAAAAAACTCGTCACCTTAGCAACCGAAACTATTTAACTATAAAAAAATAACTAAGATTCAGTAAATAACGTATTCGGTTGAATTTTAGTTGTGAATATGTATTTATATTAAATTGTTAATAAATAAAATATAAAATTTTATAAATTTTTCATTAACATTTAATTCATATAATGAAAAAAAATCGTAACCTTAGCAACCGAAACTATTCGGTTTAATAAATAACCAAGATTCAGTAAATAACGTATTTGGTTGAATTTTAGTTGTAATAATCTATATTATAGTAGCTCACGTCACTCACTCACTCACTCACTGATTCTAAATTTTTCGTTAACATTTATTTAAATAAAAGTCCGCGGTCTGCATTTTAACCACCCACGATGCGTTTCAATATACGTTTTGTTACGCATTGTATAACTGGGTCTCCTTTGAGTCACAAAATGATTACCACAAAAACAAATAACTACCCCATACCTAGGAACAATTTTGATGACTTGCTGTAGCAGATTATGACTCTTTTGAAATATATGTTCCTCCTTTGTTTTGTCTTCTTCGTTCATAGTCTCAAGTGACATCGTGGAATCGTAATCCAAATCTGATATAGTAAAATCAACCTTGAATTACATTTAAATAAAGATAATTGATTTTAAAAAAACATTACTCAACATCAGTTATGTGATAACGCCATCATCATGTCAAATATATTAAAATGACTAATGTCACAAATCAGAATAAGCCACACTACAGCATTATACACGACTAACCGATGCTGAAGCTTTTAAAGATAACATCCAAAAAGATGTTCAAGTATAAATTGGGATGTGCTGACAGCAGGTCAAGAACAAATGAATCATATTCTGAGTTGAATGTTTCTGAGAAAGACTTTTTCTTTAATTTCTGAAAATGTTATTATTTGCATATTGGAAATGTTATTTACACAACAAATTAAAAATGTAAAATTATTAATAAATGTTAATTAATATATAATTAATTACCAATATTTCAGTAACAAGAGGCAGATGTGAAGAGTTCAACTTTGTTGCGATCAGATGAAGCTGCTTAATGACCGAAAGGAAAAACACTTCCTGTGATGATTAAAACAGAAAATGGTTAAACTCAAAAAACCATATTGACGACAAAAAAAACAGTTGGAGCTTGTAAATATTTATTTATTTAATAATAATAAATAATGTACAACTAAGTGATTTTAAACTAGCACTGAAAATTTAATCAATCTAATAAAGAAATTTAAAAAAGTTTACACGACACGAAAAGAGATTAAAAACAAAACATACATTATTACTAAATTCAGGAACATTAGCATTGCAAGCTGTCAAAATTGAATAAAGTGTATTGTAGTCTTTGTCTGCTCCCTGAAAACAATATTAATAAAAAATTAATTTAGTTTCATAACTTTCATAAGTTCAATTTAATTGATTGCTGATTGAAATCATTCAGAAATAATTTCTATTAAATACTAAAAGATCAAAGCTGAATGAAAACTTTTAACTATGTTTATTTATTAATAAGAATGTATCTTATGGTCTGAGTTTTGTTAATTGTTATTTTAGAGAGCATAGTTATCCCTGATTATTTATTTTTATTATAAATTATAATGTATACTTCAAATTATAAAAACCTTATCAATTGAGCTTTTTAATTAAATTGATGCTAATTATTAAAATCAATTTAATTATAATCGCTAATAAATTATTTATTTATATACAAAAATTTATGTAAATTAAAACTCGATTACTTTTTAGTCCTAAAGTTAAAATTAATCGTGAGAAAAATTCTTGTAAATCCCTAACTTACATTTTCTCTTTTTCTAAAAATTCCATTTATATCACAAGATGTCTTTTTGCTAAAATCCATTTCAAATTTTAAAAAAGCGCAAAAACAGAAAAGATTAAGAATGAATTCCTGATAGTTCAATTATATTATTTTATTAAATAACAAACATGCAATTACACGATATAATTATCGCCCACGATAAATTATTCTCCAAAGAAAGTTATTTACAATAAAGTTCTGATTTTGTATGCTTTTCCGATTACCAGAACATTTTTATTGTTTTAATAATTATCAATTTTTTAATAAATATTATTCAATAAATGTTTTTATTCTAATCTCACAGTAATCAGTGGCTAATTCCATTTAGCCATCAGTGCGATTTGCTGAAAACATCGGTGGATTCAGGATTGACCAGCCTGGTGAATGAAAATTGATGTGTAGCAAATACAGTCCAACCAATATCCTATATAGGATAGTAATGTATCAAATAACTTAAATAACAAACTATTAAATTTATAGAACGATGATTGTTGAGGAGCTAACGAAACCTACCTGTTGGTCTAGTTTTAATAACATGCGCTTGGGCTACAAATTGGCAAGGAGTTGAACCGAAAGCCTTATACCTCAAAGCCTGACGGTATACCGATCAGGCCATTCTTGCAAGGATTAAGGTGATGCAAAATTAAATTTGTATCTAAATTTTCATTTATCTCCAGTGGCATCTATCCTATATACACGCGGACGCAGCGTCCTGCAAAAACAGGGGGGGAAGAAAAAAATAAAAAGAGGGTAACGAAAAAAGCTTAAAAATCTATCCATTTATAAATTTCAATATAAATATATATATATATACACACACATATATATATATATATATATATATATATATATATATATATATATATATATATATATATATATATAAATAAATTATATTATAATCATATAAATATATAATGGATAGAGAATAAATGTTTGCGTCTTAAAACACATGGTGTAAAAGACTATAAACTATAATAAAAAAAAAAAAAAAAAAAAAAGAATAAATGTAGCAAAATGTGCACAGTATCATGTGTCAGGATGGCCGAGCGGTCTAAGGCGTAAGACTCAATGGTAAGCCTTGCTTTGCAATACAGGTCCACGAATGTGGGCGTGGGTTCAAATCCGACTTCTAACACCATTGTTAAAGTTTAACTTTAATAAGAATTTTATTTAATAAATTAATAAGTGAAAAACCTGCAATAATGATCATTGATAGATTTGCCGCAACATCAAAACCACTACAGAATCTTTTAATTAAATAAATTTGGATTTATAGTTTTAAATGACTTTTTTAATATTAAGGTGTGTTGTTTTTCTGTGTTTGATTATTATACCGAAATTAGACGAATTATTGAGGAAAATGTGTATAGAAAGTACAAAAAAGTGTCTTAAATCTTAAACAAGTTATATATATATATATATATATATATATATATATATATATATATATATATATATATATATATATATATATATATATATATATATATATATATATATATCGAAACACCTACTTCAAGTTCTTTTCGTGTTAGCTTTTTCAAATGAATACATTCATAATGATTAAGAATACTCCCAAACTGGAGATGCATCGTGAGTGTCCTTGACAACGTAGTGGTAGTGTGACCAATGTATGTATCCACCTTACAATGTGGAATAGAACATTTGAAATGGTACACCACGTGACTTTGTTGCAACGGGTCAGTGATACTTGTTCTATCATTCTTGATGACCAAATTGAAAAGTTTCAAGTTTTTGTAATAAATATATAAACCCAGTTTATTCCTGACGGGGTCTATAACAGAAACTTCCTTTTTTATTATCTTCTTTATAATACTTTCATCAATTCTGTAATTGAGATTCATTTGATTTTTGTAGAACACGGGGAACTCCTGGCGTACATCCCGACCCTTGTCAGCGTCAGACCCAGCCGAACTCACAGATGTTTTCATTTTGGTTACAAAATTGTTAATAAAACAGTCGACAAAGCTATTAGAATAATTGTTGTTAACCAATAACTGCTTGATTCTAACTATTTCTTTATGGAAATCTGACCAGGTTTCGGAAAAACGATAAGCTCTGAGGAGATAACTATTAATAACACTTCTTTTATATATGTCCGGACTCTCGCTGTCACCATTTAGGCATGTTCCATGATTAGTTGGTTTGATGAAGACTTTGGTAGTAGGACCAGAATCAGTTATTGTGATGATGGTGTCGAGAAAATTTACTTGTTTTTTACTGTCATTTAGGTCGAAGGTAAATTTCAAAACTGAATTGCTCTCAAAAGTATTCTTTAAAGCAACGACTTCACGTTCAGACCTCACAAGAAGAAATATATCATCCATATATCGCGCATAAACAATGGGGGTTTCTTCTATTTCAGCGAAAGCAATCTCCTCTAAACGACCCATGTAAAAGTTAGCAATATATATATATATATATATATATATATATATATATATATATATATATATATATATATATATATATATATATATATATATATATATATATATATATATATATATATATATATATATATATATATATATATATATATATATATATATATATATATATATAAACATGTCCTGACTGACTGACTGATAATCAACGCCGAGCTCAAACGCCTCATCTTAGGAACGTGAAATTTGGAACTTATATTACTTTTATAGCGTAAACATCCGCTAAGAAAGGATTTTTGAAAATTTTGCTCCTGAGGGGAGAAAACTGGAAAACAAACTTTTTTCTAAAACAATGTATATCTCGAAAACCAAAAATGAGATTCTTTTTAAAAATAAAAAGATACGTGTTTCACCATTTTTTGAAAATTCGGTTTCCCGGACCTCAAATGTGGGTTGGAAAATTGGGTTATTTGGTTTTTAAAGTAGCTTCTACTCAAAAACTGTTAATGCTACAGGAGTAAAAATTAGTATTTAGTTTCTACTCCAAAAATAATGAAATACGTGTTTTAGCATTTTTTGAAAATTTAGTTTCCAGGACTTCAAATGTGGGGTGGAAAATAGGGCTAATTGTCTTTTATAGTAACTGCTACTCAAAAACAGTAAATACCACAGATGTAAAAATTATTATTTAGTTTCTTTTCTAAAAATAAAGATATACCTGTTTCACCATTTTTTACAAATTTGGTTTCCAGGACCTCAAATGTGGGTTGGAAAATTGGGTTATTTGGTTTTTAAAGTAGCTGCTACTCAAAAACTGTGAATGCTACAGGAGTAAAAATTAGTATTTAGTTTATACTTCAAAAATAATGAAATACGTGTTTTAGCATTTTTTGAAAATTTGGTTTCCAGGACTTCAAATGTGGGGTGGAAAATAGGGTTATTTGTTTTGTAAAGTAACTGCTACTCAAAAACTGTAAATACCACAGATGTAAAAATTAGTATTTAGTTTCTATTCTAAAAATAAAGATATACGTGTTTTACCATTTTTTGAAAATTTGGTTTCCAGGACCTCAAATGTGAAGTGGAAAAAGGGTTATTTGATTTTAAAATAATTGCTACTCAAAAACTGTAAATGCTACAGATGTGAAAATTAGTATTTTGAGGTTTTGGGCCGGTTAAAAGTAGATGAGTTTAGTTTAACACCGGACGGACGGGCCTAGCCGTTATTTTAGGGTTTTCATACGGCCCTGCCCAAACCTTAAATCAAGGTGGAACGGGCCGATATTTTTAACCAAGTATATAGACATTTGAGTGATTTTAGGGTGTTCAGACGGGCCGGGCTAAAACCTGAAGTAAAGGTGGGACGGGCCGAAGTTTTTCATCAAGTATATAGAACTTCTAGGCCTGTAAAAACGGGCCGGGCCCATATTAGACGGCCGTGCCGGGCCAGGAATTTCGGTTTTTGAAACGGTCTGGGCCAAGTTGTCGACGGGCGGAGCCGAGACCTAAAAAATTGATCCGTGCAGTGGGTACTCTACTATGTATGCACGGTTCAAATTCTCTAATTTCATGCGAGCGAAGCCGCTACGGGCACTGCTAGTATATATATATTTCATTTCATTTTATTTCAGTTTGACAATTTTCTAGTGGGCACAATTATTTATTTATTCATTCAAACAGACCGTAGGGCAACCCTCTTACTTGGCATGTGATGAAAAAAGCAAAAAAAAAAATGAGCGCAAACATTAACAAAAAAATCAAATGAAAACAAATTAGGTGATAGAAAAAGATATATAACGACTCTTTTTTTATTACAAACTTTTATTCAACTTACAATCTTTGTTTGTGGGTGTGTGTGTGTGTCTTTCTCTGTACCCAAATCGTGCAAGCAAAATTTAACCAGCTTTTTGACTAGCTAAGAAGCTGAAACTTTCAGCGTAGCTTTATATTTGATGACAATACATGATTCAATTAAAAACAAACAATTTGAACATCTTTCGTATTTGTGAATCGAGTGTGTTTGAAAGTTTGTGTTGAAAAACTAGTTTTTTCCTTTACTTGTTTTAAATTTTGTTATCTACTTCCACCAAACCCCACGACCTTCTTATCTAAGTTTTATTACATGAAATCCCACCAGAAATACTACAACAATTTTTAGAAAGAAACGTAAAGAAACACTACAAATTTTAACGCAAGAAACAGCTTAAAAACAAAAATTTAATAAAAAATTTAATTCTTATTTCTTACTTTTTAGTCACACAATCATAAATTAGGAATAAAAGAAAATTCGACCACATCACGCCTGTGTTCAGAGATCAGTTTCATTGACTTCCAAGTTGCGGCCTTCGTTCGACTTGCTCTTGTCGTGGTCTGGCGTACCTCGGTCGATCCTTCGTCCCCATCTCGGAAATCGTGGCAAGAGCCCACCCTCGTTCTGTGGTGCGGGGACACCACACCACAAACCAGGCCGAGAAGCACTCGTGTCTCAGGGCCTGTCGTGTAGAATTCTATACTCCATGACATCAAAAATCCAGTATATATATAGATATGTGTATGTATATATATATATATATATATATATATATATATATATATATATATATATATATATATATATATATATATATATATATATATATATATATATATATATATATATATATATATATATTGAATAGTATATAGGATTAGCCTATCTTTTGAGATGGCTTGCAGTCCGGAAGATATGGAGGTATGTTAATTAATAGAATCAGGAACTATACGCGTCAGACAGGCCTAGGACAGGTTTTTGAGGCCCAGGGCCACAACTAAGTTTCATGGATTTTTAAATTTAATAAACCGGAAAATATCTTTCAAAAGCCTAATGGAAAGTTTCGTATCTTCAAAGCGACAAATTTTTCAATAACGCTTTGATAATTTAAAGTTCTATCGATATCAGAATTATATATATATATATATATATATATATATATATATATATATATATATATATATATATATATATATATATATATATATATATGTGTGTGTGTGTGTGTGTGTGTGTGTGTGTGTGTGTGTGTGTGTGTGTGTGTGTGTGTGTGTGTGTGTGTGTGTGTGTGTGTGTGTGTGTGTGTGTGTGTGTGTGTGTGTGTGTGTGTGTGTGTTTATGTATGTATATTTATATATATGCATTTCTATCTGTTGCATTTTCCTATGAAAAGGACATAATTGCACCTCTTTGTTTTTCCATTATAACTGTTTAAAATAATTTAAAAAAATATTCTAAATAGCCTACAACCTATACTCAGACCTACCAAATGTATACAAAAAAAATTTCATAAAAATCGGTTCAGCCGTTTCGGAGGAGTTTGGTTCAAACCCTATGACACAAGATTTATATATATATATAGATAAGATTATATATTATAACTATAGTTATCAACGTAAAAATATTTTATTGTAAGAAAACAACAACAAAAACAAAACAACGTGAAGCTGAACTATCACTATCAAAACATAAAAGTGACTTAAATTGATGAAAAAGTTCGCATTTACATTTTAAAAAAATCGTAAACAATTTTTAATTACAAAGTTAAATTTTGACCTGTCACATTAAACAATTCTTTGTGTTGGAAATTATCCCATCACTGAGCGTAAACTTCAATTTCACAAACTGTCAAGAAGCCTTCACCTGTTTCAGGTTGCTGGATGATGACATACCTGGATGGCAAGAGGGGATTTTTGCATACCTGTATGAATGACATTCCGTCTTCAGTTGAAGATGAAAATTGTCCACACAGCTGGTAGTCTCCCCTTTTGACACCAGCGTTCAAGGAAAAAGTATTATTGAGTCCCACGATGAAATTGTTCAGACGACTGCCTGATGATCAATTTTTTTTTCTATTTAGTTTATATTGTTTAAAAAAATATTCAAAACATGGAAAAAGTTAAAAAAGTTTTCATGTTACTACCGACGACGCCCCTGTTGATGAGAAGTACGTAAAGAACTTGATACTTCTGCTGAAGATCAACAACGAACCAGTTTGGTCCCCCAGCAGGATCATCAGTTGAACAGCAACTCGTATAAAAAAATGTCGAATGCGACCCGTCAACGAGTGAAGAAGCAGGAAGAGTAAAAACGAAAAGAGAACTACTGAAAACCGGTTTGTGGTATGCAACATTTGTTTGTTTTTCTAAAATTAATTAAAATATTTAAATTGAAAACTGTCAATCACTGGAGCTTACCGGTTAAAATAAATTACCGAAACATCTCTTCAATTTGGTCTGCAATTAAAAAAGTATGAAATAATTAAGATAATAAATACAATGATTAACTAACATTTCAACGTACACTGAAAGACACGCAAGTTGAACTTCCAACCAAATAACTTTTCGAATCCGTATCAAACAATTCACATGTCGATGAGCTTGTGTTGAAATTGAATGATATACATTCGAAGTTCTTCTCATAAGTACAAAATAATGCACACTCTACAAAGTGAATAACATCGAAATATTGAACTCTAGAAACATCCAAGGAACATATCGGTGTGTTGTTATTGAATACTTCCTGATCATATTTGCTGTTATTAGATACCTCCAAGTTGTGGTTGGTGATAATTAGAGATCCAACCAAGTTCAACATTTCCAAAAATATCACCTTTACTTTCATTTTAATATAATTATTGCTTAATTGAAACTAAAATTATTTCTATTTAAATAAATGTCTTTGATGTTTTTCATATTCAAGTGCCGACAAGTTTTCACTGAGATTCTCTAAAAGCGGAATTAGGCGACTAAATGCTTCACGAGCAATCTACAACTATTAAATGGTTAACAATAAGTGAATGGCGCAGGTAACCTTTCCATACCAGCACCAGCACACCTGTACCTATCGTTGCCAAGGCAACCACCATTATCCTTTTTTTTCACGGTGTTTATAATTTGCAGAATTTCTTATGTATTGATTTTTACAATTTTATATATTGTAAAGATTGTGCGACGGTAAAAGAATGTCTCTTTTTTTTGTACCACCCTTCTTTGATGAATAACAGTTGCACGAGAGCTTCCAGAAAATTATGAAACATATAGATGTGGTGAGAGAGAGAATGGAAAAAGCATAATAAAGAGAGACAAACAGATGGACAGAGTGGGAATTGAATAACAGAAAGAAAAAAACGGATAGTGAAAACGAAACATCAAGAAAACAAAAAACCCGAACAAGACCGGGTATTTCAGCTAGTAAAAATTCATCCACCACAATAGTTACAGAATTAAATAGTAAATTCAAATCATTAAACTATTAGCCGTTGTGAAAATAATTAATAAAGTGATCAAACAATAATTTAGTTAAATTTTAATTAGTTTTTAATTAATTTTTAATATTTTTTTACTTAGCTAAACTATTAATAAAACAACAATCAATATTTTCAAACATAATTTATTGGCTGTTCTTGCAAAATCGTATTTAAACGAAATTTTATTTCAAATTTGGATTAAAAATTAATCGCATGTTGAAGAGAGCTTCAAATTAAATTAACCTCAAGAAATAACAAAAATAATGTTCTTTTATTAATGCAAGTTGATGTTATTATTGAAAAATATTTTCTTCAATCCATTCTTTGAAGTAGCTTATCCTCGAATAAACAGATGGATAGTTTGGGTTGCAGTCACCCCATGTACGTATATTCCACGATGTTATCCCAACCAAAATTGACTCTCCATCTACGGAACAAGTCATTGGACCGCCACTGTCACCCTGAATAACAGATTTGATCTAGTTTGGATATGGATTTATTAAAATATTTATTTTAAGCGCCACAAAATGCATACTTAGAGATAATGATTTTATTTAAACAAAAATCTCATTTTAATTTTTAATTGTATGAACCATTAAAATAATTTGAGTAACATTTAAAATCTCACCCCGCAGCTTCCTTTGGGGGGATCAAACCCGCACACATGCCCCGGATATATCACGGCACTGGGAACGGGGGACAGGACCTCCATGCATTCACTGTTGCTCAAAATTGTGACGTTGACACTGTGCAGCTTATCCGGATATACGAACTCATGAGCTGCAAGTTTTGAGTTTGTTTGCGTATATCATTGAATTTGTTCAGTTAATGTATTTAAAAGTATGATTTTTTTTAATTATGTCTGCTAGATGCTGCCAAGTTTTAAATTATCGTCATTTTTACAAATAAAATAAATGATTTTAAATAAAATAATTGGTTTGAAATAAACTGAATGATTTTAAATTAAACAGATAGTTTTAAATTAAATAAATAGTTATAAATTAAATAGATGGTTTTAAATACAATAAATGGTTTTAAACAACTTGATAATTACTCAATCCCCATCCTGTTAATAAGCATTTTTGACCCTCAAACGTTAGGCTTTCGTCTTTGTTGATGGCAATTGGTTGAATCTTTTCGTTGAATCTGATGGGTTCTGTTAACGTTAAGATGGCAATGTCGTTGGCCAGAGTGGCAGGTTCCAAGTTGTAACTAGGGTGCTGGTTAGTTTCATTATGTTGATATATATATATATAAAACCCAATAAAAAATGAATGGTTTTATTACTTGATGTAAATATTTAAATTTAAAATTCACCTGAATTTTTAAGCAAACTAAATTTCACTAACGACTTTGATTTCTTTGACGTAGAGAATTTGACTGTCCTCCCTGTTCTTAGAATCGTGGAGTCCTGCTATCAATCGGATATCACGTGCTGATCTTGAAGTTTAAATTTTTTGTTACTTGTTATAATTATTGTATTCATGTTGTATTTGGATTTCTCATTTGTTGATAAATTTGAATATGAGCTTTTATTTTCGTGGTTTGATAACTTATTCATGTGTTAAATAGAATGAGTTTGGCCTCTGCAACTCTGTATTTATTGCACGTTTAAACATATTACTTAACGAAATAAACAGAAAGTGTTGTATTTAACGCTTAAATAAATGTTTAAAAAAATTTATATAAAAGTACAACAAATTTTCATGTATTTAAAACCTAATAAAATTATTTAGATTTTACAAATTATAGTATTAGACTCACTGCAGCAATGCGACTACAACATGCAAGATTTAAATTGAAAAAAATAATAATTAATAATAGAAAAAAATGTTGGGAAACCTCTGGCTGCAGTGGGCAGCTGTCAAAACGTGCAAATCACTGATGATGACCGCACCACAAGCAAATTTCCATTTCATATTGTTCCTCATTTCCATGAAAAGTTGGTGGGGAAAGGCGCCCTCTGGAGCTTCATCGCCGTTTATAATACGGTACGAGGGTTTCGCTTTACGTTGAGTATTTAAAAGTTGGGATAATTTATTAAAAATAGCATCTGACCAGCTTGTTGGCATAATAAACATTTTGTATTTGAAATTGAGTAGAAATTACAGACTTGAATTATTATTTCGATCAGATTTTATTTAGTGTCACGAAAAATGTCGAAACAAAATTAATAAGTCATACTATTAATTATAATTAATTACCAACCTCTGCAGAAGAGAACAAAAGTTATGAAAAATAAATATTTTGAAAACATTTTGAGTTTGTTTCATTTCGTTGAACTATTTTTTGTGCTGCTTAAATAAAGAATAAAATTATCTTATCTCCCAATTATTTGTGTGAAAATCGACAGAAGCTGACTTAAAAAACATTAGGCTACTTGTGATATTTTATCACAAAACATCTGTGTTTTCTAACCCTTAAACTAAATGTTTCAAGAGCTATGAACATTTTTAGGAAAAAAATTTATGGGTAAGTCTTTTAGAATGCGGAATGTAAATTGAGGGTGTTGAAAGACGTTGCATTCCAAATTTGATAGACAAAAATACTACTAATAGCCATTCTATAAAGATGCAGGCAGTGTTGGTTTTGTTATTTTTTTGCAATATGTTACATGACGAAAGAAGAAATTGGTTTCTGTTATTTGTTGCATTTTTTCAAAAATACGTTCTTTTGTTGCTTTCTGATTTAAATGTAATTTATTACATTTTTGTTACTTTGCAAAAAATCACCAGCAAATAAACGCAGCGTCCCATAACTCAATAATCAAATTTTCTTAAAAGGTAAATTACAAATACAAAACTTTATAAGTAGAAGCAAATTGTATTATAACTTTCATATAAAATTTTGACTTATTAAAAAATAATTGCAACTTATTAAATCCGTTACAAACATTCCTTAAAAATTTCAAATGATCAATTCAATGTTTAGTGACCTTTTAATGAACTTTATTTTTTGATTTTTTGGTATCGCAGAATTTTTCAAAACTGTAACTTTATTTTGTTCAAGCTCAAACGGTCAGGTTTTGAGTTTATTGTAATCAGAATACAATAATCTTTCAGAAAAACGACCTTTGAAACAAATTAAAAACTTTTTGAACAGCCGAAAGTAATGCGATACCGGTATTTCAGAATTTTTCCAAAGTGTAACTTATTTTTTTTGTTTTCACAAACCAATTACTGCTGTTACAGCCGAATTTTGCCATACAAGTATCACAAAACTTTCGTTTTTTCAAAAGTTTTCAAATTTGTTTCAAAGGTGATTTTTATGAAAAATATTTGTCTCCTTATTACCAAAATTTTTATTTCACAAGAAAGAAAAACAAATAGATGAATAAAAAAAGTAATCTGAAAAAGTGAGATTGGAATTTTAAAAAAATCTCCGATACCCGGTATCACAAAAAATAACGGAAACTTTGATTCTGATCCGACATTCAAACTCACGACACCCATCATCTGCGTTAAACGCCTTAAAAGTTTATTAGCTAAAAAAAACTTTTAAAACTTAAATTAAAAAAAACACTTTCATAAATTAAAAATAAAAAAAACGTATGAGAATTAACTTTTATTAAAACAAAAAAAACAGTTAAGGGGTGTCAATATGGCAGCCCACGGTCAGTCCACCCCCCCCCCCACTATTGGAAACAAACCGTTTGTCACAGACCACGTGCACGCTGAATAACAACCCCAGGGAGATAACTCGTACGAGTCCATGGTGTAATTGTTATTTCAACTTGTAATTATATTCGCTAATATAAACACCAATAGAATGATTCTTTGGAGATGGAGATATGACGATGAGATAGGTAAAGAAAACTAGTTTGCATTTTGGCGATTCAGAAGTGAACAAAAAACAATTGTATCGTTTATATCTTATTTTTTTACTATCGTTTTGAGAAAAAAGCTATTTTTCGTTTTAAATTGTATCAATTTATTTGAATCAAGTCAAAAAATAAACATGTTCAGCATCTAGTGGCGAGTTGCACATAGCAAAATCACAATTTTTAATCAGATTATGTTTTATACTTAGCCTATTTCACACTGCAATATAATAAATACACTGTACGCGTATTACGCTGTTTACAATTACATCGTATTTATTTGTCTCAGTCGTGACAACCAGAAGCAGAAGTTGTATCACTTCCAAGCGGAAAGACTTTTTTATCGCCAGTTATTTTAGAGATCTTCCAATAGCATTAGAAAAGATGTGTCACTCACGCCCACGCTTCAATTACGGACAATTCGCTAAAGCTATTCGCACAGTGTCGATAATTTGCATAATTTTTAGAGAAACAAATAAAACATTATGTGAATGTAATTTTTATGTGAAACGTTTCTCGTTTATAGTTTTCTATTTTATAACGTTTCACTATGAGTGTCCTGCGACACTGAAATAAGAACAAGTAAAGGAAAGAACGAGTTTTTCAACACAAACTTTTATTTCAAATAGATTCTATTTAGAAATACGAAAGATGTTCAAATTTAGTTTTTTTAGTTGAATCATGTATTGTCATCCAATATAAAGCTATGCTAAAAGTTTTAGCTTCCAAGCTAGTCAAAAAGCTGGTTAAATTTTAATTGCAAGATTTGCGTACAGAGAAAGCCACACACACACACACACAAACAGAGATTGTAACCTAAATAAAAATTTGTAAAAAGAAAGAAATTTATAACAAAACAAGTAATGCTATCTTCTTATTTTTATCATCAGTTTAAATTAAAAATAAAATCCATTTAAATTAAAAATAAAATAAAATAAAATTTATTTTTGCTCTTTCATTCAATCAACGTCAAAAAGCAAAAATGTTATTTCTTTGATGTAACTTATATAGCATTAAATATTCAAACTGATAAAGAACAACAACCGAGTCAGCAACAAGCGTCAAAGAAAAACAGTTTTACGGAGAAACCTTTTATATAAAATATCAGCTATATTTTTATTTTAAAAATAACAATACGTGTTAATATTTGCAAAGTTTATGTGGGAAGATTCGGGTTGATTGAGAGACAGGTAGTTGTTAATTGGCCCTCAGAAAAACGAGTCGGCAAGTCAGCGACAAACCCACAAGTTGAAGTTAATAGGAAATATTTAGATTGTACATGAAACAACTTACGACGTTTTCAGACATATTCATCCATTCTGCGGTTTTTAAAACAATCTTAATTATTAAATTATTATTCCGGGATATCTATGTCACACTTTACACTTAATAACAACCGGAATAAAGAAAAATATTTAAACTGGAAAACATCGACCAGAGTAGAAGATTTTCAACAATTTTTTATTTAATTTCGTGATCTTGAGTCTCATTTGCAAAAACCTGTTAGAAAGTTGTGATGGTTATTAAAAATGTAGACTGATAATTATTTATTTATTAAAATAGTTTTTTTTATAATAGTTTATAGTCCTTTACACCAGGACTGAAATGGCTGTATGTAGGAAGCACCTGTCGTAGATTATATTTGATCTTTTTAACTGTCCCTCCTCATTTATCCAGGCTTGCAGACTGGCTTGCAATTAGCAAAGCAGAGTTTTTTTAAATAGTTTTTTTAAATCGCTTTTATTAATTTTACCGCCGGTTTTGTTTTGGTTTGCAAACCTTGAAAGTGAAATTTAACTAACTTCCCGTCGTCTAACCGTGCTGAAAATTGATATATAGGCTTGTTCCTCATGACAATGCATTCTATTAAAATTTAAACATTTTCTGAAAAAATTTTATAATTAAAAACAATAATTATCTATGTTTTAAAACAAAATCAAATCAAATCAAATTATATAGATGTTTACATAAGAAATCAAAAAATTGTTTTAAAAGTAAAATTTGCAATAAACAAAAAACCGGAAAATTCTGAAATATTATGAATTTGTGAAAAATCTCATTTTTACGGCTTACTTGTTAATTGTTTCAATTCAGATTAAAGCAAAAAACTGCAAACAGGTTACTCAATAGATTTTTTTTTTAAATATAGCTGGCTTGTCGTATCGTCAGGTCAGAATTGTCGCCAATCTATTTATATATAAATGACTGTCTGTGTGGGAGTGAGTTTGTCTCTTATAGAAATCCAAACCGCTAGAGCGATCTTGATGAAATTTGGCAAAGAGGTAGTTCTCATACAGGAAAAGAAAGTTGTGAAAAAAAATTGAAATCGGGCACAAAATGAGCGCAAGTTCTTTATGCAATGTTACACTATTCATACACTATTCATCCGATCCCATCCCCGGCTCAGGAGGGCCAAAAAACTTTTCCAGGCCAAAAATGCCTATGTACGACCATAAAAGGTAATCTAAACCGCTTGAGCGATCTTGATGAAATTTGGCAAGAAGGTAGTTCTCACACAGGGGAAGAAAGTTAAGTAGGTATGGACTCCCAACTGCAGTATCGGATCTATGGGGGGGGGGCAACTGTGAGCGAGAGAGTGAGCGGGAAAGCGACAGGGAACGGAAAACGACCGGGAGCGGGAGCGCAAGTGTGGAAGGAAACGGGAGCACGAGACAAACATTATAAAAACCTCTAAAAACCCCGGGCAACGCCGGGTACCCCGCTAGTCATAAAATAAAATAAAAAATTGTTGGTTAGCTGATCCCCTGATGATACAACAGTCACATAAATGAATGGTGGTCAGTATAAAAAGAGAAACAACCACTGTGTGCGTGTTGGAGACGCGTTGTTACTTTTTCTATTTTTAGATGGCGTTTACATTATAGTTTTTTTCCAAATAAACATTAACAATACTAAAATTATTAGTTGTAATATTAGTTTTATATCAATTTATAAAAGAAATCTGAACCTTACTAAATAGACGAAAGGTTGGTCAATGAATAGGAAAATGCTATTTGAAGCTAGGATTATATCTGTTTCTGTGTTACTGATTTCAGTTGTTTTATTTTTGTTTAATGGTGCAAGTTTTCTTAAAACTATTAAAAAATTATATAGAGAAGACAAAGCATAGTGTTAGGTATAAAATCGAAAAAGTTTCAATTTCTCGACATATAATCACACTCTCCTAACATAGTTCAGTAATAATAATTGCTAATTAATTGTAGTACAGTAATAATAATATTAATTATAATAATTGTGTTTCGTGTCTGCTATCAATCACGCACATCCGCAAGCAAGTATCAATCTTGTCCAGAAATTAAGTTTAAATTAGATGTACACAAATGTCAATTAGAGTTCAACACATATACAAATATTTTAGTGATGTTATAAGTGCTAAAATAGGACAAGGTATATTTGTATTTATTTATTTTTAATTCCACGGACTTTGCACGAAAGAAGAATTTGTAAACTCGACGACGAAGCTGAGAATGTTCGAAAGGAGAAACTTTTGGATGTTCATGTGCACTGCAGTTGGTACCTTCCTGCTTCTGAAAAGTAATTCAAAGTTCATTTACGAGTTCATTCTTATGTTTATTAATTAATTAATCATCTATTCAGTTGTGTTTTTATTTATAAAAAATACGAGGTGTTTTAATATTTATAGCAGTTAGGGTAGGTTTTATCTTTTTTATTTGAAAACATATTATTCATATAAAGTCTTAATTGCTTATTAATTTGAAGATACCTTTAATCAGACATTAAAATTATTTGATTTATCCAAATAACAACTATCTTCAACAAAAAGTGAATGATTGGAGCAATTATGGCCGATATGATAACGTTTTACAATCTGAATATGATAATGTTTTAGAAACTAAGTATTATAATATTTTAGAATCTGAATATGATAATGTTTTAGAATCTGAGTATTATAATGTTTTAGAATTTGAATATGATAAACGAATAATTTGTAAAGATTTAATTTATGTAATGAAAAACAATTTTAAAATCTAAAACAAAAATATTGTTTAAAATAAGTTTATTTGCATTTGTTTTTATGCTTGCTCAAACTAAATACAAAAAAGTTTAGTTTTTGTCGAAAAAAAGATAATTTATATCGCTATTTTATTATTATTTATTTTTATTACTTGTTAATTTTGATAATTATTACTACCACCACCATCATCACAATCACCGTCACCAGCATCGTCATCCTTATCATCATCATCATCATCGTCATCAACATCGTCATCACCAATTAAATTGTTAACCACCAATCCACATCCCCCTTTTAACAATTTAAACTAAGCAAAGTTCACGAGTATCCTACTATATATTTGATATTGATATTCTCATTTTTTTTGTAACGATTGAAGTTATAATGCTCGTCTGCAGAGAAACACAAGTTCCTCACGTTATCAAGTTTTTAACCTTTCTTTCTTTATATCTTTATCTTGATGCTCCGTGTTTCAGAAACTAAAAATGATTTTATTAAAATTTTCAAAAACCTGTTTCGGTAATTTGTAGCCAGTTTTAAAATGTCGTGTTGCTAGATATAGGTAATATATGTATATACAAGACCAGTTTGAAAATGTCGTGTTGCTATATATAGGTTATATATGTATATACAAGACCAGTTTTCTCACTTTTGTAATATTTCAAAACTATGTCAGTTGCTTCAAAAGTTTTTGAAAACATATTTAAAAAAAAATGCAACATCATAATTTTTAACACATAATTAATTCTAATTTTTTTTCTAGTTTAGAAATTTGTCTTTGTCAATAACTTCAGACTTGTTTCATACTTAACAAATACACAGTAAAAACTTTAACAAATCATTTTTATTTTGTAATTTAGTTCAATCTATCTGCCAACTTAGTAGACTGCATTGTCGCTAACGACAGCTATACACACCAAATTTTAGCTTTCTTGGATGACGGAAAGTAAGATTTTAAACTTCAAAAAATTCAATTCAGCAAATACGGTGAAGTTAATATTAAAGATTTGTTTATTTGGCATAAAAAATTTTGTTACAATGAAACAAGTAAAAAGAAAAAAAGAAAATAAATGCAAACAACAAATGGCAGTCAACAAGACCAACGTGTTAAGCTGAGTTTCTCAAATTTTACGATTAATTCGACAGCCACACATAGTAATCCAAAATATTAGATTTTTAGTTTTTAGACTTTTGGGCTAAATGCCAACTCTTGGAACCAATTTTTCAAAGCTATGCCGACTATTCAATACTATTTCAATACTATGGAGATTCTTGGAGCCACTATTTCAAGACTATACAGATTCTTGAAACCACTATTTCAAGACTATACAGATTCTTGGCGCCACTATTTCAAAATTCCAAACCATTAATTGAATAAACAAATTTTTACTCGTATTCCTTGTCAGTTACAAAAAAATATTTACACACAAAATATAAAAACCTAGAAACATTTTATTCCACTCTCAAATTTTTTTAACCAAAATGTGCTACAATGGCAGATTTATTTCCTTAAAATGGAAAATACTGTTTGTGGATCTTGGTTACTATTTTTTTAAATTATTTTCATTATTTCTTTTTATGTTTTAGGTGATTTAACTGGCGGACACCTGCTGCCAGAACAAGATGACATCAGTGATAGGTAACTGATTTAATTTTGTGTATAAATGTATTGAAAGAGTGTTTTGAATACGTTGATGCATAATTAATACACCCGTTATGTTGATCAATCAGCACAACGTCTTTACCTTAAATTCAGCCGTTGAAATTGCTCAAATTAACTGTTGTTTTTTTAGTGATCCCCAAACATTTGAGAAGAGAAGATACTGGATTGACGAACTATCCGACTGCATTTCTATGTACTGCGCCAAGTACCTCAACACCCAGTCATACGTTCGTTGCATGGTCGCTAACTGTCCTGATGGAATTCGACAAATAGTCTATAAAAAGAGATCTCCCGAAGAAATCCAGAATGACTACTTCGAAAAAGAAGATTCAGGTGATGAATTTATTCGACAAAGGACAAAGCAGATTGGTGAAGAAAATGACAAAGTTGACTTTCGTGACCCGGAAAAAAACTGGAAAGAAATGGAACGCTACGGGGAACGACCAAGAAAGTACAAGATTCCTCAAAAACCAAAGTTTTTTGTTTCTATAGATGCGACTACTGATGAATAAATTATTTTTAACACCACATTCGAGAAAAGTCATTCTCGTGTTAGAAGAAATATAAACGTTAAACAATTTGTTTTAATTTGTTTAATTCATATTTTCGGCTAAATACAAATAAATAAATTTAAACAATTAAAAAAACATTTAAAAAAATTAAGTTTTTTTTAATTTAATTCAAGTATTATAATTGCAAAAATTTGACATCTTGAACATTAAATTTGAAGAAAATTATTGCGGTGTGAGTGGTCGTTTGAGGTTGAAGTAAATACGTGTTACCATTCCGAATTAAAATCTAAGTTTTAAATTTTCTTTTTCTGTCAGTAATTCTAACTAATAACAAAATTTAAAATTATAAAAAATTATTATAAACAAAGCAATGAAAAACACAGACCAAAGCACAAAGTATAATTTAAGACCTGAAATGACTTGTTTTTCTTAAAGAGTTCAAATAACATTTCTGTGAGACTGCCAACAATTTAGTTTAAAATATTTATAGTAGTTGTTTCATGTAGCCTTTCTCTAGAACTCCACGGTGGTTTTATGTAGTTTTTTAGAAGTCCATGATGGTTTTATGTAGTTTTGTAGAAGTCTATGGTGGTTTTATGTAGTTTCTAGAAGTCCATGATGGTTTAATGTAGTTTTTAGATGTCCTTGATAGTGTTATGTAGTTCTCAGAAGTCCATGATGGTTTAATGTAGTTTCTAGACATCCTTGATAGTTTTATGTAGTTTCTAGAACTTCAATAGTGGTTTTATGTAGTTTCTAGACGTCTATGGTGGTTTAATGTAGTTTCTAGACGTCCTTGATGTTTTTATTTAGTTTCTAGAACTCCATTGTGGTTTTATGTAGTCTCTAGACCTCCATTGTGGTTTAATGTAGTTTCTAGACGTCTTGATGGTTTTTTGTAGTTTTTAGAACTCCATGGTGGTTTTATGTCGTTTCTAAAAGTCCATGATGGTTTTATGTAGTCTCTAAAAGTCCATGATGGTTTTATGTAGTTTCTAGAAGTCATGATGGTTTTATGTAGTCTCTAGAAGTCATGATGGTTTTATGTAGTTTCTAGAAGTCATGGTGGTTTCCACTCATTTCTTACTTTCTTTCAATCATTAGCTCGGAGTTATTATTTTTGAACATGTATCGGTGAGTTTGTAGTGTAGATCAGTATAAAACGCAAACGATGAAACATATTACAGTAAGAACAAAACATATGCGTTTTGAACTTGAAACATGCAATTATAGTGATTTGAAAATTACTAAAACTACAAAAAATTAATATTTAAAGTTAACTCAAAATTTTTTGCTTTCCCGGTGCCTGCCAAACAGGGATCAAGCAATCAATTAAAGATGACATGCAACGATAAAATTATAAAACAACAACTTTAAAACTAAAAGTAAATTCTTTAAACGATTTTGCTAAATGTGTCAAATATGATTTTGAAAAACAGATATTTTTCAGCTTTTGTGAAAGGTGCTATGTTCTATAATTTGTATAATTGATTGATTAATACAAGTGTACACATAAATCAAACTATATTTCACAGTGCAAAATATATTTCTATGAGCAACTACCATATTAAAATGTGCATAGTAGTGATGTATAACGTTACCTAGCGAAAGTTGAAAAAAAATTTAGTAAGTTTTTATTCGTTTAAAGTAAGGCTGGGCCAACAAAGCCACCACCCACCATGGTCGAGGTGACATTGGTCTCGCAACTATCGGCCTGTCCAGAACAAAATTTTCCCTTCCAAACAGTTTCAATTATTGTTTTGTAGGTAGGTTTTGCTATGTAGGCTTTGTTGAAATACATTTTACAAAATTAATTTAGCTTGTTTTGGAACCATATACACATAGAGAGTGCACAAACATATCGAGCAAAGTCTTAAGCAACCTTTCAGCCAAATTGACATTTTAAATTGTCGTATATGTCGTATAAAAACATTTGAACAAAGTTTATAATTAATTTTCCCCCTTTAATTGCTATTCATTCCCAAAATTAAAAAAATTAATACATTTATAATCCAAGAATTAGAGATCAACTCGTCAATAATAATCATTATATTGCAGCTCAAGAACTGAAACTTGTTTTAGAACTTAAATGACTGACATACTCCTAATGCATCTGGCAACTTCCACTTCTAGTTTTCTTCACTTCTTTTCATACAACCAACTTTTGTCCCGGTTTTTTTAACTTTTTTTACCTAATAGAGAAAGGCAGATTAAAAAAAATTACTTTAAAATGTTATAAATCATTTAAATTAATAGTAAATCTTGGATATAATTTTCTCCAGCCTAGCAATCATTTACAAAAGTAGACAGAAATTCGATTTAATGTTGTTTTATATTATTTCATTGCCTGTGATGCAAAAAATTAACATTTTTAATATCATTGAGCATAGAGAGGATGCGTTCAAAATGAGCTTTTCCATAGATGGCGTGAAAAAAGGTTAAAAACTACTAGTTTAAATAAATTGCTTATACTAGTTTATACTAGTATTTAAAAACTGCGATTACTTAAAAACATTTGGCAAATAAATCAACTTATTGGAAAATGAATTATTTTTAAAAGTCAGCGTTTTATGTTATATGACGTCAAATATCGAAATAAACGGCTCACATCAAAGTTGATAACAAAAAACACACAAGCAACAAAAGTTAGACCGTTTACAAAAAAAACTGCTTTATTTGTTTTTAATATGATTATTTTTATTTTATCGCCCCATCAGTTTGCGATAATTTTTAAACTAATGTCAAATTCTGTCTACGAGAATTATAACTTAAATTTTATTTGGTTGTTGCAGATAAAGAAAACTCTATCAAACGAACGGAAAACAACAGAAACATCAAAAATAATAAAAAACGAAAAGATGGCAAAACTACTTAAAAAAACAAAGGCATATTTTATCATTGGCGGTCCTGGTGTCGGAAAGGGAGAGCAGTGCAAAAAGCTTGCAGAAGCTTACAACCTGACTCACGTCTCTACCGGAGAACTGCTGAGGAAAGAGATTGAGAGAGGCACAGAAAATGGGATCAGAATCAAAGAAGCTGTAGAGAGAGGAGATCTTGTCCCTTCGGCGCTCGTCCAAACGCTGCTAAAAGAAACCATGATCAAAGAAGCAGCTACTAGTCAAGGATTTGTGATCGATGGCTTTCCCAGAGATTTGCAACAAGGAATTGTATTTGAAAAAGAAATTGTGCCCATACAGAAAGTTCTACATTTCAAAGCACCAGATGAGGTAATGAAGGCCAGATTGATGAAGAGAGCTGAGACAACCCAAAGACCAGACGACAGTGAAGAAGTTTATAATTCACGAATTCAAACTCACAATCAGAATTCCAAACCGATTTTGGAGTATTACGCGAAGAAAAAGAAACTGTTTGAAATCAATGCAGAAGGATCGCCTTCGGAGGTTTTTCTGCTTGCCAAAGCAGTCATGGATAAGAAGAAATAACGAAAAAATGATAATTTCAGGCAACACAAAAGAAAACGAAAATGCGCTTAAAATACTAAGAAAAAGTAAAAGAAAGGTTTCGAAGTGTAAAAGTAACAAAAAATGTCAAAGTTAAACCAATCGGACAAGAACTTTGTAACAAATATTTATATCAAACACCTTTTAACAGTATATCCATCAAATAAAGAAAGTTTAACATATATGTGGAAATTAAATAATTTTGTTTATTTTAATTTTTTTGTTAAAATTTATTTTATTGAAAACAAATAAAATAACCACGATTTAAATATTTTATACTCTAATTTATGTTCTTCAGATGAGCACAAACAAAATTGAAACGTCTGTGATGTGACTTGTTTGAGAGTTGAAAAACAATTTATTTTAATCAGTAAACCAAATAAGTAAACAAATTAAATCATATGAAAATAATAATTGAAAATTACAACTTCATCGTGGAATTAACCAAAATAATTTGAACCGCTTAATCTGTTCTTCAAAGAAAAACATCTAAAATCGAATTTTTGCCAAATATTTATTTGAAAATCCCCATAATAATTAAATGAAAGCGATAGTTGAAATCTACTGCAACATATATAAGGGCTAACTAACAAAGATATTTTTACATCAATGGGCAGGTTATGTCGATGGCGGGTATTTCTCATACGATAACGATACCAATCCTGAAAATACGTCTTACGACCCGTTCAGAAACCAGTATTGTAATAAATTATCTCCACTGGAGCTGGTCTCCATGCTTGTTACTTGTGCACTCTAATTTATAGACTTCACGACCTGCCTTCTCAAATTGAGTTGTGTTAATATCGTAAAAAAAGTTTTTCCCTTTATTGTTATTGTTCTTGTTTTTATTATTATTCTGTGGTAACAAAAAGATCGTGACGTATCTCATCAATATGAAAACAAGCGATGATAAATGTCCTGCTTCCCATGTTCGCTATTTAAGAAGAAGAAGAAGAAAAAGTCCAAGGGAAGGTCCGAATCTGTTAGTGTAAGACTTTTGAAGAGTGTGTCTTTGTGTCGTTGAGTGTGTTCATTTATGAGGAGAGTGTTTTTATGTCGCTAATGTTTTCATTTATGAGGAGTGTGTCTTTGTGTCGTTGAGTGTTTTCATTTAAGAGATAGGATTAACGAGTGAAAGTTGGTTTGAGGATGATAAATGTTTTCAAGGGTTAAAGATCGGTGGCAATGGCGTACAAATAACTTAATCGAGGCGCTATTCTCTAACTCGAAATATATCTAAATCTTTTATGATTTTAACATTTTGCTTCAAATTGAAAATCTTTAGTCAGGAATTTGAATAAAGTAGCCTTTCTATGTCGACCTAGAACTTCAAATCATAAAATAATGTGCTTCTTCAACCACAAATAAAAAAATCTATTTATATTCTATCATTAAATTCTTACAATATCACTAATTAAGCCATCTCTTTGGCTGACCTGGTCTTGTCAGTGGCACTTTTTTATTAATACTTGGCCTCCGTTCCTTTGTTCACAAATATCCAGGTTGTCTTGATAGAAATAATATAGCTCAATTTTTTTTTAACAAACATAGGTTGAGCGTTCAAGCGGCAAAGAAGAGGGTAGCACAAGCTCGGAGTTGACTTTCAAAGGAGAAATAGCCATGTTGTTAGAAGCTGAAAAAAGTGCCAAGAAAAGAGTTCAAGAAGCAAAACAAAGTTTGTGAATATTAATTATGAAACGAATGTTGTACATGTTTTGTCTCTGTTACGATATTGCCAATCGTATAAGGGCTTCTTAAAATGGTTATAGAATTTGTTAGACGATTATGTAAGCACTTGACTAGACTATATAAGTTGTAATTACTGTAATTAAAACTACTCTAATTAAACACTCATGCAGCACTGAAAAATAATTATAAATGATAACCCATTGGACATGTGAGCAACTTTTATTTGCCAAACCCTTGTCTTTTTACAAACTTTTATTTAGGTTACAATCTCTGTTTGTTTGTGTGTGTGTGTGGTTTTTTCCGTACGCAAATCTTGCAAATAAAATTTAACCAGATTTTTGACTAGCTAGGAAGCTGAAGCTTTCAGCATAGCTTTATATTGGAAAACAATACATGATTCAATAAAAAAAACCTAATTTGAACATCTTTCGTATTTCTAAATCGAGTCTATTTGAAATAAAAGTTTGTGTTGAAAAACTCGTTTTTTCCTTTACTTGTTAGTTGTCATAACTCATTGAGTTCTGCTGTAAGGAAAATGATCAGTGATATCTTTTCAATATATAGTGAGAAAGATTTTTTAGTATTAAAAAAGTTTCTATCATTTAATATGAGATAAATAGATTTCAAATACCAAACAAATATAATAATGTTTTGATACTTAGGAAAAGTCATGTTTTTGAATAAGGCCAGACAAACAGCCAAGTTTGATGTGAATGCCCTAGCCAGAACAATGAGAGAAAAATACGAACAGGATTATAACGAAGTTAGCCAATAACTTTTAATTAATTTTTTTTAATTACCGTTTTATTTTTGGTTAAATTTACAATATTATTGAGATTTTTATTAAGATTATTTTACATTGTGATATTTAATGTATTTTTAACATCAGTAGAGTAGAAGGGACAGCATAGGTTGAAGGTTATGTTGAGGTTGATATTTTAAAAAAATGTTAGGTTGCAAACTTATCACAAAATCTTTTTCTATGTTTGCAAATCTGAAAAACAGAACAGAGTTGATTTTTAAACAAGTGAATCAAAAAACGAAGTTTTTTAAAAATACACTTTTATATAATCGATTGTGTAGGCCACATTCTGTTACATAAATAACGAGCATATTAGCATAGACAATAAATAGTTCGACGAAAATATCACAAATAATTATTTAATTAAATTGTGTCCAATCGATCCGAAAATTTGATAGAATGCTTTTTTAATCAGTTCAAATTTTTAAGTCTCTAGTTCATCGGGAAGTTAGTTTAAAATCAATTGTAAAATTTGATGACAGACAGATAGATAGACAGAAAAATAGACAGACAGATAGACAGACAGACAGAGAAGTCAAGTTAAGTAAAAGTGTGTAAAAATGTGTAATCCTATTAGCGAGAGGTTTTTTATTAAAATATTGCTATCAAATAGGGATGTCACGGATAGGACTTTTTGACTTTTTCGAGTTCGGGTTCTTGAATTTTGAACTTTCGGGTTTGAGACTTTCCAAAAACCGGGTTCGGGTTTTCAATTTTTCAAAGATCGGGTTCGGTTTCGGATTTTTGACTTTCAAAATTTCGGGTTCGGGTTTCAAAATTGAAAACTTTCGGTTCGGGTCGGGTTCGGGTCGAGTTTGGTTAGTACGATTTACATACTTTATAAATACGTCTCGGAGTGAAGATTGGGCTATATATTATTTAGAATTGGTTTAATGGATTGAGCGAAATAATTGGGAAGTTTTGTGATTACAATAATAAACAACATATGAACTGCAGTACATATTTTTGTTGTTTAGTCTTAGTTGGAGTTTAAATTTCGAAAAAGCTTTTCTGATAACAGGGAAAAAATTCTTATTATATAAAAGTAATTTTGGGTTATATTTGGGTTTCTAGATAAATTATTATGTAAGAAATTACAAAATTTAAATTCCCGGATTAGTACCTTCGCAAATCGGCTCCGCCGGCTAATCTGGCAACTTAGTAGTCTAGCTCATACAAGGATCAATAAAGTGGCCTATGTGCAAAATATGTTAAGCAAAAGTGATTTTACAAGATTTGTATAGTTCGCGTTTTAATTATTCCGTATAATAAATGAATATATCAAAATACATTCAAATTATAGATTGTTGAGACAACACAAAAATGATTTTACAAAATTTTTTATAGTTTGCGTTTTAATGACTCCATATAATTAATTGATACATCAAAATACTTGCCAATTGATCGTATGAATACAGTATTTATAAAAAGTTAAGAAGGGTTAGTTTTTTTTTATATTCAAATTAAAGTGAGACGCGTTGAACTTTTGTCATATTTTAAAGTTTAATATCCTTAAATTTTTTTAAATTTAACATCAAAAGTATATAAACAAGTGCATGTTTGAATTCTTTGGGTTTTAGGCTTTATTCAACAATTTACTTTGTTAGTCCGATTATTTCTGAGAAAAATGTTCAAAGAAAGTTCGGGTTTTAATTTTTGAAAATTTCGGGTTTGGGTTTTGATTTTGTAAAAGTTTGGGTTCGGGTTTCAAATTCTTAATAGTTCGGGTTCGGGTTTCAATTTTTCAAAATTTCGGATTCGGGTTTTTATTTGTCACATTTTCGGGTTCGGGTATCAAAAAAAGACCGGGTAGTACCGAACTTCGGGTTCGGGTCGGGTACCCGTGACATCCCTACTATCAATGTATGTTATTAATTTTCTAACTTATGTTTATACTGAAAACATAACCTATTATTTGAAGTAATTGTAATAGATTGTAACAAAATAATTAAAAATAGATTTACAGCAATGTGATTGTGTTCATGAGCATAAATGTTAATTTTGAGGGCCGCAACTTCTTTTCTGGAAATGAAACGCACTGTCACTAAACTGAGCACTGCTCAATATAAAAACAAGAAAAACGCATGAATTTGCTTCAACTCGAGATTTCATTTTTTTAACAAAAAAAACTACAGAAATATACTTTTAAATATAATTTTATAACTTCAAAATGACTTTATTCCATTTGAATGATTTTAGTCATCAATTAATGCAAAATAATGCGACAGTTTATAAATCTTGATTTTTAGCATGATTTTGCTTTTTCATACTTTTTTTGGCCGCGTTGGGCAACATGCTCATGCTTGGGTTTATTATTTCCAATGCAAAAAATAAATTCATTTCTAAACTCAATAACAAATTAAAAATTAAAAAACCATTTGTTACTCTTGTTTGATCGTCAGATGAAGAATCACAGAGATTTAGCAGCTATAAACATAGAAGGAGAACTGACGAGGAACATCAAAGAACTCAACGACTCTGCGTCACTCAACTACGACAATGCTAGACGTTCACTTTATGCCAAAGTGACCTCTATTGACCTTACGAAATACACAAAAAATAAAAAATTGATTCTACGCTCCGATCATTGAATTTCTGTCGTTCATCGTTTCTTTGTTGTTTTATTTTTACTAAATAACACTAATCTTATCTATTTTGCCTCTCTGGTTTATTCATTAGAAACGTCGTGATTGCTCTTATCCTTAAACTGACGCACAGAACTCTTTTACTTTAAATGCATTCTAAAGACTTATTGTGTAAAAATGTTTGTCGATAGTTAAACTAAAATCTAAATTGTTTGTGTGGTAACTAGCTGAATATAGTTTTAAAGCTGAATGCTGTAAAAAGATAAAATTGTTCTCTTCCAATGAAAAAATATGAACTGTAATGAAACAACGACTATGAGACTATGGTATTATATAATTATTCAGGAAGAACCCAAACACGGTTGTAAATATTACAACATTGGTGTCAGAGGAGGGATCTGAAAGAAATGGTTTTAAAAGTACACGAAAAACCTACGGCTCCTGAATTGACGTGGGAGCTAAGAAAACAGGAGCTGAACAGTAAAAGAGGCAAATAAAAGAAGGAAACAAAGCAGTCCAAAAGAAAACGACAGAAAAAGACAAATCATCACATGAGAAAACAAGAAAAAAAATATTTCTTAATGATTCGGTCCGCCCTGAATACAAAGTGGTAGCAGCCGTGGCGGCGATGCTGACAGAGAACAGCAAACAGGTTGATGGAAACGGGGGATCCTCTAGTAGTGGTTTGGTTTGCCTAAGTGTTGTCTGAATGCCACTGAATGGCAAAGCTGTTGAGAGAAGGATTTTGGAGTCTAACAAATGTTTTGATAAACTCCGGAGTCTACTCTAAATAAGGAGTTCAAATCGACTCCGAGCTCACTCCGGAGTCATGGAGTCAACTCTGTAGTTAACAATATACAAATTCTATAAATAATAAAACTCTAAAAAAACTCGATTATCCAGTTGATAATTTTATTTTCAAATTTCGATAAAAGAACAGTTCAAAATTAGTTTAGTATATATTTGATAAATTATTTATATTATAGGTGAGTGATGATAATATTTATGTAATAATAGGGAGTCACACATCTGAGACGCTTACGCTTTTGCAAATCACGCCAACATATCTCTAGCCAATAAATTGGCCACGTAACAAAACGGACAGTTAAAGTGGGTTTAGAAGAAAATGCATATTTCTGGATTTACTGGGTCAATTTTACAAATCTTATATTTACTTGCTTGTTTCATCTCATTTTCTAAAGCTTTCTTAAGGCACTTCTAATGTCTGGAAAAAGTTTCATTTCAGGTGTATATCCGGTGACAATGCATTAATCCGTTTTTATATTTACAAAAACTACTACAAAATAAAAATTAAAATTAAAACAACGCTTATATACAAATGTACTAAAATTTTAAAAATAATATTTAAGTGTAAGTAATACATTTTTTGAATCAAACTTTTCCTTCCTACGCAATTGTACATTATGCACACTGTCAGTCCTAAAGATGAACAAGTGAATCAAAAAACGAAGTTTTTTAAAAGCACACTTTTATATAATTGATTGTGTAGGCCCACTTATATATATAAGTCTATGTGTAGGCCAAATTCTAACTCCGCCTCGCTAATTGCGAGCCAGTCCCAAGCCTGGATGAAGGAGGAGGGACAGATAAAAGGATCAAACTTTGATCCACGACAGGAAGTACTTATGTGCTTCCTACATACAGCCAATTCAGTCTTAAAACACTTGGTGTAAAGGACTATAAACTATCATAAAAAAAAAAAAAAAAAAAAAAAAAGGCCAAATTCTGTTACATAAACAACGGGCATATTAGCGGCATAGACAATAAATTGTTCGACGAAAATATCACAAATAATTGTTTAATTAAATTTTGTCCAATCGATTCGAAAGTTTGATAGAATGCATTTTTAATCAGTTCGGAGATATCTTTAAATTTTTAAGTCTCTAGCTCATCGGGAAATTAGTTTAAAATCGATTGCAAAATTTGACGACAGACAGACAGACAGAGAAGTCAAGTTAAGTGAAAGTGTGTAAAAGAGGTAGCGCTGCAATCGAAAAATAATGTAAAATGAGATCTGAACAAGTAAAGATGAAAAATATATTTTAAAAAAAAGCTTTTATTTGCCTCTTTATCTGAGTCAGCGAACTAAAATTTTTGAATCTAAAACAACCGTTACGCTCAATCTTGTACATTGTTTATTTCTTTTATATGAAATCAAAATTCATAAATTTAACTCGATGTATGGATTAGTTGATTGCAGGACATATCCCCCCAGACGTTCCCCCCCAAACATTCCCCCCCACCGACAGACCCTAGGACATTTTCCCCACCCCAAGGGTAGGACATTCCCCCCAGTTGTAAGATTTTTTTCAATGATATGACATTTTCTCTGACAGATGAAAATAAATAAAATAATGCAGTTGTATGAATTTTGTGGTTTTGCAAGAGTTTTTTTCATGTTAAGGTGCAAGAGCTGGTGCTGTCAAAAGCTTATAAAGCATTTTTGTTGAATGTTGGATGCCCTTGCTTAACTGCCGGTGAACGAAGTAGCTAGTGGGATGCTAACCTTAACCTAATCCTAACGAAGTAACTAGTGGGATGCTAATCCTAACCCTAACATCAAATTTATTACACAAAAATAAAAAAAATTCTATCCATCCCATTTTGGACCCCCTTTTTTAATATAAAATAATATAATAAAATCCTGTATTTGTCCCTGCAATATGATTAAATCATTCATCTCATTTGTACCCAGTGGAAAATCCAAAAATTGCTATTGATATATATATATATATACTAGCTGGGTTACCCGGCGTTGCCCGGGGATTTTAAAGGCTTTTTATCATTTTCTCTCTGGCTCCCGTTTCCTTAACCGCTTGCTTTCCCGTTCCATGTCGCTTTCTCACACCTAGTCGCATTTCTGCTCACGGTCGCTTTTCCGGCCCCGGTCTCTTTTACTTTTCCCGATCCCGGTTGCTTTTACGCTTTACCGCTCCAGCTTGCTCTTCTGTTCCTCCATTAAATTTTAGAGCCTTCCCAATGTGGCTTAGATGGGCTGTAGCGGAATGCTGTGCACAGTCATCAAAATTGATCTGTTCTCTCGTTAACACTTTGTTGTTTGGTTTGCTCGTTTAGTTACGTCTGAACTTCCTCAATTTTAATTAGTGTTCTTTAATGTATTGGTTCCACTCTGCAAGTGTGATCTTCTGCAAGGGCTTATTATGATTGACTGAAGCTGAAAAAAAAAGAATTTATTAGTTAACGGCTGCAATAATGTTAAAATCAGCTCATATATCTCAACAGGTTATATTTATTTTAAATACTTGTAAGATTATAAATGCTTACAATAGATTTATCACACAATGTTCAACAGCTGCTTTTCGTAAAATCGCTAGTATTAGTTTTTGAGTTGTTCTTAGTTTTTAAGTGTCATGTCTACAGAAAGCATATAACGCTACATGTGGCATGTTAATAAATGTTGACCCGTGGCTTTGAAAAATGTGATATAAAACATGAAGTAATAATAATATTAAAAACCTTCAAAGCATTAACTTAATGAATTTTCCGAGAGTTTTCTGAGATCATCAATTTGGAACAATCGAAGAGTACCACTTTTATTTAGCAAATGATGCAATTATAAATTGAACAAAACAGCAGCAGATTGATAGGCTGGCTTGAGAACTTGATTTTGTTGAAACACAAAAATACTACACTTGCTTTCATTTCTTTCAAATTTCATGCACCTCATATATCAGTGAAACTTTTACAATAAATTGGTGTTGCATGTAAGATTTTCTTTAAAATGTAATTTTCTAATTTCCTCTGAAAAGTAAAAAATAAAATAAGACCGATAAATTAATTCATAATCTTATAGTCATAACTACTCGTGAATAATAATGGTTGTAATGCCATCACATAAAAAAAAACTTACCTGCCCAAAAAAATTTGTCATTTACCAATAGGCTGATAGCAAGCTCGTCGCTCAACAATATTAGATGAGGAACAATTGAAGTCAGAAGCCTTGAACGATAAATATGAACAATGAATTTAAATTTATTTTTCCAATCTGCAACTCCTTTTTGTAAAACACAAAATGTTAGAGCATAATGATAATCTTATAATAATTAATAATAATATAACATAATTAAACACGTGCAGTGCAACAAACGAAACAAATTGAAAGATACACAGTAAATCATGATTTTAAAAACTAAAAACAAATTACCAAAGCTTTGCCACTTACTTTTGAATGGGAGATATGAACAATGAATTTCTAATTTGATTTAATTTTAATTTGTTAAGTCTGGAACTCTTTTTGTGAAGCACAAAATATCTCTAAATAGAAGAAATTCCACCTGCAATTTATTGATTAGTCCTGAAATCCAAAGTTATCTAGATTTAAAAAATAAGTTGCTAAAATCAAATATAAAGTTTACCGATAGCCAGAGCTGTCGTATCGGAGGTTCGGAAGAGAGAGAATGAGCCTCAATGAGCTCTATGAAATCAAAACAAAGGTATCCGGCGGCACCATAGATATCTATGGGCGGCACTAAACAACACACATATTTATTTAATTTAATATTTATATTTAAAACCTTTCAAACTTAAGAAAAAAAATTAAAAATATTTTGTATAATTTAACTATAAATTAATTTTATTTTATTTTGTAGAAAAAAAATTTACTCCAACTTACTACCGCTGACCAAAACGTTTTTTGTCCGTAAAACATCAACGAAGAAACCAATTTACTTAAAATTTTACAGGAACCACCGCTTGAATAAGATACATAAGTGTGCCAAATTTCAATTAAATCTGTTCGGCCGTTTACATTTTATGTCCGAACAAACAAACAAACAAACAAACAAACAAACATTTCATTTTTATATATAAGATATATATATATATATATATATATATATATATATATATATATATATATATATATATATATATATATATATATATATATATATATATATATATATATATATATATATATATATATATATATATATATATATATATATATATATATATATATATATATATATATATATATATATATACAATTTTTATTTTTGATTTAAATCATGGGCGCAACCAGCAGAAAATGCTGTGGAGGGGGCTCAATTGTGAAAAAGTGAAAAAAACCCGCCGCAGGCAAAATTATCTTTTAGTCTGCAGTTTTTTTATGGTATCTTTAAGAAATTATTAATGATAGAAAATAAAGACTACAAACTGAAAATAGTCAAAATCAGTCTCAAACCAGTTAAAGCAATTGTAAACAAGTAAAGGAAAAAACGAGTTTTTTAACACAAACTTTGATTTCAAATACACTCGATGTGTGTCTGTCTGTTTGTTTGTATGTGTGTATGTATACTAAAGATGTTCAAATTACGTTTTCTTTTTTTTTTTAATTGAATCATGTATTGTCATTCAATATAAAAATATGCTGAAAGTTTCAGCTTCCTAGCTAGTCAATAAACTAGTTAAATTTTACTTGCAAGATTTGCGTACAGAGAAAGCCACACACAAACAGAGATATTAACCTAAATAAAAGTTTGTAAAAAAGTTTATGAACAAATGTAGCACCCCCTACCCCCACTACCCAAAAAAAACTCCTCGAATTTGGAAAAATTGCAGGACACTCTGATTTGGCCTGGGGGGCTTGCGCCTCTCCTAGTTGCGCCCCTGATTTAAATTGACTGCTTCCTACAAAAGAAACTCTTGAAATTTCAGAAAATCGCATTTTTTATTTAATTGTTTGCTTTAGTGTTATTTTTTAATAACTTAAAATGTAATTTTTTCTCAAAGTGGGGGGGGGGGCGATCGCTCCTACCACCCCTGGATCCGCCAATGGGGGGATGCACTTCAAACATTTTTCACATTCTCTGACTTCCACTTTCTCCTCCCAAAAAAGCTACGGTCATTTTCCAAAAACAAGGTATTCTACTAAAAAAAATGCAATTGATATTTTGGTGGGGAATGCATCTACCCACCTCTTATCATCAAGTAACAGAGATGTTGCGAGTACTTATAGATATAAAAAGTAATGTGTGTGTGAGGACATTCGTTTATCACATCCAAGCTGCAGGAGCAATCTAAACAACATTTGGCATGTAAGTAGACTTCATTGATAAGAAAATTTTGACAATTAAAAAAAAATCTGTTTATTTATTTTACGTTTCATTGGCAAAACAGAGAAAAAACTAAACAAAGAAAACCCGGACAACGCCGGGCAACTCTGTCAGTGAGCTATAAAAAGGCGGAAAAATGTTGCCCAGGCGTGGTACTACCATTGGGGATGCTGGGGATGCATTCCCCTACCAGCCTCAGAGCTAAATGTCTTTTTAAATCCTTTATATTATTTTCGATTGTCTGTCTTCCAGTCACAAACTTTGAGTCTCAAAATTAACTCACTTCCCGTTATCCGATCGAGCTGAAATTTGGCACATCGACTTGGGCTGCGAGACAATTGAATCTATCAAAATTTCAGTTTGATCGAATAAAAAAAAAAAAAAAAACGAAAAAATTTTTTTTTGGACTAAATTAATCTTGGGCCGATTCCATACACCCCCTTTGAAACCCCAAAAATGACGTCGGTTTTGCTCTAGGACGCACCGTTTAGGCGCTAGAGCGATTTAAAGTTTTAATTCTAGAAAATCGAAATCTGAAAAGTTGAAAATATATAATTCATTCGATAGATGTCGCTACATTTAATTGAAGTGACACCTAGCGAATATATCTAAAAACTGGTACAAGTAGCTGCGAAAAGCCATCGCACAATTGGCTCTAAAACGATTGCAAAAATTCAAATAAAATAAAAATCTAGGATCGTATATAAAGGATTTATAATAAAAACTTTGTTTTTATGGGTTAGTTTTTTTAATGAATAAATAACGTAGACCAAACAACCCCCCGCCAAACACCAACTATCTATCTAACCTAGATAGTTATAATATATAAAGAAATTTGTGGACATCAGAAATGCGCAATTAATATCTCATTACTATACCCAGTGATATTTTGTCAACGAAAACTGAATAAAAACGAAATTTTTTATTGTATTCGTTAATAATAACAAAAAAAGAACTATAATTATTTGAAAAACGTAAATAGAATAAAAACTATATTTAAATGGCACAAACTGAATAATAATAATAACGAAAATTATTTTCTGAACGATAATAAAATAATAATAAAATTTAAGTAATGCAAACTGAATAAAAATGAAAATTAAAAATTAATTTTTGAACGAAAATTATTGAAAGTTGTGTACACAGATATTGGCATAGATAACCAATATTCTATGGTTGTGTAACTTTTGAAATGCACACCCATTTCTTTTTTGTCATCATAAACGCTGTAATCATTCATCATCATCATCATCATAATTTATTTTTGAAAAAAAAATTTTATCTGAATAAAATAAAAATAAAAACGAAAATTATTTCAAGAACTGTAATAAAATAAAAACTAAATTTAATTTTGTAGAGCTGAATAATAATAACTAAAATTACTTGATGAACTAAAGTAAAATAATAATAATAAAAATTTAAGAATAAAATAAAAATATGAACTAAAATAACACTAGACTATACCTAAGTAAGATATGCTTGACCAACCAAAGGCGATTAAGTCCTGCCAACTAACAGCTTATAAATAAGGATATCCAGCTAAGGCGATTCTCTTTCGGTTTGCAGTTGTTTTCGGGGTTGCTATTTTTAGTTGTTTGCTGACTTTAATCGTTTAAAAAAATTGAGTTTGTGCGAGTTTAGAACACTAGTTTTGCCTGCTTATATTAAACGAAAAGGAAAAATATTTATTTACTGTTTTCTGTGAAGTATTAAGGTGGTAAAGTACTTAATTTGCTTTTCATAAATCAATATTTGTTTTACTTATTCAACTGCAAAAACTCTAAATATTGTGTTGAAGATTTCAAGCAAAAATCTTAAACTTCCAGCAAAAAAATGTACTGCAGCAACTTCATTAATATTACGTCATTCGTTAAATCGCACCCACTGAGAATGCAAAAATTCTAGCCAAACTTCAAACCCTGAACAACAAGGATGTCATTTATCTACTCATTCAATCGAATTCTCAACGAACGAAAATAAATAAACTTAACCAACAATACTGTAAAATATTTGTTTCAAACCTTACACTCTTTAAATATTGCATTTGCGTTTACTGAGGTTGAAGGAGAGTGCATGTTTGTTATTCTATAGACACAGAACCGGATTAACCATTAGGCTGGTAAGGCTATAGCCTTAGGCCCTGGAAAATAACGACCTAAAAACTTTTAACCCTAAAAATATTGGCCCTGAAAAATATTGGCCCTAAAAAATAACAGCCCTACAAATATCGGCCCTGAAAATTATCGGTTCTTATTGATGAAGTTATAGCTATTATCTGTTTCGAAATTCGAAACATAAAAAGACTGCTGAAAAGAGAAAAAAACAATGTGATGATGCTGCATCTGTAGATTCCACTGACAAGGAAGCATTTCGAGTTCAAACGCTCATCCAATTAACGATAAACTAATGCGAGTTGTCAAAGCAGATCGTAATCTACGAAAATATTAATAAAGTGTTTGCTATCTTAGGGAACTTTCCAGCAAATAAATACGTCTGCATCAGAAATTGCTGAAGGTGTTTGTATCAGGCGTGAAAAGTATTCTAATGGCTTTAAGGAAGATTTTTCACACGACTATAAGCAATTTGTAACACTTGTAAAATAATGTCCTCTAAAGGAAAAAGAATCTGAAACAAAATCTATGTGGTTGTATAAAATTATATTGAAACAAATGTCAGTGAAAGTTTTCCAAAGGTTGAAACAGCTCTGCGTTTGTTTTTGACCCTCATGGTCACTAACTGCGGTGGAGAACGATCGCTTTCTGTTCTTAAACGAGTTAAGAACTACTTACGTTCTACCATGTCCAAGACACGTCTCTCTGCATTATCGCTTTCAAGCATTTAAAGTTATAGTGTTCGAAGTTTGAACCTTGATGAAATTATTCATAATTTTCAATCACCAAAGCCAATAAAAAACAATTTTGAACATTCAAATAACTTTGATTCATTTACTAATATACAAACATGGATTTATATTTTAATACGTTTTCTTTGTGTTATTTTCAATAAACTTATATTATCTTATTTTTGTTACTTTAAGCCATTTTGTTTGCAATATTAGGCCCTCCTTCAGTAACCAGCTTTAGGCCAACTGTACCCTTAATCCGGCCCTGTATAGACATTAAACAAGTGAAAAATAGGCTAAAGACATTTTTTAATAAGTTTTTTTTATTAGGAGATGTTATGCGCGCCTTTGCGAATTTTTTTTATATATATAAAGGCACTATATGGTTGTTATTTTGTAATTTATTTGTATAGAAATTGAATAGGAACATACACATTTCTTATGCTCAAAAACGCTATTTTCTTACAAGACACCCATTACTTGATGATAATTTTAAAATCTATAAAAAATATATAATATAAGACTCCCAATCAACAATAAATTTATCGTCCCCCCACCAGAAAATTCTGGGACCGCGCCTGATGTTGCCCCTCCTGGAAAATGCTGAATTTACGTCCCTGGCCTATATATGAAGAAAATTTTGAAAGTGCTGTCAGAGATCTCCGTGGCTTTAATAGCTCAACTTGATGCAGAACTGTGTGTCAACCCCAGAACAAAATTCCTGGCACCAGGCACCACCCCTGCTTGTGCAGCACAAGCACGCTTTTTCTTTCTGCTACGGCTACGAAATGACATGAAGAAGCGCCCATTAAGTTGCTTTGTAGAATGCATAGATATCTATGGTAGAATGATAACTTTCTTATCCGAAAATATCCACATTACAGTATATTGTAATTTTTAATGAATTTGAATTTTACATCTGTTTAATGAATAAAATTAAAATCTAGTCATTTCTTAATTTATTGAAATGGGATTATAAATAAAAAAGCGCTCTGTTTACAAATAGATTGATTATTGTTTACATCCACATTTTTATTATTATTATTAACATGTTTATGTGTACGCCGAAGAGTAGATTTTTAATTATATTATTATTTGTTTGAAATGAGTGAGTCTTGCGATAGTTTTGTGACAGATTTGTTGTCCAAATACAACAGTATGTATTTTTCTTGAAGTCTAAAGAAATTTAAAGTGTTTGAAAACGCTATAGTATATAGTTATATAGTATAGAATAACAAACATGCACTCTACTGATCTGATTGATAATTACTTTGTTTTATAACTTATGATTATTACTTTTATTATTTATTGAATATTATGACGAAATTATGTTTATTTTTTTATATTATGTTATATTTTTCATCATACTTTTTTTATAATACAATTATTTTATTATATGAATTATCAGTTATTAAATTAGATGACTGCAATAGCTGACAATATAATGTAGTGAGTAGTCACATTATGCAAAAAATATATTCATGCGACATGGATCTTCTTTATTGTACTGCTGAATTCTTTGTTAGTTCAATTGGAAAAGGAAGACGTTGGTGTTAAAGCAGAGCAGATTACAAGACAGCTGGAAGACACAAAACATGAACTTTTATGTAGACTGGAAAAAACATGTGGGGAATGTTCTGAAAGCATAATGAAAACAAACAACCTTTTTGGTCAAGTTGAAGAAATTCATAGTAAAGCCAAAGATATTAAAATGGGTCTTGTGAATCAGGTATTTAATCTATTGCACAAAATATAGTTGAAGATGTATGTAACCATTATTTATATTTTATATGCTTATAGTTGTCACTTTAAATTAGTTTTTCTTCAAAGTTGGTTATTTTGATTACAGATAACTCTCATAAAAGAACTATCTCCTGCTGAACACGATTCTCTTGCAGCCAAATTTGAAAAAACAAATTTGATACTTTTATTACTTAGTCATATTAAAGTCATTAATTCTCTAGTTCACTTGTTGCAAAGACATATTGATACCAATAGTTTCTTTGAAGCAGCTAAATCTATCATGGTTCTTGAAGGTAAGAGTATTTCAAATATATTAAATGAAATATATTTTTAATTTTAAAAAAATTGAATTAATTTTTTTAGACTTGAAAAGAAATGGTCCAGTTGAAGAATTTAGCAAATGCAGCAGATCAATAATGCCAAAATGTCTTTTTCAAATGTATTCCCTACAAGAACAGCTTGATGATAATCTTAAAGTGAAACTAAAAAATGTAAATATTTAATTTATAATTATAATTATTTCTTAATTTAGAGAATTAAAACTCGTGTAAAGATTTTACCTTTATTTGTATTCAGGTATTTTCTTCGAGGATGACATGGGTTATTGATGTTTCATCCAACAAAGTCAAATTAACATTCTCTGACCTCTGTGTTAGCATAGAAATAATTTCTATATCTTAGATTCGATTTATGTTGAATGGAAATATAAAAACTTCATGTTTTTCAGGATAAAGAACTTTGGTCCGAAGCTGTTCGGGCGATGAACGAATTGAATCTTTTAGATGCCGAAGTTTCTAGTTTTTCAGATTTTATAATGCCTCACGTGTTTGAAAAAATCACATCTGGTTCACATCCGAGTATCGAGAACTGTTCTCTCGCTGTGGTTGATTTTTCATCTCGACAAGATTCCGTTGTTTCAAGACAGCAAGAGGCAAACAGAATCGTAGAAGACATGAATGAAGTTTTGTGTTTTCTTCAAAGGAATTTGAAGCTCGAAGGAAGCGGTGATGATGAAAACATGTTTCTGAGAGTTCTCGGTGGTCAAATTTCATCAACAGTTTTCCGGTTACTTTTTCACGACATCATCCAAAAGGCCATTCCAAGTTCTTCTAACGAGTTGCAGGGCTTCAGGAATTTGCTTTCTACTGTGGGAGTTCTTCAGAATAATGCTCAAATGTTCGACTTTTTAGAAGGTGTTGTTTCAAATAGTTATTTCTAGAGTTTAGGGATTCTGTAATTAAATGGTTTATAGAGATGTCAAATCTATATAGAAAGTAGCAGCAACTGGATAGTGCTTTTGTTTATGGATGAGGGGGGAAACTCTTTATACCGTGAGGTCTGGGGTAGAAAGATGGCATTGTGGTAAATAAAGTCCGGAAATAGATTTATGCCACTTTAAAGATTGTCAAACTCTCGTTTCATTGATGGCTTATGATACGATAAAAAATTATTTATTAGGTTCAAAACTGTCATTATTGTGCTAATAATATTTTTAATATTATAATTTTTTTTTTAATTATCTTTCAGTAATGCTTATTTCTTGATTTTTTTAAAGGTAAAAAAGATTTCATCAAAGAATTCATCGGTGATGCCGAGATGGCATTTGTAGTGAAAAAGTGTGAGGACCTGGTGATCGGAGCACGATGTCTGTTGAGAGAGCCCTTACACGAAGTTGTTGACGTTGGTGTCGCCATAGGAGACGTGATGAGAGACGGTTATGATGATGATGGCGATATGGAGTCTTGTCACATGCCCAAGTTGGATCTGTTACCGATGTTTTTCTTCCCGAAATGTCAAATAAGGTTTGTAACAGGTTTTTATCTTTATTTAATCAATTTCTATCGTTTTGGAGCATTTCATTTGATGAGTTTCAAAACTTTACAAGCAAGTCAACTGAAAAATTGTGGCATCAACTCGAGAATTTGATTTCTCATTTTGCGACGGATCGGCTCAACTGCTCTCGAGAGGCGGTCGTCCACATCTACAAAAGTATTCACAAAGTCCTGCAACTTTTCATCGATGTTTCTCCTTTGCAACATCATCAAGCCATCCAGTCTCTGGCTCTAATAGCAGGTGATTGAAATAATCTACAAGTATTTTTTTAAATAGGTTATAGTTTTCTACAACAGGTGGTTTAAAAGGTTGAATTAGCAGTAGGTCTGTATATTACCTGTCAGATCATACTTTTCACAACCCTTTCTTATCCAGACACGAGAGAGGGAGGTAGAGTGAATGTTTTTTCCTTATCTGTTTTTCCTTCTTTCTTTTGGTATTCTAGTGATGATAGTTTGAGTTTTTTTTTAAGTTGGTACAAACGGGTATTGTGTAATGAGTTTATTATTTATTTTCTCAACATTTAACTGGTTTGCTTCTATATTTTTGTTATAAATTGGTCACTAAATTTACTACTCTTTAAAAATACTTTAATTGTATTTAACCTAAAACTTTATGATTGCCTAACGTATTACTTAATGATTTGCATCCATCCAGCTGTGCATCACAACAACTGCATGTATCTGGCACATGAGACGATGCTCCTGGAGATGAAGCTGAAACAAAACTTTCCCCATCTCCCTCCAACTTCAAGTTTCATCGATCTTGTTCCAGTTCTCAGAGAGATGGGAACGAGTTCATTTCTTTCACTCTTATCACTACAGAGGAGTGAAATCGTTGAAGAACTGAAACTATTAAATGGTTTTATTGTTTTCTTGATGCTCTGTTGATTTATAGTATTTTTTAAAGTTTGTATGTAACAGGTTTTTATTGTGTATAAGAGGTTTGTATTGTATGTAACAGGTCGATATTGTATATTAAAGGTTTGTGTTTCAAATATTTTAAAATCTTTTTCAAAAAATTCTGTTTATTATATTCAAGATCTAAAAATTGGTTAAAAATTTTATTTGGGAAAGCATCATTTGGTTTATCTGGTAAAAGATTGACATTTAAATAACTTTCAATTATAGAGTTCGATTTTTTATATTTATACATGTTTTTATTAAATGGATTTTTTTTAGAAATAAATCAAACGTATTTCAGGTTGTGAGAATATTTCAGACGAAGTTCATTTTGAATGTGTCAGTAAAAGTGTCAAGAAAGTATCTCTGAAGCTTCATCATTTAAACAATGCCTGGAAATCAGTACTTCCTGAGTCCGTCTGCCAAAAAGCTATCGGTGAGTAGACTTGCAGGGTTTTTTCTCTTTAAAATAGCTTGCAGATTCTCTTTACTTTGTTCATCTTTGTGTGGATATAAAAAGGTTTAATATTAATTCTTTTTGTTAGTTAGAAACTATTAGAAGGTTAATTATTCTGTATTTTGACTCGATATCAGGAGCCCTGTATGAGTCTTCTCTGGATGAAGTTATCGGACAAATTGTAAAACTAGAAGACATTTCTGAAGATGATGGCCAGCAGCTGGTTTCCATATTGTCAAGTCTGGAACAACTGGGCATGGAATTGTTTAGCCATCACGATTGTGGTGATGACGACGACAATGTTCGTGTTTCCGAAGTTGTTCTCCAGAAGCATGTTGATTCGTGGATCAGGCTTAAAGAATTGAAATTTGTCCTCAATGCTCGACTCCTTGAAATCAGAGACAGGTGGGCTTCCGGTAAAGGACCTCTAGCGGATCAGTTTACATCCGAGGAGTTAGACAATCTTGTTCGAGCTCTCTTCCAAAACACCGAAATGAGATCTGCCATTCTTGCCACCATAAGTCGCCACTGACATTCACATAGTCAATTGTTACCAAACGTTCAATTATGCATTATTTGATTGTTCATATAATATGTATGACTATTTATAATGAATGACGTTGATATAAACGTCAATGACACACCTGTGTAGCTGATAGGTTCGTGGTTGGTATGATGGTATGTTAATTTAAATAACTATCCTTCTAAAGTAAATAAACATTCATGACATATTCCATATTCTGCAAAGATTACATTTTTTAAAAGTGGTGTCGTATCTGTCCGAAAATACAACGATTGGGTCGCTTGTGACGATTGGGTCGCTTGTGACGATTGGGTCGCTTGTGACGATTGGGTCGCTTGTGACGTGCCACACTTGTGAGGTGTCCTCATTCTCAGTGTCATTGTGTCATAAGTTAAAGCTAGACCTTTGCATCTATAGTGAATAATTCCTGAGGAGTAATATTTATTACTTATGTTATTTATTGATAAAGCAGTTGAAGTAGCAGTTAAAAAATTAAGAAATACCGTCAAAAAATAGTTGGAAATCACTTTTATGTTTTTATTACTTTATGCTCATTTGGTTTGTAAGATATATCTATCAGAAAAAGCCCTGCTTTTGTCCTATCTGACAGGACCTCCATGTAAATTATTACCAAATTCAGAGTTCAATTTAAAAAGTCAGAAAATTTGCAAGAAAAGCTGATGACAACATTTCAGAGGGGCCCACTAAAACATCACCGGGGGCTCAATTCACCGTCATAGGGGGCCCACTTTTACATAGAAAAGACCTACTCAAACCTCAACAGCTTCTACTTTACACTTCTGGAGGCATTTTGTGGGGCCCACTTTTGAAAAAAGGCTTTTGTGGGCCCAAAACTACGTCAGGGGGCTTACTAAAAAGAAAGTCAGGGAGTACCTATTATGGCCTTCCTGTTCTTTCCAAATGACGTCCATGAAGCTGAAACAAAAATGAAAAGGTTGAAGAAATTACAATTCCAGTTTTTTTAAACTTCTAAGGGGGCCGGGCTCCCAGGCTACTCCTAAATCCGCCACTGTCGCTCGTCGTGGACTGAAAACATTCGTGTTTGATCCACTGATCTCTATAATATTATTATTATATTATTATTATTATAGAGATCAGTGGTTTGATCATTACCGAGCGCTATATTGCACGCATAGATATATGATTGCACGCCACGTAAATAGCGCTATAAAAATTGACTGATTGATTGATTTGTTGATTGATTGATTGATTGATTGATTGATTGATTGATTGATTGATTGATTGATTGATTGATTGATTGACTGATTGATTAATTGATTGACTGATTTTGTCATTTCACGACGACTCGTCTCAGCTTGATTGGATTTATTATATAAAATGACTTTATATATACCCATATCAGGCTTTCTTAGAAGTTAAAAATATGAAAATATCTTATTTCTAGACATAATTGTGAATTTTCATTTTTACATGCTCTCTAAACTTAGTCAAGTGCTGTTTAGTTTAAAGACTACAACAAATTAACTTTAATATAAGCTTATGTGTTCGTTATTAAATTATTTGAAAATATTAGTCATTATTGTTTAATTCTGAAACTTTAATTTTTATGTTAAAACAGCAGACCCCACTTGGAAAACCCCAATACGTCACGGTTAGGGCGAGCTGAAATGCGCAATACACATGGATTCACTGAACAGCCAACAATACGTAAATACATGGACAAGGCTACAAGCCCGCAAGTTACGTTTGTCACTAGTTCTTCACATGTAATTGTCTTACAAGTGCTCTCCAGAATATCCCGGTCGTCAATTGTGCGAGTTTGTATTGCCAATCAAGTTCTTACCTGCTCCTCATTAGTCAAGCGATAAGGTAAACACGGCCTCTTCATTGTTATATAACTTGCTCACGTGACGTAAACTCCAGATATGATAGTCGTGCCAATATATGTATATCAGTATATAATTAAAACGATCTTGCTGCGTCGGTGACATCGATTTCAACACTCTCATCGCAGGCACTCTCGCACGGGTCTAGGAAGATAGGATTTCAATAATTATTATTAAGTGACAATTTTGAATTTCGTTTTAAAATTAAAACTGAATCAATTAGAAATTAAAAGTTATTAGAAATGGTCTGCTGTAGCAGAAGCTGTAGTCAGTTTGGACTGCTGCTCTGGAAAAATTGGCTTCTTCAGAAAAGGAAAATTGTCTTGACTCTTGTTGAGATTTTGGTTCCTGTATTATTAGCATTTGTTTTGTTGGCAATCAGGTTTAAGGTAGAATCAAAATTAGTCCCAGAACCAATCACTGAGCCATCATTCGAAGTAACTAATGAGTTTGATTATTCGAACCTGAAAGTACCACGAGGAGCATCTTCAAACAAATGGTTTCTAGCATATTCACCAAATAATCAGATGACGAGAAATATCGTTGAAAGGGCAGCACTAGCAATGAATATGAGTTTCGACGAAAGTATGTCATTGTTTATCTTAATTAATAATCATCATCAAATGCTTTTTACCTTATGATTTTTTTGTAGAGCTTGGGTTCGACAATGAACAAGACATTGAAAACATCACATCGACCTTCAACAAAGTCTTCGGTGGAGTCGTTTTCCTGAATGCATCCTTCAATGGAACTGATCTATCGAAGAACATCACTTATAAAATTCGTCTGAGAGCTGAGAAATATAACGGTTCAGCATTACCAGCTGCTGCTAGTGTCGGCAAAGGATGGCAAACAGATAAGTTAATGCCGTTGACCGTGCTTGTTGGTCCGAGACAGCAGAATCAGACTCAAGGAGGAACGGATCCAGGTCAATTTCAGTTTGATGACATTGATTTTTATTTTAAAAATTAATTTGATCGTTTATGAATGAGTTGGAGTTTATACATTTCGAGCATTTTATTTTAATTATGTAAATAGGATATTTCAAATAAGGGGTTTTTTTACAAACTTTTATTTAGGTTTCAATCTCTGTTTGTGTGTGTGTGTGTGGCTTTCTCTGTACAAAAATCTTGCAAGTAAAATTTAACCAGCTTTTTGACTAGCTAGGAAGCTGAAACTTTCAGCATAGCTTTATGTTGGATTACAATACAGGATTCAATTAAAAAAAAGAAAAAAGCTATATATATATATATATATATATATATATATATATATATATATATATATATATATATATATATATATATATATATATATATATATATAAATTTTTTTCCTATATTTGAATATCTTTTATATTTCTAAATCGGGTCTATTGAGATAAAAGTTTGTGTTAACAAACTCGTTTTTCCTTTACTTTTTAAATTATGTAAATAGGATATTTCAAAGAAGGGTTTTTTTAAATTATGTAAATAGGATATTTCAAAGAAGGGTTTTTTTTAAATTATGTAAATAGGATATTTCAAAGAAGGGTTTTTTTTAAATTATGTAAATAGGATATTTCAAAGAAGGGTTTTTGACGATGCAACGGGCAATTGATTCAAGCATCATTGTCGAACTCAGTGGTAACGCCTCTACAATGAAGTCGTATTTGAAAAAGTTTCCTTTTCCTCCGTATGTGGACGATGTGTTTGTTTTCATCCTTCAAACTCAATTCCCGTTCATCATCATGCTGAGCTTCATTGTCATAGCGGCGTCCATTTGCAGTGAAGTCACTTATGAGAAAGAGAAAAAATTAAAAGTATTTTTGATTTTTTTTGTGCTGTTTCATAATGAAGTTATTAAATTGCGATTGAAAGTTGTATTTTATTGTTTATCAATTTAGGATTGAAAGTTGTATTTTATTGTTTATCAATTTAGGATTGAAAGTCGTATTATTATTATTATTATTTATTTATTATATAGGTTTTTTATATAGCGCTTTTTTACAAAATAAAAGTCGCAAAAGCGCACAAAAATATGGAACGCTTCACGAATTTGCGTGTTATTGTTAATTAAGTTATGATTGAAAGTTGTATGTTATCAAAAATTAAATTATAAATGTGTAATAATGTGAGGCATTTCGTTTTGCAGTTTTGAATTAGAATGTCAAGTGTTGAATGTGAATGTCAGGTGTTGTTTTGTTTTTGTTTTATGGATTATTAAAATTATTGTCAATAATGGCCATACAACAAAAATAGAACTTCAAAAACATAAAGAAAAGGAAAAAATAAAATAAAACCGAATATTACTTTAAAACCGAACAAAAGAGAGTGAAAGCGCCAAAATATTCAGTGACAAAAAAACAATCTCTGACAGATCTCAATAACTTTGAACCTTAATGGTCATGGCAAATCGGTTGTATACAAACATCATGTACCAACTAGATTGACATTCAACCTATCCTGAAACTGTCATACAAGTTCTACCATGGGTTATAGTTTATTATGCTATTTTGCACTACAAATCCAGAAGAGAGCTGCCATAGCAGAGAACACTCCTATATTTATTGGAATTTTCTGGTTTTTTTATTTTGTTTAATTTGAATTTCTATTTTTTGCTGATTATAAAGATGTTTTGGTTTCAGGAAGTTATTTTGAATAATTATTTGCTGCCATTTGCTGAATATGGTTTGCTGTAAAAGACAATGCAGGAAGTGTACCTGGGTTAAAGCACTAAGAATAATGACTCAATATTTAATGCTAGATATTGTTAAACTGTCTCACCTTAGCTTATGTTTAAGAAATAAGGGGTGTTAATGATACTGTTATTCTCATGAGTTAAGCATCAAAAAAGTTAACATAGAAAATAGAAGTTGACAAAAGCCATATACTTACTTCTTTGTATCAATCGTTAACCTGATGTTATTTTCAATTTTTATAATGATCTGACTAGTGGATTTCATCTATGGACTGTACATTTAAGAGACAAATCCTATATTACATACTATTTTGAGCGTGCACAACACTTTTTGTGCTCAATGGGACAAAAATCTGTATGGCATAGATTTCAGAATCAATAATGCTTTTAGGCACTCCATGAGATCTTTTGTTTTATTAAGTGCTCTGAACTTTGCCACGATTGTTTATTAACATATTTTAATGGTTTTTCATTAACATATGTTAATGGTTTTCATTAACATATGTTAATGGTTTTCATTAACATATGTTAATGGATTTTCATTAACATATGTTAATGGTTCAATCGAATCAAGTTTTTAAAACCAAGCTTATCTTGGGCTGGTTCAAACTAGTATGAATGATTTAAGACAGATGACCTGATTTGCTTCCCCTATACTGTAAAGGTTCATAATACCTGTTAGTTAGCTTGTACAGGTATAAAAGAGAAGTGAGGGAGCCTTCTGTCAAAAAAATGTTTCAAACAGATACAGATACAAATAGATACAGATACAAACAGATATATACAAACAGTATTTTGAACGACTCCATGTGTAGTTTCTCAGCAAAAGTTTTCAGTTCTGATCATGTTTAAATATAAATTTTTGATGATATTTTTGTGGGATTATTGGCAATCGATTAATCAATTGACCCCAAGATCAGCTATGAGATATGAGCAGTTGCAATCAGCACCAATGTTGCTTTGTTCTCAGTGCCGTGTACGAATTGAACATGTGCCTAAAAGTGTAGAAGTTGATATAAAATAATTATGCTGTGTTTGTTCACATAAGCAAATAAATATACAATGTTTGCATGAACTAATAATTATGCAATGTTTACATGAACAAATAATTATGCAATGTTTACTTGAACAAATAATTATGCAATGTTTACATGAACAAATAATTATGCTGTGTTTGTTCACATAAGCAAATAAATATGCAATGTTTGCATGAACAAATAAATATGCAATGTTTGCATGAACAAATAATTATGCAATGTTTGCATGAACAAATAATTATGCTATGTTTGTTCACATAAGCAAATAAATATGCAATGTTCGCATGAACAAATAAATATGCAATGTTTGCATGAACAAATAAATATGCAATGTTTGCATGAACAAATAATTATGCTATATTTACATGAACTAGAGTTCTTGTTTAATGATTTCAGATTATATATTCATTGCTTTTTAAAAGAACTTAAAATAAACTTCCTTTAACGAATTTATTCATTTTTTTTAATTGTTACCTTTTTTATTTAGGAATCAATGAAATTGATGGGACTGAAAAGTTGGACAAACTGGTGCGCCTGGTACTTCAAATATGCTGTGTTAATGTTTGTTTCTGTGGTATTGATGACGATAGTTTTTCACATCAAGACCAAGAATGGCTCCATAATCTCTTATACCCAGTCTACTATAACTTTTGTATTTCTATTTCTCTACACTCTCTCTACCACAATGTTCTGCTTTTTCATCTCAACTTTATTCAATAAAGGTTGGATTTGTTTTTCAATTTTTTAACAGCATTGATATCTTTGTATCTATATATATATATACAAAATGATTGTCCGTTTGTTTGTCTTCTATGCAAATCCATGCCGCTGGACCAATTTCAAAGAAATTTGGCGTGGAGGTAGATGTCAATGAGTAGAAAAAGATAAGATATTTTTTATGACCAAAACACTTTACAGGCCAAAAGTGCCTATGTACGAACAACAAAGGATATTGCATAACAAAATTCAAATTTAGTTTATGTAACAATGTTTGTTTAAAGGTTTCAAGCAACTTTTAGCAAATCTATTTTACGTTTTATGAGCAAAAATAAGTTAGGAAGAAGAGGAAGAAAGAAAAGGAGCGGAACGGTAGAACGAGAGGGATTGGGAAAGCCAATGGGAGTGGGAGAAAGAACGGGAATGGAAGAGCGAGCAGGAACGGGCGAGCGAGCGGAAAAGGGAGAGCAAGCGGGAAAACAAGCGAAAAGGAAACGGGAGCGAAAGAGGAAAAAACGATAGAAAGCCCTCTGAAAACCCCATGCAACGCCGGGTACCTTGCTAGTTACTTAATATTAATTTATAGTTGTTGTGTTAAAATTAATGCTATTGAAAGTAAAAACTGAATGAATGTTAAATTACTAATGAAATAATTTAGCATTAATTGTTTGATATTTATTGCTTGCTTGCTTGCATTCATTGATGTAAGTTAAAAGGTGTTCATTTTTCTGCCATTTTTTTTTCTAGCCAGTTCGTCTGCAGCAGCTGGAGCTGTTGGATTTATAGTAACTTATTTTCCTCAATTCTTCTTATATTTCTACTTTGACACCATGAGCAACAACATCAAAGCACTCATCTCACTCCTCCCTAATCTTGCCATGTGTCTCGGATGCAGAGTCATCGCCAAGTTCGAAGGAATTGGTAGAAATCTATCATTCATATTTTCATCTAAAATATCGGAATTAATTTTTGCAAGGGGGCAATTTTTTGTTTTTTTTTTTTATTAGCAAATAGTGTAATACTTCATATAACTCATAGATGAAATTAATCACAAGGTGTTGGAGTACAGTGGAGCAAGTTGACCTGGGGTCCGGATACGGTTGACACTTTTTCCATGCTGCACGTAATGATCATGTTTGTAGTTGATATCATTATTTACGGCATTCTCACTTGGTACATCGATGCTGTCAAACCTGGAGAATTTGGAACTCCGCAACCGTTTTATTTTCCTTTTACTGTAAGTTTTGAGCTATATAATTTTTTTATAATATTAGTGCTGTTTTTTTAATGTTTTTGTTTTTTTATTATTACTATTTATGTGTATTGATAAAATGAGTGAACATTTTAGAAAAAATATTGGTGTGGTGGTCGATCGACCTCTGACCTGGAACATCTGTTCGAGGGGCCACCTTCTTATGGGGCCAGGTCGGAATATTTTGAGGTCAACCCTTCAAATGGTCAAGTGGGAATCAAAATCAGAAATTTAACAAAGGTAATCAATAATTATAAAGCAAATAAACTTGATAATTATTAAACAAATAAACTTAATAATTATTAAACAATTAAACTTAATTATTATTAAACAAATAAACTTGATGATTATTAGTAAGCTTCTGCGTCCCGTTATTTTTTTGGAACGATACGATACGATTTCTGAAATTTGCCTCGAATTAAACGATACGATACGAGACGCTTCGACCAATAACGATACGATACGATACGATTTCGGGAACTCGACTGAAGCGGAAATTTTGCCTAGAGATAACATAAAATGATGAACTATACGCGACAGACAATATTAATAACTACATTAAAGAAATTCATTGAAAAAATATATAAATATTAAAAAATTTATAAATTTATAAAAATTTACCAAATTTAATTTTTTTTTTACAACTTTCATTTGTTTAGTTTCGGTACATCTATTTGTCTAAATTTAGACTCTAAATAAAATGCTACCGCCGATAGAAAGTATTTATTTACTTTATTTAGTGACGCGGCATGATAATGATGACGAGAAAGTGCCTCTATGCAAGAATTAAAAAAGTGAAAAAACCCAGCATGTTTATTTATAGGCGATGGCGAATGCGGTTAGCAATAGCAAGAAAGAAGCTGAGAAAGTTTCGAATTCCAGCTGCAGACGATACGGGCTACGGCACTGTCGTGCACACTACAGGTGGCACACACATACTCACACACAACCAAGAATATCATCGAGATTATAAAGATATATCTTAGATGAGCTACTATTACGGTCAATTACGGATATCGAAACACTAAAATAATCATTCCAATTCTATGTAACAAATTTGAAAAAATAAGTTTATCAAACAGACTAAACCAAAACATAAACATAGAATGATCATTACTATTACATTACTCATTATTCTCATTAATAATAATAGTCATCGATGTCAGCGAGTACGATTGCCTTGTAGGGCTTGTAATATCAGTAGTATGCAGAGCTCGACTAGCAGCCTAAGAGGAGCGTGGCTTTTTTGCTGCCGGTTCCCAGACTAAAAATAGTAAATAATGGGGCTACAGGCTGTCTGGAAAACCGAATTTAAATTGGGGATGATAATAGTTATAAACTTCTGTCAATAGGTAGATTAATTAATCAATGTTGATGAATCAATTGCAAATATTCACAGTTGTGACAATCGTTAATTAAATATGTATGACTTTCGTTATTTATTGGAAAATATTTTTAAAAAATCCCGATATTTTTCGAGATTTTAATCGAGAATGAAATTTTAAGTATCGCCAATTAATATCGATACGAGACTTCTTCCGCAGGCTGTATCGTTTCAATGGTGGTACGGGAATCCCGTATCGTTTTGAAATCTCGATTGAATTCGAGATAACGATATCGGGACGCAGATGCTTAATTATTAGGCAAATAAACTCAAATCTTTAAATCAATTATTGCTCAATTTTTTTTAAATTGATTAAAAATAAAATTGATTGGTGGCTTACCAGAGATACAACTTTATTATGTTCCAGATATTTTCCAAGAATATAAAACCGGCAGTAAATAATTTGAATTTGGACGTTTATGAAGGAGTTATAACAGCACTGCTCGGTCACAACGGAGCTGGTAAAACAACAACAATGTCAATGTTAACAGGTCATTTAAACATAGTAATTTGTTTTCAATTTTTAGCTGATCCTGTTTCTTGTTTTTTAAGATAAATTAAATGCTCGATGTCTGTGTTACTATAACATTTGATTTTTTTCTAATTAGTTGACTTCAACAAATTTTAACTTTAATAAATTTTGGTTTTAAATTATTTAGAACTGATTTGTTAGGCCGCTGATTTAAATAGTTGGCCTGTGAATAAAAAAATTTAGATTTTATATCAGGCTAATTACATGTTAATTACATATTTTTTTACCCCTGTAAAAATTGTTACTGTAATTTGTACTGTAATATAGAATTGTAAATGGATTTGTGCTCCTCCTATATGTTCCACATCTGATGCTTTTGGTAGCTTGAACTTCCAATGGAGTTTTGTCCTGAAATGATATAACTTTTAACTTTTCACTTTTTATATCTTCAACTTATACAAGATTGTATCTGTAATATATGCAGGTTTTATATCACCAACTAGTGGCACAGCCTATATAAACGCTTACAACATCAAAGAGGATATGGAAAACATCAGACAAAGCCTTGGTCTTTGTCCACAATTTAATATTCTGTTTGACAATATGACTGTTAAAGAACATCTTACTTTTTTTGCTAAGGTTTCTTTTTTTTAAATGTTTTTAGTTTTAGTTATTAATAATCTTAAATATTTTGATAAGATTTGCTTATTAAAAATTATTTTTATGCAATATATATATTACAATGTTTATTAAATATTATTTTTATGCAATATATATTATAATGTTTATTAAAAACTGTTTTTGCAAAATTGATGAGATTTTATTTCATTGGAAAAATAAGCTAACGTTTAATAATTGAAAAGAATTTTTTTTATTGATATTTCATGTATTAATAAGTTTATTTAACTTGTGCCCAGTTGAAAGGATGCATGAGTGAAGATGTCTCTCCAGAAGTTGACAACATGATCAAATTACTCAGATTGGAGGACAAACGAAACACTCCCTCTAAAGCTCTGTCAGGTGGAATGAAAAGAAAGCTGTCTGTTGGAATTGCTCTTATTGGAGGATCTAAGGCATATTTCTTTTTTTTTTTAATTTTTAAAGTTTTATGCTAATTAAATGGACTCTTTAAATTGTTGCAACCAATATATGATAGAAATAAATTTATATTTTCAATATTACAACTTCTGGCATCATGCCAATTGGTTAATTCCTTATTAAACAAAATTAACAGATAAATATCTATATATGATGAATATTCTTGTGTTACAAAACAGTTTGTGATTCTGGACGAACCATCCTCCGGCATGGACCCAGAGGCCAGGAGGCAAATGTGGGATGTCTTGAAGAACCAACAGAAAGGAAGGACAATGATTCTCTCCACACATTACATGGACGAGGCTGATTATCTTGGTGACCGGATTGCCATAATGGCTGACGGGGCTGTCCACTGTTATGGATCACCGTTGTTTCTTAAAAGAAAATATGGTTAAATACTCTTTTATTAATTTTATTTCATTTGTTTTGATTGTAATTAAGTCATGTGGAGAGGAGGTTGATGTATTATATTTTTTTGTATTTTCCAGGAATTGGTTATCACATGACTATGGTGAAAACAGCTGATTGTGATGCCTCCAAAATTGATCAAGTCATCAAAAACAAGGTACCTGATGCACAATTGGAAAGCAGTGCAGGAGCCGAACTGACATACATTCTGCCAAAGGAAAGTTCTCCTTCTTTTTCAACCCTATTTTCTGAGCTGGAAAAGAATGGAGATGCACTGGGTGTTGCAAGTTTTGGTGCTTCGGTCACAACGTTGGAAGAAGTTTTTATCAAGTAAAATTTCTTTTATTAAATCATTAAGATTAGGTTTTTGAAAAAATAATTTGAGATAAATTATACCATATTTATTATTATAAAAAATAGTTTTATAAATTTTGTGTTTGTTTTCTGAATACGACTTTTTTTCAAAATAATTCCAATAAAATCGAGTGTAAATAAACAAGGACGTTCATTTGATACTGCAGGGTTGGGGAGATGCATGAGCAGGATGAAGTTATAGAAAGAAGAACTGAAAATACAGGTAAAAATCATGAAGAAGTGCAACAGACGAAGTCTTATGATTTTATAAACTCTAATGCTGGTTAGTTCATTTGACATTTAATTTGCTTCCATTGTGTTTAATTTAAATGTGATGTGTTTCTAAGGAACATTTCATATTCTTCTATTCAGTTAAAACAATTTTTTTTATTAATTTTAAATTGAAATATTAGTTTCTTTTTCAAATTTGTACAGTTGAAATACTATATATATTATGTAATTTTATATGCCATAACAATTCTGACATATACTTGTAAATAAAAATAACATGAAATAATTATTGATTTCCATTTTCTTTACAATTGTGTTATATCTTCATTTTATTTCACATCTACATCACAAAACATCACCCAAGAAATGCTCGGCAGGTGATATATTCCCAAACATACCTGTCCGTGCTTCTCCCATACCTGTGCCAATACACAAGTGCTATTTCTATGGGTTTTTTTTAAATGTATTTATCTAAATATTCTAAATGATTAATCAAGTGAAGTTTTTCAACATTATTTTCAATAGAATTTTATTGGTTCACTGTAATTATTTCATGGAAATCTTTTTTCAAAAAAATTGTTATTAAGGGTACACCTGGTAGTTAATCATTAATATTTTTCAACCAGCCATTTTCTATCCATTAATGAGAATATCTATTTTTGTTGCCAGTTAATTAAATTACATGACTTTTTAAATTGAGATGTTTTTCTAAAAAATCAATAACAATTAGTCATGCTATGCAATGTCACATTGTTATATTTTTAATTAATTGCAAATTCCTTTTTCAAATGAATTCACTATTTTTAGTACTGGAACCGAGTGAAGAGAGTCGAGTTACTGGTGTCTCGCTGCTTTTTCTCAAGTTCTTTGCCATGCTGCACAAGAAATTTCTTCACACGTGGCGAAACAGAACTCTCGCTTTGGTCCAGATCTTAGTTCCCGTTGCTTTTACCATTATCGCTTGTCTCATACCAAGTGTCATTCCCAAAAAACTTGATCCTCCACCATTGGTTCTTGACCTTGCCAAGTATAAAAACCCAGTTACATACTATGCTCAGTCTAATACGAGTTCTTTATCGGTTCCAAACGCAAGGAACTCTTTGAACTGTTACGAAACAGCCTCTTCTACATTTCAAGGAAGTTTCATATACTTGAACAATCAAATCGATAGCTACAAAAACGAGTCAGATATGGATAGTTATTTCGTAGAATCTGCAAAGAAGAATTTTTATGACTACAGAACAAAATACGCAATCGCCGGAGAGGTGGGGTCGGGATACTTCCTCGGATTTTACAATGACGAATCGTTTCACACTATTGCCATGACTCTTTCTCTGATAAACAATGCCTGGCTTCAGTGTCTATCCAATCCTCATCAACCGATCTCTGACTACACGATCAGAACCATCAATCATCCTCTTCCTTGGTCACTCAATTCAAAAGCCATGAACGACAGAGACAACTCGAAACTTGTCGGGTTCATGTTTTCTTATTGCGTCATGTTCGGCATGGCTTTTCTCATAGCGACTTTCATCATCTTCCTCGTAAACGAGAGAATGTCAGGTGCAAAGAGCAGTCAGTACGTCAGCGGAGTGACCTCGGCTACATTCTGGTCATCCACTTTCATCTGGGATTATTTCAATTATCTCATACCTGCCACTCTCATTGTTTTTGTCATCCTAGCATTTCAACTCGAAGGATATTCGTATGGCCACAATGCAGGGTTAGTAGCGAGTGTTGAAAATTTTTATGGTAGTTTTTGTATTATGGAGTTATTATGATGGTTGAACTGTTTCTGTTCAAGTGTCTTTTAATATATATAAGACACATTTGTATTTAAATGCTAAAAAATCAAAGTTTGTGTTACATGCTGTGTTTGATTAGTTGCTAGATATAAATTTTATTTTAGTCAAATTTTTAGTCTGAATTTTGCATTAAAAAAGATATCAATTTTTTTCTGTGATGATTAAATATCTTAATGAAAATTAATTAACATAACAAAAGTAATACTGTATATATCAAATAAAGATGTATTTATTTTGAACGTGCCACTCAAAAAATAATAATGTGTATATATAATCAGACGCTTTTCTTAAAGAAAGTTTGGTGGTTGTTTTATAAAGGGAAAAATTTGTTATGAAAAGAAATTGATTATTTCAACATAATGATAACAACAACAACATTGCTAACACTAAACTTATATTTGTTCTAAAAAGTACATATTGCTGGCAATAAAGTTAACTTTATAAAAAAAAGGTACATATTTCTCGTTCTGATGTTGTATGGATGGTCAGTTCTACCGTCCACTTATATTCTTTCCTTCTTCTTCTCGAAAGGATCGTCTGGATTTGTTTGGACGAGCATCATCAATATTTTTACAGGTGGGAAAATTATAACTTTGAATAACAAATTATTAGAATAGTATTATAAATAATAATGTAATAATTATATAAAATATAATAATTATTAAAATTAATTCTTAGAATATTATTATAAATGATGAGTTCTTTATTTAATTCAGGAACAGCAGCAACTCTTGCCATATTCATCCTGCAGTCACCAGCGTTGGATCTCCTGTATCTTGCTGACAGATTGGAATGGGTTTTCTATGCATTGTTTCCAAACTTCTGCTTTGAAAAATCTCTCCAGGATTTGTTCACAAACTACCAAAACAACCAGACGTGTTCAATGATGGAGAGCGCTCTGCGTTCGCCTATGGACAGAATCTGTAGCTTTATGAAGATTCAAAACATGACCAATCCCTGTTGTCCAGGTCTTCTAGTTACTTTTTTATGATCAATTTACATAAAGGTTTTATGTGTATGCATATATGTATGCAAGTGTGAAAAGTATAATTACGAAATTTTGACATAGTAACTTGTTTATTTCAGAAATATGCGGAAGTTTTTGCATCACCAGCCAACCCGATTACCTCTCGTGGCCGTACCCAGCCATCGGGAGATCACTGGCCTTCATGGCCATACAGGGCTTTGTTTTTTTCGCACTGCTGTTTGTTTTCGAGTCGGACATCATCAACAGAATCCGATCGGCAATGTCCTCGCAAGTGTACATGGTTGACGAGAGCGGAAGTTCCGTTCACCCCGAGAACATACGAGGCGAAGATAGTGATGTGCTCGTTGAAAAGGAGGCGGTCATGAAATTAGATTCTTCAGAGCTCGTGACGGATGACAACGTTCTCATTTTGAAACAACTTTCTAAAAAATATTCTGGAAATTTCCTGGCTGTGAATAATCTCTGCTTAAAAGTTGGTTTTGTTTGTTTTATCTCATTAAAAAGTTGCTATATGAATGTTTTTATCCACGTTGAAAAACAAGTAAGCATTAAAAAACAAGGTTTTTTTCCACAAATTCCTTATATTCCAAGATTCGCTGGCTTTTCCTTTATTTCAAAAGTTTCTTTTAAAACAAAATTTTTTTGAATTTATATATGCACACATTTATTTAATTGTATTTGATTTGTTTTTGTTATAAAACATAGATAATTATTATTTATAATGAACATTTTTTTAAAAACTTTAATGGAATGCATTGCATGAGGAGCGAGCTTATATTTAAAATTTCAGCTCAATTGGATGACAGAGAGTTAGTTAACTTTCACTTTTAAGGTTTGCAAACATTCAAGCAAGACCGGCAGTGAAGTTTATATAAGGAATTTAAAAATAACATCTCTAATAATAATGTTATGTGACTAACAATTTAATTTATATATGAAAACATCTATATAATTTTATTTGATTTTTTATTTTAAAACAAAGATAATTATTTCTAATTAAAAAATTTTTTTCAAAACTTTTTAAAACTTAATATAATGCATCGTCATGAGGAGTGAGCCTATATTTCAAATTTCAGCTTGATTGGATGACAGGAAGTTAGTTAATTTTAACTTTCAAGGCTTGCAAACATTCAAGCAAGCAAGCAAGACCAACAGTGAAGTTAATATAAGGGATTTAAAAAAATCAAGCAAACAACATGTTTGTCTTAAAACACAAATTTATAATTGTTATTCATTAATTTTATTTATTCTTTACATATTCATACAAAAAAGCTTCATTTCTTGTAATTTTAGTCTATAAGACCACAATTTCCTTTTTTGATTAATTTACGAAGTTTGTTAATATTTTATAAACCTGGAATTTCATAGCACTCAATTGTTTCAAAAGGATGAGATTGGCCAACATTAGACAAGCACTGATTGGTGTATTATCTCTTTAGCTGTATTTAAACAATTTGTCTTTTTTGTACAACAGTTATCAGCAGTTGCTGTTGCTTTGAGCTTCTACTTTTAAATCGATCACACAACTGAACCACTGAAATGCTTGTTCTGACTAATTAGTTTCTAAATTAAATTTATAAGTATTTTAAGTTTTGAGTTTATGTTTTCAATATTAAAGTGGCTTGTTTTCATTAAAGCATATTGTTATTATAATAATGCAGGTCCCAACAGGTGAGTGTTTTGGACTCCTCGGAGTAAATGGAGCTGGAAAAACATCCACGTTCAAGATGCTGACTGGCGACGAAACAATCAGCGGCGGAAATGTGTACATAAAGGGCATCGACGTGGCTCGCCATCTTGCCCTGACAAGAAGATATGTAGGGTACTGTCCTCAGTTCGATGCCCTCGTTGATCAGATGACTGTCCGCGAGAACTTGGTGATGCACTCGAGATTGAGAGGAATCAAGCAGGAAAGGATGGAAGTTCTCATCGATGAGCTCGTCCGCAAACTGATGCTAGAAAAATATGTTAATAAACTGGCTGGGAAGCTGAGGTGTGTGCATTATTTTATCTTTTATGTTAATTAAATGCATCATTTTATCTTGTATGTTAATTAAATGCATAATTATATAATTTATGTTAATTAAATGTATCATTTTTCATTTATGTTAATTAAATACATCATTTTATTTTTTATGTTAATTAAATGCATCATTTTATCTTTTATGTTAATTAAATGCATCATTTTATCTTTTATGTTAATTAAATGCATCATTTTATCTTTTATGTTAATTAAATGCATCATTTTATCTTTTATGTTAATTAAATGCATAATTATATAATTTATGTTAATTAAATGTATCATTTTTCATTTATGTTAATTAAATGCATCATTTTACCATTTATGTTAATTAAATGCATTATTTTATCTTTTATGTTAATTAAATGCATTACTTTATCTTTTATGCCAATTAAAGGCATCATTTTATTTGAGATAATTATAAAGATGATGTTTAGCTTATTGATGTAAGTAAATAATAAATTAATTAAAATCCAAATCTAAACTTGATTGTGGTTTGGGTACCATAATTAGAAGTGTGGTAATATATCGTCGGAGGTAGTTTTTATATTCATGTTGGTGTACCAGGTTCAGTTTTCGTGATGACAAATAAGGTCACAACAGCATGTAACTTCTGTAGAATTGAAATCAACTAAGTAATGATATCACCATTTAAATCATGCTCATCCAGAATATTTTAGTTTTAATGCATTTCTGTAGTGGCGGCAACAAAAGAAAACTTGGTATAGCAATAGCTCTTGTCGGTGATCCGCTGCTTGTATTCCTTGATGAACCGAGTGCAGGGATGGATCCGGTGGCAAGGAGGGAGCTGTGGAACTCCGTGGCAGCTCTCAGGGACAGTGGCAGTACGATCATTCTTACTTCCCACAGGTGGGAGAATATTCTTTCGATGTCAATAATAATGATGATGATGCTGATGATGATGATGATGGTGGTGGTGGTGGTGGTGGTGGTGGTGATGATGATGATGATGGTGGTGGTGGTGGTGGTGGTGATGATGATGATGATGATGATAATGGTAATAATAATAATAATGGTAGTATAATTTTGTGAACAGTTTCATGTATGTGATTTTTGAACTAGAAAGGTTTGCAATTAATTTGTGTGATTAAATAGTATTAAATTTGTATTAAATTAACTTTTCTTCAGCATGGAAGAATGTGAGGCACTGTGCACAAGACTCGCCATAATGGTCAATGGAGAATTCAAATGCTTGGGAGGCACTCAGCACCTCAAATCGAAGTTCGGTTCCGGATATTCGGTAATTATCAAGATCGATCAAACGGGCGATAACGAACAGAACGTCGATTACACGAACGAAGTGAAAAAGTTCATGGACGGTCACTTGCCTGGATCTCAGCTGGAGTACGAAGGAGACGGATTGCTCAGTTACAGAGTAGAGAAATCAATCCCTGGTGCCACGCTGGCAAACATTTTTGGCCTGCTCGAAAGTTCCAAAGAAATCCTTCACCTGGATGACTACTCTGTAGGGCAGGCCACCCTGGAGCAGGTGTTCATAAACTTCGCAAGGGGTCAAAGAGAGATCGGGAATGATCCACAGAAGAAGAGCTTGAAGAAGAAGTGTAGAAATTTGTGCTGCTGTTGCTGTATATAACTTTCTAGAGAAGGTCAAGTTTATGTGAATTGACAGAGTTTAGATATAGCGAGCTTGTTTCACTTTGAGCGAATTTTTCAAGTTTTTTTTCTAGAGGTTTCACAATCTGTTTGTTTTTGTTTTAGTAGCATTCCATTTTATGTGCATTTTATATGAGGCTCCCTTGTCAAACACTTTCTTTTTGTTTATCCGAAGCAATTTTGAAATGAGATTTATTATGGTGAATTTGAAAAATAAGTTAATATTCCTGCACTGTGGAAAAATCTCAAGAAGACATTAAAGTTCTTGTATTTGTTTGTATTTGTTTGTATTTGTTTGTATTTGTTTGTATTTTTCTTCCAATAAATATAGCTCAGTTTATTTATGTTTACTTTTTTGTTGAATTATAGACTTCACAAGGTCATAATTTGTAAAAATTTAAATCGGAGTCCATTTTTCTTTCTTAATTTTTATGTTATTACATTTTGTGTTCATATTTTTTTTTACAGTTGTGTTTCAGTATAATTTGATTTTCTCTGATTTGTTGATAAACGACATAGAGCCATGAAATTATGTTTAGTTTTTCACTACCTCGAGTTCCATTGTTTGAAAAACATTTTAGTTTTAATTTTTACAGTAATCTTGCTTAGTGCATTTGAAATGTCTGAAGCATCTATTGGAGTTGTTTTTTGTTTTGTTTTTAGGATTTTATGTGATTTTCTTTTATTTTAATTTCAATATTTAAACTTTGATCAACTTCATTGCTATATTATGTGTGGGGTCCTTTTAAAAAAATAGTTTAATTATAATTTCTAGGCGGTTTTCGTTTGGTGTTGAATTTTCTGAAGCATCTATTGAAGCTGTTTTGTCTTTTTGGTGGTTGTACGGGTTTTTTTAATTCAAACATTTTAACGTCGATATACTTGAACGCCATAATATTGGCAGCATTTTATTTAGTAAGGAAGTGCGGTTTGGTGCTATTTGTGGCTGAATCGGTAGAGCCTCACACCAGACTGAGAAGGGTTCACGGTTCAACTCCTGATCACGGCCTATTTGATTAGGATATCAAAAGTCATTTGGTGAAGACGTTTTTTGTAAGATTTTGAAAAATTTTTAAAGAAAAACTGTTGTATAAACTTTTTCTTTTCCATAGAGTTTTGGATAGCAGTTCTTTTATAAAATTAACTATTTATTTTTTTCCAAACTCGACCTTTGAACCAGGAACCACACTTATTTAACTTGAACTACACTTGACGTCGTGTGGAAAATGTTTTTTATGTCATCTTTTGAAAGAAAATTACTTTAAAATAAAATTGATTGTTTAAAATAAAAACCAGTTTCGCACAAATGAAGTGGATTGTTAATTTGTTTCCGATCGAGTTGCTGTCAAATTCGAAAATAAAATGGTTCAACTTTTGTATGTCGGAACTCCAATCGCGGAACAGAATGTACTCGATCAATACTGAACACTGGTGGCAGAAATTGGTAAAGAGTTAATTTTTTTAAGAGAGGGATGAAGTTTCCAATTCAGCTGGCGTCTTCATCAGTGCCTGCAATAAACGTAGTTGCGAGGCGCTTTAAAAGACTGCCTTGATGGAAGTTAGGAAACACTTAATAAAAAAAAAGATAAACCGCTGTTTCTATGCAGCCAGTGTATAATGTCACCAAGGTGGAGTTACTTTAGGACAGAGTCTGTATCTCAGTGAATTAACATTTACTTGTAGTAGGTAATTCGTGGTTTAGAAGTCAATTGGCATTATGCCACATTGAAAATTATAAAAATTAAATTATTAGTTACAAGTATTTTATTTCTTTTTTAAAATGTTTTGTATAGTTACTGGGTGTCTTGATATATTCCATTAAATTTGTGTTATTTTTGATGTAAGCAACATTACCGTTTTGGTTCATTTATTGAATTTAACTAGCAAAGCCCTGCACGGGCCATTTCTTTTAGGCACGGCCCGCTATATAGGCACAAAATCCCAGGCCCGGTCCTGTCCGTTTTTACTAGCTCAAAATCCTAAAATGTATGTATGTATGTATGTATGTATGTATGTATGTATGTATGTATGTATGTATGTATGTATGTATGTATGTATGTATGTATGTGTGTATGTGTGTATGTATGTATGTATGTATGTGTGTATGTATGTATGTATGTATGTATGTATGTATGTATGTATGTATGTATGTATGTATGTATGTATGTATGTATGTATGTATGTATGTATGTATGTATGTATGTATGTATGTATGTATGTATGTATGTATGTATGTATGTATGTATGTATGTATGTATGTATGTATGTATGTATGTATGTATGTATGTATGTATGTATGTATGTATGTATGTACCTATGTATGTGTTATAAATTCGCGTAATGCTGTTAGGTGGCGCTGCAACCACAAAATGATATTTAATTATATTCAACAAATCCGAAATTTTTGACGGGCTACTTCTAGTATACAATAGAAACTGCGCCAATATTTCGAGGTTAAGACAAAAGTAAAAATAGTAAAATACAAAACTTCTAAACATGTTATTAACTACAAACAATAGTTTAAAATTATCACCATTAGCCGCCACTTAAATTTTAATTTAAAATGTTATTTTTATATTTTCCTCATTTACATCAGCGACTCTGTTCTTGACGAAGTCTGGAAACTCCTTCATGAATGGAATGGTACCATGACTACCATGTACAAGATACCCCGTACCTTCCACGTACCAAAAGTGAAGAAGTTAAAAGAGGTCCGCAAATCATTTTCAAGGATACGATGTTGTATCTGATGTGCATAAATAAATCAAGTTGAGAATTGAGATGCAAGCCAATTACTTTGCATTTAACAGGTAGGTGTACATTGGAGGAGCAGGCTACTTATACTCACCTGCTTTCTATACGAATCTCCATGCGCCACACCTTTTCCGATATAAGCAAAGGTTATTTGCATACACTGTGGAAGAAAAAGAGCCCGAGGCTGCTTGCCAAGCCAACCAATGATCAGGTTACAGGTGGAATGTCATCCAGGTATGAGCGTGTGCCTGTGTTTGTGTGTGTATGTGTGTGACTGTGTGTGATTAATATACGTGCGTGGAGTGTTGCTAGGAAAATAATTCTACACAAGGGATCGATTGTTTGCCGAGACTGAGTTTGAATAATGTGTCCTGGAGGTGACGTTGAATCTACATTATGATCAATAACCACGAATGTGTTGGAATTTCGTTAGTAATAGACGGAAGGCGGTGCTTATAAAGTGCTTGGGTCATGCAGCTGGGCGGGCTTTGTACCGACGCCGACTTTACTTAGCTGAGATAATCGAGTCTGCTTTGTTCTGCGTTGAGCCAACAATGGTTTGAAGCGAAAGTGGTGATTCTGATCTCGAATTCTCGAGAACAACTTTATATTATGAATACATTGTCGTAATACTCTAGAAATGTCAACATTTAAGTAACAATCCGTTTTCGCATAAGTTAACGTTTAGATACCTAGTACTTATTAATTTATTATTTCAACAGTATACGTTAAATTGAGTGTCGCTTATAATTAGCGGCTAATTGTTTCAACGTTCTTTATAATTTTCGTCTGAATAAACTGCTTGATGGACATTTTTAAAACAGTGAGTTATGTTGAACATTTTTGTATTGAAGTAACTTTTGTTTATTATTAAATAACTTAAGAAATGTCGTCGATCAACGTTTTAATGAACCGGACTTCCTAAATGGCGTGTGGGCGATATTACGAGATGTTGTAGATGTAGATGTAGTATTGATGATGTTTTGTAGATGAAGTAATGATGATGTTGTTGTAGATGTAGCATTGATGTTGTTGTAGATGTAGTTTTGATGATGTCGTAGATGTAGGTTTAATGATGTTGTTGTAGATGTTGTATTGATGATGTTGTTGTAGATGTAGTATTAATGATGTTGTTGTAGATGTAGTATTGATGACGTTGTTATAGATGTAGTATTAATGATGTTGTAGTTGTAGTATTGATGATGTTGTTGTAGATATAGTATTGATGATGTTGTTGTAGATGTAGTATTGATGATGTTGTAATAATATAATAAATTTTTCCATAAAAATCTTTTCAGATGGGCCAATGCAAATGGCTGTCTCTTCTCTTGTTCTTGTGGGCTATATCATCGGATGCCCAAAATACAAGTTCACCCACAACCGATAACACAACATTAACTGACTGTCCTATCTCTCTGGCTAACAATATGACCACTGACCTCTTGAAACGTAACTTCGTAACCAACACATCGAGCGGTTTAGTATACATGGTCTACTTCAGACTCAAGTACACTAACGCCAGCGGGCACGTGCAATCATTTGAAATTGCAGACGAAGATACCTTCGAGCCCGATCTTTGGGTTTGGGCAGCTGGCAGAGGTAAGAACTTGCTGCGTTTGCCACTCGACCACAAAATTCTTTCGTTGGGCCTGTTGACCATTCAATCCGCTACGCTGGAGATAAACTTCGACTCAAAAACCTACTCGTGCTTCGGCTCTATCCCTAACAAGAGCGCCATTCACTTGATCGGGAAGTTCATCAGTGAAAACATAACATCCAACGGAACAGCGGTGAATACGGACACCGAAGGTCCAATTATTTGCCGAAGTGTGTACGCATTCGATCACATATTCTACGGTACGAAAGGTATTGGATTCGACTGTTGTTCTCCGCCGAATGGTCAAATAAAACAATACATTTGCGATAAGTCTTACAGCGAGGCCTATCAGCTGATCTGGTACGGTCCAATAGTGCTTATGTGTCTAATCTACGTCGCTGGTATTGTGCATTTTTACAAACTGTACAAGAAATCGTTCCAACAAGGGCAGATCAGACAACTGGCAGGCCTTCAGAAGACAATAGACGAGATTAAGATGGATTTCATAAAAAGACTCGTCATTAACACAGAACGTTGGGCAAGAATCGAAACGCCAGAAGATCTGATTGCTCTACGCGAGAGGTGCAGCTTCCTTGATGTACTCGGAGTGGGCAAAGCAAAACATTCTTGCATCGTTTTTTTCCTTCGATTTTTCTTCGTCTGTTTTCTCTTCCTCAGTTATTACGTCATCTGGGCCCTGTTTCTATGGGCATATCAAGACCAGCTCGGTACAACGCTGAAAAGATTGAAAGATAGTCAGTCTGTCTTCCTGAACGTTGTTGGACACATCGGATGGATATTCTGCAGGAAAGACTTGAGTATTTTTCCCTATGCAGTCTTTGAATTCATCTACACAGCCATCGTTCCTTTCCTAGCAGTTTACGCCTATTTTTCTACGTGGTCTAAAAACAGAGTCGGCGTCATGAATCCAGAGTCTGAAAGCACGTCTAAACAAAAGTGTTTATGTTTCTATCGCTTCAGCAATACGAGATGCGGCATTGCCCTGCAGTTCGTCAGCGTCTTTCTCGTGTTAATCCATTTTATATTTCTCGGAGGTGTGTTTCTGTCGTATCTGGTCTACCTGGTGGCCCTCGGCGTCTTTGCAAACATCGACGTCGTCTCGCCCTGGATCATTCCGATCATCTTGTGTCTTCACTTCTTCTCCACGTCGTTCGATCCAGCCTATGTAAAGTACAAAAGCATCAAAGACAACCTGTTTACCATCTGTTTCGACGACTTCAAAAATCTCGTCATCAAGCAGAACAGAGAAATATTTCTGCCGAGGGATCTGATTGAAAATTTTTACATTCCAAACTCTCGTTCGCTAATTTATTCGTGTTTTCTAAAAGTATTCTGGGTTCTGACGTTCATGTTACTTTTGATACTGGTCGTCCTGACATTGCAGTATCCTTACAACACCAAACTTACGTCACTCGTTCCATTTCTGGGCGTCCAAGTGGTCTTCGTTTTGCCGTATCTAGCAAAAGTTATGAGTGTCAGCAATCAAATGGGCCCCTTGGGAGAAACAATCATCAAAAGAGATCTGCACAACTACATAAAGATGTACATAAAAGAGAGACCGGAACTGAAAGTGGATTCCTCTAAAAACAACGGCGGTGCGTCTCCGCAGCAAGAGAATACGTCAGAAGATATTCCGCTGAAAAACAGCAAAAGTTCTTCAAGTTTGCTCGCAGATGGACAAGGTGTCGCACTGGAATTCCAACCCGCCGAAGCGATTACTGCCACCAACGAAATCGTTAAGAGGATGAAAAGTGGAAAAAGTTCTGTTATCTGAGTAGTAATTAACGGATTGCTTTAAAATCAAATTTCCCGAGTTTCTTTTAAGCAACTTGAATCAGAATCTGGTTATATTCAAGATCTTAAAAACTGTTTGCGCTTTAAAAAAATGTGTGTGTTCCATCGCGACACGATTTGTGAACTGTTTCAATTAAAGCGTGGTCTTTAACTTATTTTTATATTTCAAGCTATTTTTTTTATATTCTAGTAGGTATGCTTTTCAACATATCTTTATTTTCGTTTTCTGTTTTATTTTGTTCAATTTTACTTTTACTGCCAGCGCTTGCCTTCTTAGCGGTAAAAGTAAATCGTTTACCCGTTCCCTGTTTAGCACGGTTGGTCCAATCAGCCATATTTACGACCCCACCCCCATATTTACGACCCCACCCCCATATTTACGACCCCACCCCCCCGTATTTTTTAACCCGCATGCCTTTATATTATATTAATAAATTGATAGACTGAACTTCGTCACAGCGTCTGTCGTAATTTTCGTGCAACATTTATGCGTTATACCAGGCCGTGCAAATATTCAGTTCATTAACTTCTTTCTGAATTGAAACTTTTTTTAGTAGTTTTTTATGTATTCTAGAAAATTTTCATATTTTAAAAACTGCTTTAAACAGATTCATATTGATTTTATACCATTTATAAACATAGGAAAAAATATAAAAAAAGCTGCTTAAATGTTATGAATGTTGGTAGAAGTGAATAATAAATTTTATTAATGTTATTATATTTGTTTTATAATTAGCGTTAAGACAATTTTATTGAATCCTAACAAAATACTTTCACTTTCATATGAAATCAGTTGACGATGAAACATCTTGTTCGTGGTTGAATTGATCTGCCCACCTCATTTCCTTGGAGCATTTTCCCTTTGGCTCGCCGTACGATGGATGATGGAGAACCTGGTAGTTGTAGCCATGGAACGGTTGACATATCTGATCCTGCGTGGTCCCCGTGTCGTACACTTGTTGACGATAAGGGTATTGATTGCCGTCGTTTCCGTCACAGGTCCAACTCGATTGATGGTTATATCCAGGAGCACAATGGTTGTAAGGCGTAACGTCTAGGCTGTTTGTTCCAGAAAGAGTTTTTTTATTTGTACAGTTTTCAGCTGATGGATAGTTGCAATTGATGTCCGAAGTTTCGTTTGCTGTATTATTCTTTTTATCGAATTTGTCGACACATTTGAAGCGTTTCTGTCTGCGCAGCAAGCAGCCATTTTGAAACATATCTCCAGCCTCGGGGTGAAGGGCCCAGAGGTTTCCTTTGCCCGGACGGTCGGAAGTCCTTGGAACTTTGATGAAGCAGTCGTTGAAGGAGAGGCTGTGTCTGATGGAGTTCTGCCAGCGGCGCTGGTTGGTTCGATAGTACGGAAAGTAGCTGGATATAATCCGGTAGATGTCGTGCAAAGTGCACATCTTGTCTGGAAAGCTTTCAATGGCCATTGCGATCAGCGAGATGTAAGAAAACGGTGGTTTCGGATATCCGTATTCCGGATGGTATTTCGAAAAGTAGGGTATTTCAGTGCCTGTGAAGAGTGAACGAAGCTCGATTTTGCTGCTGTTTGGTCTTTGCTGTTTGAAATCTTTCGTCGATGATGGCGCAACAGAAAAACTTTGATGCGTGTTTGATTGTTCGATCGTTGAGACGTTGTTGGTTGTTGTTTCTGTTGATCTCGCTGGCGGGAAGTAGCTGTTATATGAGGCATTGAAAACGAGCTCCCCGGTTTTACGACTTGTGATGCTGGTGAAACAGGGAGATAATGCGGTTGTTTGATTTCCAGTTTCGCAATCGTGTGACGAGTGATGCTGATAATTGTGAGAATAGAAACTGAAGTCAGTCATCTTTAACTAATAAATCCTCATAAATGTTTCAAAATTCTGATGAAAAACATTCGAGTCGACAATAATCCGGACTTTTTCTAATTTAATTATCGAAAAAGGTATTAAACGCATGTGCCTATTAAACGCATGTGCCTATTAACAAGAATCAATAAAATAGCAATACTTTCTTCAAATATGAACCACCACATTGGGGTTCGCCAGCGATAGGCCTATTTACTGAGATGGTTCAACCCGAAGAGACGCCTCCATTGGTTTTCATTGGTCGCTAACCAATTCAGGTTCGTCATGTCCTGGAACGTCTTGTGACTTGTGAGATTGTACAGGAATGTAAATGACATTTGAAAACATTCATACACAGTGTTTCTTAAATTATAACAAACACATAATAAGAGACATACCTTAAGTTATAACAAGTTCTGCAAATCACTTGGATTGATTTATAAAGTCTCAAGAAGTCTCAAATTCGTCTATATTGTCTTAGAAGGAGGTTAATTTCCTAGAAAAGAAATGCCATCTTTTTCTTTTTAAAAGTTTTATAAACACCATCGATAAATGATCATAATGAATTTAAAAGACTAATTGACTGTCATTTCGAATTAAGCGATATTATGTACAACTATTAAAAGGCTTTTTAATAATATATACATACATTTATTTATAGAACATAGCCCAAGCCTGGAGAAAGGAGGAGGGGAAAGTTAAAAAGATCAAATTAAGATCCACGACAGGAAGTACTTAGGTGTTTCCAACATACAGCCATTTTAGTCTTAAAACACCTGGTGTAAAGGACTATAAACTATTACAATAAAATAAAAAATATAGAACATATATATGAACAATATTTTATATAATTCTAGATATGGGCATCATTTCTTTTATGTTATGTTATGTTATGATATAACAAAAAGTACTTATCTATTTGCTGTTTGCTATGAGGGTGACAAATAATCTAAGAATAAAAAATAAGAAGTTGATGAAAAAACAAGCAGCTGATTGTTGTTCATTTGGAGAGATTCATGAAATTTGAGAAAAAAAAATCATAAATTTTATAAAAACAAGAAAAAATGAATAAATCTTATTATTTAAGAAATTACATAATATTTGTAGAAATACGTTATTTTTGAAATATAGATGAATATAGAAAAGACGTATTATCGATGACAACATGACATCTGAGTCACGGCACGAGTACAATACAAACAAACATCCTCCCACGCATCTGCCAGCCCTCGAAGAATTAACAGTGCGAAGATCAAACGAGAGAGGAAAGTAAATGAAATTTATGAAATATAAGCAACAACTTTAACCGTTTTTCTCGAAGACTCACTATTAAATTCTTAAGTGAGTGCCAGAAAAAGAGAAGGATGAAGAGAGAGAGAGAGAGAGAGAGAGAGAGAGAGAGAGAGAGAGAGAGAGAGAGAGAGAGAGAGAGAGAGAGAGAGAGAGAGAGAGAGAGAGAGAGAGAGAGAGAGAGAGAGAGAGAGAGAGAGAGTGAGAGAGAGAGAGAGAGAGAGAGAGAGAGAGAGAGAGAGAGAGAGAGAGAGAGAGAGAGAGAGAGAGAGAGAGAGAGAGAGAGAGAAGAGAGAGAGAGAGAGGAGAGAGAGAGAGAGAGAGAGAGAGAGAGAGAGAGAGAGAGAGAGATGGCGATGATAATGATGATTTGTAGTATTCTTTTTGAAGTAAGTTCAGTTAGAGAGGTTGCGCGTCGTTTGAACGTTGGAGTATGTGCCAGAGACGGGTGGAGTGCGCTTCGAAGTTGAAACTTTTGATGAAAAGAAACCCAACAAGTAGCTACTTGCTTTGTTTTTGTTTCAAGAGAATGCGGTTTGCAGCTCTTAAAATTTTGAATGCAATTTTAAAGACTTAAAATTTTGAATGCAATTTTAAAGTCTTAAAATTTTGAATGCAGTTTTAAAGTCTTAACATTTTGAATCAAAACTGCACTTGTTATAAATTTAATAGAACATTATTAGTTCACATTTTTACTGCATAACTAAGTTTCACTTGAAAATTCTGGCAAATTACAAATTACTTTTTGTATTTACAACAAAAAATTTGATGCAGAGCAAAGAAAAAACTGATAGGGACCGATTGTTGCGATGTTTTATGTGGGGTCAAATAAGTTTAATCGTTTTATTTCCGGTTTTTTGTATTTTAACAAGAAAAATGATTTTAGTATCATGTAGAAGGGCATAAGACCTTTCGGTTTAGCCTGACAGCCCGGCTAAGTTGAGCCCAAAAAAATAAAACTATAAAATGTAGAAAAACAAATTTTTTCAAATAAAATATTCCCAATAGTTCTATTTCAAACACAAAACACTATTGCCATTTAGCAATGCGACTAAACAAACAAAGCAAGAGTCTTGCACACTGGTTTTATGTAAAAGATTGTCGAAAAAAATTCAATTTTATATGTTTTTTATTATCTTTTTAAGCGTTCACTTAAAACGGGCGTTTAAATTAGTTCCATACAACAACCAGTTGCCAGTCACCACATAAAATGAATTTCAAGTCAAAGTATAGAATATTTATTTGCTATACCTTAATCGTTGACGTAATTCTAATTAATTAATTAATTTTTTTTACAAAAGACTCTTGAATTTGCGGTTTAAAAAAATAAGATTTGAATGGCGGATAAGTTGTAAACCAGAAAAATTGCGTTTCCTTGAAAAGAGAGATAAATAATTATGAAAATCATTGAAGCGTCTCCAATCATCCAAGTTCCCGAGACTTCCTGGCAAATTACTGGCAGATGAATAGAATTGGGAAGACTTTATGATACGACGAGGTCACGTGTGTCGCATAACAACATATCAATTTATGCTTATAATGTGACACATGTTGGAGTCATTATTGTTTCACCTATGGCATTCCACATTAAGAGCCGTAAATAGGGGGGTTACGGATTCAACCCTCCCCCCCCCCGAAATCATGAAAAACATAAAATCGGTTTAAAATAAGAACAAATGTGCTAGGATAATATTTATAGGACTAGCGGGGTTACCCGGCGTTGCTCGGGGTTTTCAGAGGCTTTTTATCGGTTTTCTTTCTTGCTCCCGTTTCTTCCCCCGCTTGCTCTCATGCTCCCGTTCGCTCTCCCATTCCCGCTTGTCTCCCGTTCCCGGTCGCTTTCCCACTTGCATTTTCACTCGTGATTTTACGTTCCCGCTTGCTTTCCCGTTCCCGCTATTTTACAGTTTCCGTTTCCGCTCACTCTCCCGCTCCACTCATTTTGTGACAAATTTCATTTTTTTACTATAAGTTTCTCCAATTGACTCTCAAGCTTGTGTAAAAATTTCATTACGATCGGATGAATGATGTAGCAATGCATAAAGAGCATGCAGACATACCCCGGCGTTGCTCGGGGTTTTCAGAGGTGTTTTATCGTTTTTCTCTCTTGCTCCCGTCTCCCGTGTTTTTCTCCGCTTGCTCTCCCGCTCTCGGTTGCTTTCCCTTTTTTCGGTCGCTTTCCCGTTCCCGCTCACGCTTGCTCTCCGTTCCCGTTCGCATATTTCTAAATGTTAGTATGCAGAAATTCAGAGGTCGCCTAGCAGCCTAAGAGAGGCGTTGCTTAAGACTACAGGAAATCGCACTCTAATTTTACATTTTCTATGTTATGTTGTTGATATTAATAAATATATTAATATAATTGTCGCAAATAAAATAAATTGTTGATTTAGTTAGTTCAAAGTTAGTTTGAATAAGTAAATTGGAATCCGATTTACTAATAATTCATAAAATGTCTTGACTTCACATTCATGTTATTATTACTATTATTACTCATTAGTAAAGATGTTCTTTAAGATCAATTAATTTTAAATCTAATCACAATTAGTTGGTAAGATTTACTGTTTTCATTTTTTTAATAGTTTGGTAGAGTGTTAGCTTTGAATGTGAGAGCATCACGGTTCGACTCGCACTCACTGCCTAGTTGCCTGTCAACGGAAAACTAAGCGGGTAAAATTGTTTCTATCCGTGGGGCAAGTAAAAGAGCAGCTCCTCTTAGCTCTGGAAGAGGCGCTATATAAATTACCAAACAAACAATAACTATTAATTTGCAAAGTGCCGTAGCTTCACATTCGTGTGTAATAAAAGTTATTACGCAATTGTACAACGCCTAAAATAATATATAATGAAATTTAAAAAATTCCGTCATTTTAACGGGGCATCTCTAGTAATAATAATAATAACGCCAATAATAATAATACCGATAATAATTTATATATATATATATATATATATATATATATATATATATATATATATATATATATATATATATATATATATATATATATATATATATATATATATATATATATATATATATATATATATATATATATATATATATATATATATATATATATAAATCTCGTGACATAGTGTTTGTAATTGAACTCCTCCGAAACGGCTAAAAGTTGTGTCTGATTTATTGTTACATATAACATTTTCTGAAATATCATTGAATGATAAGACTAAATTATGCACAACCTGATTTCTCATTGTAAAATATAAAACATTCTTTTACATCTTCCAAAAACTTGTTTGATTGAAACAAGATTTGTTTAAGTCTTACGTTGAACTCTTTTTTGCAATTTGTGTTCACAGTTAAATATAAACAGTTATTGCATGGGTACCCACAATTTCCTAATATTAAACCAGAAAAGGTTCTGTTTTCTGAAAAACTTTGAAGAAAGCTAAAACTCATGCATCAAAACCATTTCCTAAATAAATAAAATCACTACAGTAGTCTAAATTAAGTAAGACGGTGGAAAAATCATATATTTTTAGGAATTTAAAATTTTTTATTAGTCAACTTCAGAGAAAGCTAGAAAGCCAGAAGACAAAATATTTGCATAATACATGGGCATCTCTACAAATATGTGTTACAATTGTTAACTGTTTCTTTGTGCGTGCTCATTAATAAAGTTGTTGCCTTTTTCAATTTTTAAGTTAACAATGCTGGACGAAAGTTTTGTTGAAGATAAGAAAAAACGAAGTTATTTCGACCGGTAGAGTTCGACAGTTCTTCTCTTAGCAAACTCTCAATGTGAAGCAAAGAAATTCTCCTAAATCTAAAACGTTTGTACAATTCATGATCAGCATATATTTGTAATGGATCACTTCTGTCCCTCCAGATTCTTTCTCTTCTAAGTCCACGTCTCATCATTCGTTGAAGGATTTCTCGACGTTTAACTCTTCGCGACATTTCAATATCAATTACTATTTAAATTTTCAAAGCACAAGTCACTGAACGAAGTAAAGTAAGAGAGAAATAATCGTATATTTATAGGAATTTTAAATTTATGACCTATCAACTTCAGAGAAAGCTAGAAAGCATGCATAAAGACATTTCCTGTGTGAAGAAACACTTAGGAATTTAAGAGTTTTGATTTAATCAACTTCAAAAAAGCTGAAAAGCAGGCACAAGAACCATTTCCGGGGTCAATAAACTACACTTCCACGACTTATAAACTTCTAAAAACGAATTTTATGCATGCATAATAAGTCTTCTAATCTTCTCGACGTTTCATTATCAATACCTACAATATTCAAATTTAAAAACACTAATGTCACTCAAACAATGTAAGGTATGTAAAACTGTAGAAAAATATATAGAAATAATCGTAATATTTTGAGATGTCTATTAGAAGCAATAAAATAAAATACAAATAAAATATTTAATACAATATTTAATAAATTAGACGCATATAATAAACACCGAACGATTTCTTCAAATATATGTCGGAATGAGAGAATAACAGCGGCCATTTCAATTAACTGTGGTAGCGAGCACAGTTAAAATTTGACAGATTTTAACCATTAGTTAAGCGGTCCGATGCGTTAAAAACGTTTTGTGAATATCAGTTCAATTGAACTACAATCTTTTCAAGCGCCAGTTAGTTTTTAACCATTGGTTAGCGGTTAACGACGGTTGGTGAATACGGCTCCATCAGAATAGGCTGTCCACGTGGAGAATGAGAGAGATAATTCTTAATGAAGTTAGGAGCCTAGCAGATGACTCGCTAAAGAAAAAACGTCGTTGTAACGGTGGAAGCGTTACTGTTGTTGCTAGTGCTAGTATAGACCAAACAATACAAGCACGTGAAAAAAATGGCAGGTCGGCATCTCCTGTCCAGAATGCTAGCAGAAGCAGTGAACATGACACTGAAGAGGGCGTGAGTGTGCAGATAGAAGTTACAGCAACAAACGGCAGTGAGACTGAAGTGGAATTGGTTACAACAAATGAAAACAGTGCTTCTGCTAGCCAGGAACTTACATCTGTTGACTTGGGATCACAAGCTAATCATATGGTCACAGGAAATTTGTCTGTACAGAATCTTAATGAGAAAATGCGCAAATTTCAGCCTGCATGGTTTGAACGATTTCCTTAGTTACACTACTCAGCTGAATTGAATGCTGTGCTATGTATTTATTGCGCAAAAACGAGCAGTCTCGCACTTCTGTTTTAGACAAAGAAAAGTGAGGATGCTTTTATTTCCCGAGGATATACATATTGGAAAAATGCACTCGAGAAGTTTTTTTCCCACGAGAATTCTGGATGTCATCGTCATGCAATTTCGCAGCTTCAGCAAATTAAATCTGTTCCTGTCATTGCTCAAAACAAAAAGCAAACAAACAGGAATTAGCCAAAGCTGTATTGCTTGTTGTTTTCAGTTCAGTTCGATTTCTGGCAAGACAAGGGTTAGCACTGCGTGGCCATACAGCTGATCAAGGCAACTTAATGCAACTGCTTCAGTTGCGTGCAGAAGATAACAGTGTTTTGTTTTGTCATCATGGTTGCAACGAACCACCAACTTCCTATCACCAGATTCTCAGAATGAAATTCTGGAGATGTTGTGCCATGCAGTGCAGCGAGAAATAGTTAAAGTTATTAATACCACTTCCAAACAGTTTGCGATAATAGTTGATGGCTCGCAGGACAATTCAGGATTGGAGCAGGAGTCAATTTGTATCAGATTTGTAGACGAGCAACTTCAGGTCAATAAAGTTTTTGTCGGATTATTCAGCCCTCCAGATACTACAGGACAGACTTTCTGCTTTTGTTAAAGACGTTTTAAAGAAGGAATGGGACCCCCAATATTTGTGTCAGATCGACGCCCCTAGAAGCCATTGTCTCTGTCTCCATGAGTTTGAAATAGACTTATGCCCACTTGGAAGTGGGCTTTCTGATTTTGAAGTAGGTTCCGTGTACATTTGACTTGAATGCCCCAGGGACGTCATTGTTGATACAAAATGGGTGGAGCAATAAAAATGTCATTAATGTTATAATTTTAAAAAGCCTAAACTTTATAAATTTGTTAAATTTATTGAAGTAGAAAACGTCAACCAAGGGACAAGAAAAAAACCATTCTTTTTGAAAAAAAATTATATTTTGCCATCTATGATAAGTGATAACTTTTCCCCGTCTGCTTGAGACAATCCTGGTATTCACTATTTAATACTGAAGCTTTAAAGTCATTCTCATCTATGAAATGTGTGATTACCTAACTCCGCAACACGCTGGTAAAAATATGTCTTGTGTTGATATTGCTCGAAAAAGAAAAACCCAGAAAGAAATAAAAGAGGTAAAAAGATAAAAAGAGTAAATAAAAAGTTTAATTTTAATTCCTTTTGTTAAGAAAATAAAATAAAATAAAATAAATTTAAGATATCTTACAACGACAGTAATCAAAAGTTTAAAAAACAAAAAAAGTTCCTGGATTCGCCGCGGTGATTGAAAATCAAAAACGTGATTGAAAATTGATAGCTTATTTAAAAATTAATAAGGCGATTGAACATCAATATGAAAACTAGAATTTGTAAAAGTAAGACCTTGAGAGTCGGTGGGGAAGGTTTTTGTAAAAAAATTGAAATCGGTCACAAAATGAGCCGAGCGGGAGAGCGAGCAGAAACGGAAATGAGCAAGCAACCGGGAACGGGAAAGCAAGCGGGAACGTAAAAGCAACCGAGAGCGAAAGAGCGATAAGGAAAGGAAAAGCGACCGAGAACGGGAAAGTAAGCAGGAGCGGGAAAACGACCATGAGCGGAAAAGAGACGGGAAAGGGAAGCGGGAGAGTAACGGGAGCGAGAGAAAAACTATAGAAAATCCTCTTAGAACCCCGGGCTACGCCGGGTTCTCCGCTAGTACTAAATAAACAATACATTAGTTTTCTATTTTTTACAAACTTTTATTGAGGTTACAATCTCTGTTTGTTTGTGTGTGGCTTTCTCTGTACGCAAATCTTGCAAGTTAAATTTAACCAGTTTTTTGACTAGCTAGAAAGCTGAAACTTTTAGCATAGTTTTATATTGGATGACAATACATGATTTAATTAAAAAAAATTAATTTGAACATTTTTTGTATTTCTAAATCGAGTGTATTTGAAATTAAAGTTTTTGTTAAAAAACTCGTTTTTACTTGCTTAAAAAATTATTTTAAAGTGTTATTTAATCAAGTTTTAGGTTACTTTGAACTTGTACACACTTAATTAACTTTCTACCCTGTTTGTTTACTTATAATTACGCTCGCATGTCGTGGTGTCGTCGTTATCTCAATCCTTCTATTTTTTGTGTTAATTTTAACTCATTTTTTTAAAATGAAAGTAAAAGTTTTATCTCGAAATGTGGATGATTTTATGAGAGAAACGAAAAAAGATCTCCATAAGGGTAAGATATAACAAATTTAAAAGGGTTTTTGAGTGGATGGGTCTGTTGGGTGCATGTGTCGTTGCTTGGCCGAACTTTCGGCCATAACCTGTCTTTGAAAATTTCTTCTGGGTCAAAAACTTTTCTAAAAAAAAATTAACTAGTATAAGTTATAGTTATACTAGTTGGTTTAGGACTTAGGCTAGACTGGCTAGACGCAAACTAAAAGTGAAGTGAAATAAAATGTAGAAAATTATTTGTGCGAGTTTTTCTAAGATATTTTTAAAGAAATAAATTACTTATTCAAGTGAATTTAAGTTCCGTAGTCTCAAATCAGGTGGCAAATTCTTCGCTGAAACTCTGTGTTTCTTTAATTGAAAACTATCCAGTTTTATCTTTCTCTGAAAAACTGCTCGGACATAAATAAATTGTCTTTTTTCTGTAAATTATGTCATTTTGACTGCGTAATTATTAATTTATCTTGTGACTGATACGTTTTTTTTGCACATAACTTTTTTGACCACGCTACAAAAAGTTCGGCATTAATAATTTTTGTTGTGGTTCTCTTCGCCTTTCACTAATTTTTCGAGAGATTTTTTTTTTCAAAAATTAATAAACTGCTTGGATCATTAAATTGGAATTACAATTGTGATTGAAAACATATAACTATTAAAATGAAAATATAATTAAAAACACCGAAAAAATTTTTTACCGCTATTCTCCATCTTTACCAAATCTGAGTTCAAATATAAATAAATAAACAAATATTTAATTAACTTATATTAATCCAATAATAAATCCAATGTTCATTGTTTCTTAATGATAGTCGTTATTATTATTATTATTATTATTATGTTAAAACATCCATCCTTGGGATGGGCAAAAGTGGCAAAACCACTATTAATACAATAATGTTTCAGTTTGAGCTAGAGGTGTGAGTGGGGACGACTTTTCGTCCCCAACCATCCCCGCGAGTGTCATCCCCATCCCCACCAGCATCATTCCCATCCCGAACCATCCCAGCAGTGTTTCATCCCCATTCCCAACCATCCCCGCAGTCTTCCAATCTTTCATCCCCATCCATCCCCACGCTGTTCATCCCCATTTTTAATCAATTCTGTACTAGTCATTATTTTTCCGTACATCATTTCAATGCAACTATAACTTGATTTATAGTTTTGTAATAACACCGTAATATGATTTAATACACATTATTTATTTAAGTCCATGACTAAATAAAAGTCTATCAATGTTTTTCCACCTAGCTGAGGTTTTCAATCACTAATGGTTAATCCACCCATAGAGAATGCTCTCTCAGAAGAGGTGCTTGCTGCTGGCACACTCAAAATAATCCTTGCCACTTGAGACAGTTTTGGCCATTTCTTTTCTAAAAATCTCAGCAAATCACCTTGTTCACCTTCATCGTTGAATGCCAAATAGTCAGCAACCTTATAAAAATAATTATTAACATTGTGAAACTAGTTGCTCAAATAAGCATAATTAATTAATAACAATGAACAACCTAAATTAATTAATAACAATGAACAACCTAAATTATAAGTTATTACTGAGGTCTAAGAAACTTTTCATGCTGTTAATATAAAGACAGTTTAATAACAAAACCTCATTCGAAACTGAGTGTAGAGTACAAGTTTGCATAAAAGTTGTTTTCAAGTTTTCCTTTTTGACTAGTTGATGTTCTATGAAGTCATCTTGTGGCACTTGTGGGGCTCAGAATGTAGTGTTACATCATGAACGAGCTTTAATAGATCTCTAACAAAATTAAAAAAATTCAATTATATGTAAAACCTAATAATGTAAAAGCAAGTTAATCAAACCTTTAGTTGCAGTTTCTCGCATTGCTCTTCACTCGGGGTTATAGTAGAGTGAAATGTAAAGGCGCAAGGACAAAGTACTGACTGTTGCAGTTAATTTTTTGCATTTCAGCCTTTTCCATATTTAAATAAAAATTCAAACTAGGACTTCGGAAATTTAACAAATAATGCAACCCATGACTACAAAACTTTCAGTAACTCAATATATCAGCGATAAAACAACAGCGCGTTGCAAAGATTAAAAAACATAAACAATGATATGTATGACTCGATACATTTTCGGTTAATTGGAAACAATTTTGTTTTATAAAAAACTTATTTTAATTTTGCGGTAATATCGCAAAAACTCGTCCCCATCCCCGCGGTAGTCCCGCAACGTTTGCTTCTATTCCCGCGGTAACCCTGCAACTTCATCCCCATTACCGCGATATCCCACCTCATTCGTCCCCATTTCCGCGGTAATACCACAAAATCCACAGTATTCCCGCTGTCCCCACTACCGTGCACACCTCTAGTTTGAGCCAGAGAAATTAACAGTAGATAGTAGTTGATTTAAAAATTTTTGGATCCTTTAGTTAAGCTTTTAGTTAGCTTAACAGGCAAATAATTACTTTAACTGTTTAGTGTTTATAGGGCAAAATGGTGCAGCGTTTTTTAAAATGTTGTGTATTACATTTATTTGTTAAAGTAAAGAATGTTTTTTATTACAATTATTATCTAAAGTAAAGAATGTTATGTATTACAATTCTTTCTTAAAGTAAAGAATTATTATTATTAAAGAATTATTATTCTAAGGTCAGTGTTGTTGATTTGTGTTTAAATAAAAGCTGAATTATTTTTTCAGTTCCAAGAAATTATGACACTAATTTGCATCCGATGATGGTTCAGAGAGAGTACACCAGAGCACTTAACTCAGTGAAATTAGAAAGAGTTTTTGCTAAGCCATTTCTGGGATCATTGGACGGTCACAAGGATGGGATCAGCTGTATGTCCAAACATCCAAAAAAGTTGTCCATGCTTTTCACTGGTGCTTGTGATGGAGAGGTTGAAAATATTTAATATAATTTTTTTATTTTTTTTTCATATAGAAAATCCTATGAAGCACATAAAAAAAAAATATAATTCCATTTTAGATAAGAATTTGGAACATTGCCCAGAGAAAATGTACACGATTGATACAAGGTCATGAAGGATATGTCAGAGGATTCTGTTTCAATACAAACAAAGGACACTTTTTTACAGTTTGTTTATGTTTTGTTTCAATCAAGTTTGTTTGTCATGGATTTATTTAGACTATGAATAGTTTTTGCTTTTAGAAAACCTATCTGGAGCAGTTTTCAGTATAATTTGATAAAATTTTGTTTTTCAGTGTGGAGATGACAAGATAGTAAAACAATGGTCTCTAGAGAATGTCGATGAAGGTGAATTTAACAACGAGCCAATGAATATGATTATAGGCAAGGTTGGATTATTAAAATATTATTATATTTCCTGTCATTAATTATATGAAATCTGTAAAGATTACGATCTGTAATGAAGTAATTAATTAATTATTGATTAATTTGTACAGACGTTCTTTAATGGAATTGACCACCACAGAGAAGAAGACATATTTGCTACTTGTGGCCAACAAGTGGACATTTGGAATGAAGAACGAGTTGAGCCTATCCGATCATACAAAGGAACAAACACATCGTCTTGTATTAAATTCAATCCGTCTGAAGTTGGTTTTTATGGTCTTCTTTTTTGAAAAAATTGTTTTGTATCACTTCCTGATCTTTTCTTATAGAATGGAAGATGCAATTTGTTTTTATTTGTCGTCTAATTTTATTCTCAAAAGTAAATGAAAATATAAATAATTTTTAAAAGCTGTGGTTTTCTTGAACCAATGATGTTTGATGTATAATGTATAACTGACAATTAATTTTTACACTTGGGATACGACAATCTATAAATTTCTATAAATTTTTAGTTGAACATGGCTGCTGGAACGTTCTCTGACAGAGGGATTGTACTTTTTGACATTCGACATCCCCACCAAATCAGAAAAGTTTGAAATTATTCTATTATTATTTGATGATAATCCTTAAATTTGCATTTGTACAATTGTTCTCTAATTTTGGGAATATTGTTCTAAAAATGTGCGGTTTGGTATGAACTTCAGACTATCATGAAAATGAACTCAAATTCGCTTGCATGGAATCCCATGGAACCATTTCACTTCACTGCCGCCAATGAAGATTATAAGTTTGTTTCATTTTCAAATCATCCTTCTTGTATTTTATACAATCATATTTGGTTGAAGCTTCCAATAATTTCTTATTTATTGATATATATATCTGCTTTGTGGTTCGCTGCTTTGTGGTTCGGGCCGATAGAATAGAACCACCGTGTATCCTCCTATGCGTGTCGTAAAAGGCGACTAAAGGGAGGTTCGCAGGAAGGGCATCCGGGTAAAACTTTGCTCCAAATTCCATATGGGTAACAAAACAAAGAATTTCATTCCGGCTCGGACGTCGCCTGGTCAAACAAGGTCTACAAGGTCACCGCTTCCTTTTCTGGGCCTAGACGGAAGTGAAAAGTTAGCTATGGGCTTGAGGAAGAATTTATGAGCTCGGCCTGAAGTGACAGTCTGCCCTGGATTGTGACTTGTGGAGGGGCCTGATATGGAAAAAACGTCCAACCCTAGCATAGCGTGGAATAGGGACGTTTAAAAAATAAATGATGATGATGATGTAGTATTTAATATATTTATTATTTAATTATCTAATTTATTATATTCTTTATGCATTAAATATTTGATTTAAAACCTAACTGATTTTGTTTTTTCTTAATTTAAAACCAATTTCAGTTTATATACGTTCGACATGAGAAAAATGAATGAGCCAGTCAGCATTCACAAAGATCACATAGCAGCAGGTAGCTTAAAAAAACAAATTATATTTTCATTTTTTCCAATCATTGATTTCCAGTTTTTAAATTTAATTGTTTTTTAGTTTTTAAATTTATTAACGTTTTATAGTTTTCAAAATTATTTACGTTTTTAAATTTAATAATGTTTTTTAGTTTTTAAATTTATTTACTTTTTGTAATTTTTAAATTTATTTACTTTTTGTAATTTTTAAATTTATTTATGTTTTTTCGTTTTTAAATTTATTTACGTTTTTTAGTTGTACTAATTGTTACTCAATATTTGTTTTCCAGTTATGGACGTCGACTTTTCACCAACGGGTAGAGAATTCGTAGCTGGAAGTTACGATAAAACGATCCGAATATTTCCCTACCGTGGTGGTCACAGCAGGTCGGTTATACTGGTGGTGCTGGAAGACGGATGATGTCGTAGTTCGATTCAATGTGATTGATAGACGTGCTTGTAGTTTAATGAGGTTTGAATTTTCAATTTTAGGGAGGTGTACCACACCAAGAGGATGCAGAGGGTGGGCTGCGTTCAGTGGACGCTCGATAGTAAGTTCATTTTTTCTGCATCTGACGAGATGATCGTAAGAGTGTGGAAGGCAAATGCTTCAGAAAAACTTGGAGTCGTAAGTATTTACTTGTGGACTTTTTATTTTTGTAACGATTATTCATTTATATAAAATTAAATTGATTTAAAGTTGAGACCAAGAGAGAAGGAAGCTTTCAATTATGCTGAAGCACTGAAAAAGAAATTTGGAAATAATCCTGAAGTCAAGAGGATAGCCAGACACCGTCATGTTCCACGTTACATTTACAGTTCGGCCAATGAACACAGAATCATCCACGCTTCACAAAAGAAAAAGTACTTGTTTTTCTATAAAACAGTTTTTAAGATTTTTTTCCTATGTGAGAGATACAAACAATTTGTTTTTGTACTTTCAGGGAGGCCAATAGAAGAGCCAACAGCAAACCTGGTTCGGTTCCTTTTGTTCCCGAAAGGAAATTGAAAGTTGTTGCCGAAATTGAATGATTATGCACTATTTCATTTTTATTCTTGTTATTTTAATTTAGAAAATAAAGCTTCGCGTTTTTTAAACCGAGTTTTTTTTGACAAAGCGACAATATTCATGATTTTTGGTGAAAGCGTCTTACTGTCGGTTTTGTTAGTTTAAACGTCCTTCTGACTAAGTCAATTTGGGCGTTAGGGCGGTGCAAGGCACATGCTTTATTTATTGTAAGGTTGGCGCGTTTCAGTGGTAGTGGTGTCTTTTTTATAGGGCTCAAGTGCTGCATGCCAGCGAATTATATAAGGCTCTTTTGAAGCTGTGTAGAACAAATTGATTTTGTTGACAAGTGGAGCGTAATAAGGCTCTCGTGGCTGTATGGTGGGTTCCATATCTATATATATATATATGGTCGGTTCACACCTGTTCTCGAACCAGCGTCATCTTGTTTCTTAAAATAATTTGTTAGTAATTTAAATATTATAAATTTTTTATAATAAAAAATTTATAAATGCGTATGTACATATATAACCAGTTAAACTTTAATATAAAAGTACAGAAATTGCGGAAATTATTTATAGTTTTTGAGATATAATATAATTTTGTTTATGTTAACGTTTCTAGGCTGAGCCAATGAAGGCTATCGTGTTACTAATGAAGCCAACAGGAGTTTCTGGTGCTCCATTTACTCATTTAAATTAATTTTGGTAAATAATCTACGGAGATGTATTAAACAAACTTAGAGTCGAAAATTAATTTTTGTCTAGCCTTTTAATTTTGTTTCAACTGTCAACGTATTCATTAGTAATAGTTCGTATCTGTAGTTTAGTAGTTACAGTTTAGTAGTAGTGGGTTATACAGTAAAATATAGTAAATAAGTACAGTTTACTAGTCTAGTATGAGCATTGAACTGTTATTATAGTATAGTATTTTTTGTTATGAATATGTTATAACAAATTAAGAGGTGTTGTGAGTAGTTATTAACAAATAAACAAGCTGTGATTAGCAGTAAACTTGAGTAAACCAAAACTAGACACTAGAAAGAAGGAGGCTTACATCTGTGAAACAGACTTATCTATACAATTTAGATTGTTCAGCAAAATATTTGATCTGGATACTTTGTTTTCTCAGGATGTCCCAAGCTGACCATTTATTAGTAGAAGCTGCTTGATCTTTGTTTTTGTCAACACAAAAATGGATGAATACGAAGCAATTGTATTTTTAACAGATGTCAGTTTTGAAAGTAGATTTGAGGCTATACGAAGTTTGCATGGCATTTTAAAAACCAGAAAAGGTAAAGACCTATTTTCTGACTATCATGAAATATCAAGAGGACTTGCAGTGGCTTTATGTGATACAGAAATTGATGTTAGAATTTCTGGTCTAAACTTTGCACATGATTTTATTTCTCATTTGGACGAAGGTGATGAAAGCTGTATACAAGTATTAATTCCAGCCATAATGACGTGCCTGCTGGACAGCAGAGCCGGAGTTCTCATGACATCTATAAAAGCCTTGAAATTATGTTTAAAGAAATCTGTACATTTTGAATCGTCGCTCGAGAAAATCATTTCTGAAGGAATTAATTCGCAAAATGTGAAAGCTTGTAAAACAGTTATGTCAAAAATACATTTAATTGTTGATGATCATAAAAAAGACAAGGACATATCGACACTGGTTTGTGCATTATTTCAACACTTGAATAACAAATCCTTGCAATCTACGGCTTTCGCTTCACTGAAAAAGCTTAAGAGCAACGTGAATGACAAAACGTTTGGCAGATGGTGCAGTGACGTGCCAGAAAATACTTTAAAATTATATCAGCACCTTTCGGGAAATGTGAAAGACTCAAATACTATCGATTCGCTCATGAAAGTTAACGAAAGCTCAAAGCAGAAAGATTTCGATTTCGATTATTCGGATGAGGGCTGCGATGCACCCGGTGATGAGCGCGACGGTACTAATAACTCACTCAAGTTTGGCTTTCTCACAGTAAATTTGTACAATCAGCTCATTAACAGTACAGAAAAATATGAAAAAGAAAATGTACTGGAAAGAATTCGAATATCTTTAGAAAAGAGTCACTATGATAAAAGTCAACTTCATTACTTTCCAGAATTTGTTGATTTTCTTATGCACCAGTTTGACAGCAGTAACATGAGAGTCAACACTATCTGCATCGAAATCATACAAGTCCTTATTGGCAAGTTCGGTTCAAACTTGATCTCTCATATGAGATTCTTGTTCAACCTGTTGTTTCCTCACATTTGCAGCGTCGTTCCAACGTTCAAGGAAGACATTACAAACACTCTGCTGATGATCTTTAAAGAAATAAATGTAAAGCAGTCATGTTCTGCTTTACTGGAATTCATGAATCATTCTCGAAGCAAACTAAGGCAGGAGGCATTGAATCTGATGATCTGTGTTCTCTTGACTCTTCAACTGGAAGAGCGAGACCTCAAGTTAATTACACCGGTTATTTTGAAAACCTTACTGGACCCGAAGCGTTTTGTTCGACAAGCCGCTCTCGAGTGCACTTCTGTTTTGGACTCGCAGCCAGAAGTGGACCGAGAGTTTATGAATTCGAAATTGTCTCGTCTCGAAAGTTCTCCTTCGGGGCACGGAGTGACAAGAGCAGTTGAAGAAAGGCTGAGAATGGCAGAGTTACCCGAAAGAAAACATGATGGAACTGTGGAATACGTGGTTGTTTCAAATAAGGTATTTATTTTCATTAAATAATTTTTATTTTTTCGAATGGTTATTATTATTGGTATTTAAAAAATAAAGGTTTGATCAGTTGTGATTGTATTGAAATCAACAATGTCAATGTTATGATTATGTCCCGGTGAGACCATTAGGATCTATTTTTTAAGTAGCCAGTGGCGCATCCAGGATTTGTTTCAGGAGGGGGGGATTGAACAATTATTTGGAGGTTTTGGAAAAAATTTTTAGTTTTAATTATTTTATACTTCTTAAACCTTATTAAACAACAAAAGTTTTTAATGCAGTTAAATCAAATTTGATTTCAAAGAGCAGAATAATTTTATTTTAAATTCAAAATTATCAAAATTTTTTAAATGTTGAGAAATATTGTGTATTAATTAGACAAATAAGCTACTTCAGTTGGATATTATATCAGCCATTTTATTCCAAATATAGTCCATTATTGGTGTTGAATATCTATACAAATACAAAAGAGTTGAACCACTTAATCTATTCTCCGATGAAAAACTTATAAATAAAAGTTTTTTGCCAAATATTAAAATGAAAAACCCTAAATATTTTTCATAAAAGCAATCGTAGGGATGTACTAAAACATATATAATGGCTAATTAACAAAGATAATTTTACATCAATCTTTCTGTGATTCTATCATCAGTTTATTCATATATTTTCATGCAGTAAATTTTTTTTTTGAATATTTTATGGTGGGGGATGGGGGGTTTAACTGCAAATTTTCCCTTTGATAGTAAACACACATAAAACATTTAACAATAATCCTTCTTTTTTTAATTTACACTAAATCAAGTTTCATGCATTAAAAATAATTTCTGGTTTAATTTTGGGGAGAGGAGTTCTAACCCCAGAAACCCCTCTTTTTGGGTGTGCCCTTGACCAGATATACATTTAAGCACGCCAATTATTGGGTTTTCATGGATTAAAAATATTTTTTGAGAATTATTTCGGTTTCGGAGTGGGGGAGTTCAAACCCCAGAAAAACCCCCTGTGGGTAGGCCAATAGTGTAGTGACTGGATTTGAACTGATGCTTTCTTACAGGACTTGCAGGATGTCTCACTGTTATAGATTGCAATTTAAATTTTATAACCACATTAAGGTTGTTCTTGAGTGGATTCTTCTGGCCGGTGACCAGGGGGAGGTGAGCCGATCCGTAAGCATCGATGAATTTGAACGACCCGCAGAGTGGGCTGTTTCTGATCACAAAAACAGGAACGATGCCCGAAAGAGTTTGAGTCGTCTGACGTGGAACATGTCCAGAGAAGTAACTATAATTTTTTTATTTATTTTATAAGTAACATACATATAAAAATTCTTTTGTACCCGCTCACACAAATATCACCTGAACAGCTGACGTTCTTGTCACGATAGTCTCGTCATTTTAGAGTTGTTTCTTGTAAAATAGCACTCCACCATGAATAGTGTTGGAAAAAATTTTAATGTTCAATTAATATGAGATGTTCTTTATACTTTTGCATTATTAAATTGTGTTATTGTTTGCGTAATTTTAATTGTTTGTGTTTCTAGTTTTATAAACTTTTTACACTTTAGTCACATTTAAATAATTGTAAGTTTCTCTCCACAAATGACACCTCGTTAAGAGCAAGGAAATTTCCATCATTTACATCACTTGTCCTATTGATAAGTTTACCAGGTGCATTTAGAAAAAAAGTCTTTTTTGTTTTGTTTTGTTCCATTGGAACGTCAAAACAGAATGAAAACGAAATATTGATTTTCTTATTTCCGTTTCCCCAGGAAGCGCATTCATTCGTTCGGTTGATCCGCTAATATAATGAAGCAAAAAATTATTTAAATTTTATTGATTTGTAATTGTTTTAATGAGGACCAAAACGATCATCAGTGTGATGAAATGAGAATTCAAGAAGCACCATCATCTGCTTCCATATCCAGTGAGACATTTTTAATTATTTATTCAACATTTTTTTTAAACCGTTGGAATTATTTATTTATCTTACAATGAATATTGCTCCAAGAAATATATAACCAACTAGAACAGCAAACAATAGATGAGACATTGCATACGAACTGAGTTGCTTGACGGATGGTTTCTTAATGCAAATAAAACGTTGCAATACAACTTCAGAGTACGAACCGTTTCTTCATCCAATCAATCGACCTCCGACTTCATCCGGCTCAATGGGCAGAAAATTCTTTTCAGCAGGGCAGGCCGACAGAATGCTATTACAAGATGGTGGACAGAACAATAATCACAACCATGAGGATGTCGAGACATCCAGTGCACCTTATTCACCTGTTGATTCTGTTTCTTCATCCATTTCATCAGCTGTTAGCTATATTTTAATTGTTTTTTTTATTATTATATTTTTATTAATATTTTTGTGGTTTTTGATTGTTTTCAATTGCTAATGTTGGCAATACATTTTTTTATTATTTTTATTATTTGTTTAAACTTTTAATTAAAAATAGTATTATTGTTTATTATTAGATATTGTTTACATACTGTTTATTAAAATCTTCAGTTGTTAGCATGTTTTAATGTAAAATAGTAAAATAATTAACTATAACCCATATACTCCAGATTTATTAGATTTTTTTTAAGTTGCAATGTTAGGATAGCAAGCTCAAATGTGCATGGCTGTTAATTATTTTGAAAATTAATTTACTTTGTAGCAGTTATAAATGTGTGTAATCCCATGAGTTTTTCAATTACTGGAAATGGGTCTTTTAGTTTTTACAAATGTAATAATCCATATACAGCATTATAACATCAATCCATCAAAACGTCCAGTAAATTTATACATAATGGAATATATTCCAAACCAGACCTTTCCACACATAAGGAAAAGAGTGAGTGCTGGAAGAAACAGAGTGCATAAGTTGTTTGACATGCTGGAGAGAAAAGAAATCGATGCCAAGAAGTTTCCAAAAGAAAGAGTTGTAGAAGAAGAAATGAGGTGTGGACAATCGAAGAGGGTTCCTGTCAAGGCCAACATGGAACACAGGTTCAGTAACAAGAATGTCTTAATGTTTTCTTTATTACAATGACGACGATGAATGTGGTTGTCATGGTTGTTATGACGTTGTCAAAATTGTGTGTAATTTCTGCTTATTGTTTATAGTGCTAGTTTGAACAATGATGAGTTGCTAATAGTGTTTGTGTTGAAACGTTTTAAAAATTGTACTTGCAAGTGAGCTGCTAGTGATAATGTAACATAGAGTGAACTAAAATCATGATGCAGAAGTTTTATTCGTGTTGAAGTTGTTGGCTGAAGCAATGCACTCTCAACCATATTGTGTTTTTTTTATTATTTTTAATGTTTTTTCTTTGTAGTTGTTAATGTTCTTTGCTCAAGAAGCATACTTCTGTATTATTGTCTGGCACACGTTGAGTTTCGGTTTCATTAATTCTGAGTCGAGTTGTCTCTGAAACTTGTGTCTTTGATTTGATTATCATATGATAAATTATCTTTTAAAATTGTCATCAAACAATGCTTCATTGTTTTAAGAAGTCATCAATCAACAGGATTAATAGTATATTTGTTTTATATAGTTTGGCATTCATGCATGTTTTGGTGCCATGCAGGTTGCTCCTGGAAAAAACTTTTGAGCGAGAATTCCAACAGAACACCAATGGAAACAGTAGAGATCAAATCTATCAAAATGAATTTTTTCTTGAAAATGATGGTGAACAGTTTTATGATCAAAGTGAAGAAAACGAACTCAGAGATGACGTCAGAAAACTCGAATCAAAAAGTTTTATTTTTAATTTTTTTGTTTTGTTTTAGTTTGTTTTCATTTTAAATCAATTAACTCCATTTGGGTTGCAGTTTCAATTTTATTTCTTTTAAGAATTTTGCTCACATCAAAAAATTGTATTTTTAAATTTTTTTGTTTTATTGTTGTTTTCATTTTTAATCAATTAACTTTATTTGGGTTGCAGTTGCAACTTTATTTTTTTTTAAAAATTTACGTGTGTGATATAATTGAAACGGTTATTCATTCCAGCATTTCCAGGCGCCTTGTTGGAGAAAAGATTGTCGACTCCAACGCCGAAAACCTTCCCAGGAAGAAGTGAATATCCTATGGATCACTTCAATCCAGATGATGTTTGTTAAGTTGAAAATGTTTTAAAATATTCTAATTAAACTTTTGTAATTATTTCAGTAAACTCTCAACTATTATAGTTGATCTTGGGCGAATGGTAATAATAAAAATAATAATAATAATAGGACCCTGATTTATCAGTTTCTTGATTTATAGATTAAATTTGAAAATTGTACACAAATTGTATTTTATGGGCTCTTTCATAATTATTCAGAAATTAATATCCCATTTCATAATTTACTCAAGTGTTTATGCATCATAAATAACTTTCTAAGATAATTATGCACCTCCTATATGTTCCTCAGGTATTTATGCACATAATAAAACTTTCTCAAGTATTTATGCACCATATAACAATTCCCTCAGGTATTTTTGTACCTTATATATATATATAAATAGCTGTTAAAATTATTTAAACCACCTGAAGTTACCTGGTGAAGTATTATTGAAGTATTCATACAATTTTATATTGATAGAGGGAATTTAGTTTGATAAATTATTAAGAAAAAGACGAATTGATACTTAAGTAAATTTCATTGATTAATTGAAAGGCTGCCTCAAAGATTAACACCAACTCAAATAATTCCTACATGAGAAGACCTTCCGTTATTAAACTGGAAATGCCAGAATCTTTATTATTGTCCAACAAACCAGGTGATGCGAGGTTTTTATTTTCTATTTTTAAACAATTTTCTTCGATCTCGTGTAGCAATTTATCATGGAATCATTTATTCATAATTATAATGACAGATTGCAAAGACGTGCCAAACAATTTCCGAACTTCTAAACCTTTGAGAAGTCAAAACTCAATATCGAAAAAGTGAATGATTTTCTATAATGCAGTGAAATTTTAATTAACGTTTAGCTAGTTATAAACTCATGTAATTCCTTGTAGTTCATTTTTGTGGTTTTTGAAAATGATTTAGAAAGTGATGAATGATACAATTTTTATGTTTATATTTAAATTTTCTAATTTGTTATATTACTTTAATTGTCTATATTTTTCTGCGGATGACAAAACTTTACAAAGAGAATTTAAATCAACTTCCTGTCATCCAATCAAGCTGAAACATGAACCGATTCCATCTGACTTCCTAGTACCTCTAAATTAGTGTTTACTTTTTCTAAGAAAAACGTTAATTTTGTAAGCACCAAATCTTGGGAAATATAATTAATGAACAAAGAATTTATATAGAGAAGTGCAATTAATGAACAAATAGAGAAGTGCAATTTCAGCTACTTATGGAAATAAAATCAGCATTTTATTTTATATACTGTTTGTTAAATATAAATTAAATATGAGTATATAAATTCAAATTAAATATGAGTGGATAAATTTAAATTAAATATGAAGGGATAAATTAAAGTTAAATATGATTGGATAAATTTAAATTAAATATGAGTGGATAAATTAAAGTTAAATAGGAGGGGATAAATTTAAATTGAATGTGAGTGGATAAATTCAAGTTAATTAGGATTGGATAAATTTAAATTAAATATGAGTGGATAAATTTAAATTAAATATGAGTGGATAAATTTAAATTAAATATGAAGGGATAAATTAAAATTAAATATGAAGGGATAAATTAAAATTAAATATGAAGGGATAAATTTAAATTAAATATGAAGGGATAAATTAAAATTAAATATGAAGGGATAAATTAAAATTAAATATGAAGGGATAAATTTAAATTAAATATGAAGGGATAAATTTAAATTAAATATGAGTGATCACTTCATGCAGGATGGAAGAAAAACATCTGGAGGAAAAACCCGAAAAGCCACTCCCAATCAATGATCTAATTGATATATTGAACTCGGCAGATGACTGGTAAGAATCCAATTTTTTTTTATTTATTTATAATTTAATTTCTTATCTTATAAAAGTACCTAAACAAAGTATACAATTAAAATTATATGCTACTTTTAATTGAAATTAGATTACTTTTAATTGAAATTAGATTACTTTTAATTTGACTACCTTAATTTTAATAAAACCTATTTAAAATAAAATGAATAAATGTTAATTGATGAAGTAATATAAAATTAGGAAAAAGGAAGTGGCATCACTTGAAATGATCGGGCAGATGTGCCAAACGAATCCAGATGTGGTTGTTTCACAGCTTCACCCCGCAGTCCATGCAGTTGTCAAAGAGGTGACTGGTTTTCTTGTTTATTCGTTAAAAGTGTTGGTGATTTATTTGAAATTTTGTTGAATAAATCAGTTTTTTTTCTATAAAAAATCTTACTTAATTGAGTTTTTTTTATATAACAGATAAACAATCTAAGATCCAACGTAGCACGGGCAGCCATGAAATGCCTTTCAGAAATGTTCAAATACATGCAATCCGACATGGAACCGGTTGATATTTTGTTATTGTATCAATTTTTCATATACAGTGAAACCCAGTTTTGTGAACATTCTTGGGGTTAGCAAAAAAGTATCTAGATAACGAATATGGTGGAAATGTATAAACATGACTTTGGCGGTTCCATTTGAAAATAGGGTTCGAGATAAGTGGGTTCTACTATATATAGAAATCGTATAAATTAATGCTGGTAATTAAAGGTTATTATATTATTTGATATTCTATGGTTTCTTGAATGTGTATCTAATTTATTTATGAATGTCTCACCTGAACGGGTCATCCTCAAGCAAGATTCATCTCTTCGGATGCTTCCTTTGGGCACTACTAATTTTCTATTTTGTTGTTTGCATTTATTTTTCAATTTTCTTTTAACGTGCTTTATTGTAAAAAATGTTTTGTTTTGCCCAATAAACAAATAAATAATATTATCTATAATGGTAAGCCACTTGAAAAACTTATTTTGTATGTTTTTATTTAAAAATATATTTAAATAATTGGAGAAGTATATTTAATCCTTGAAGGTTTTGGACAATACATTGACAGAATTGTTGAATAAAACGAGCCACACAAACAACTTTATGAAGCAAGCAGCAATTGAATGTTTACAAGATGTGGTAGAAAACGTTTCTTTCTCGAAATCTCTTGATGTTCTCATCCGCCATGGAACTCAGTTGGTTTTTTTTGTTTTCTTTTTTGTTTCTATAAAATTTAAACAAATATTAAAAAAAAATATAAAGCATTTATTATGCAAGGTATACAAGTACTCTTACCTTGTATGCTTCTGTTTCTTTTATTAAAATTAAGCATCTGCATCCCGTAATCGTTATCCCGATATCAATCGGGATTTCAAAACGATACGGGAAATCCCGTATCGCTATTAAAACGACACAGCCTGCGGGGAAGTCATGTATCGAAATAAAAAAGCGAGACTTAAATTTTTTTCTCGTATAAAATATCGAAAAAAATATTTTTCAATAAATAACGAAAGTCATACATATTTAATTAACGATTGTCACAACTGTGAATATTTGCAATTGATTCATCAACATTGATTAATTAATCTACCTATTGACAGAAGTTTATAAACTATTTAACTATTATGGACCACAAAAGTCTGATGTCACACGAGCTTGATTGGAGACAAACAAATAATTGAGATCTATAGCCGTACACCTGATTTTTCTTATTCAATTTATTTAAACGTCTTAATAACTAGAAATTGTTAGGAATATTGTTTTATAATAGTATCTTTTATTTATTGAGCCTAGAATAAAATTTTTAATATATTTAAAAAAAATTTTCTTATTGCTTTATTAACCCTCTACTGCATGAATAAAAAAAATGTTATTTGATTAAAACAAAAAATATTTTTTTTCATTGGTATCAAGTTATACATTAAGGGAAAATTATTTTTTTTTCAATTATTTTTCAATAAAGGTGATAAAATTATGAAAGTTTAAAGTGTGCCAATCGGCATCTTCATGCACCACGTAACCTATATATACATTTTCAATGGGTAGGCAGGATCTAGAATGTTTCTATCTTTGTGCATATGTCTATCCAGATAAACAACAACATAAAAGTTAAACTCTCAAAATGTAAACTCTGTAAAATAAAAACGCAATTTCAAAAACTTTTTTACTGTAAAAAATGAAACAAATACATAAATACAGTGACCCGAATAAATTACTGTTACACTGTGTGAAAACGCTTGAAACAGTTTTTGTCTTTTGTGAAGCATAGACGTATGTGACATTTTTCACAAGAAACACACGATTGTCCATTGCATCCAGGGAAACGGCAGCGCAGTCTTTCAGTGGTCCAAGTTTGTTCAACAATATGCTACTCCAGTGTAACTGGAAAAACCATCCTAAAAAACTGAATTAGAGTTTTCAATTCTAGGATATGAGGATCTAGACTTTCATTGCCAGAGAAAGGTTTACGCCTAACTGTCGTTTTCCACAGAAGTCTGCGTTTCACTTTAGTTTTCTTTGTGTTCGATATTCCGGTACTAGTTGAAGGTTTGTTTTCTCATCATCTGTTGAAGTACTATCGAGCTGGAAAGACTGGAACTTCTGATGTTCAACGTCGCTGCATCCTTCGGAGCTTTCATCCATTTCTACATGTGGATTATAGTCGTCTTTACGCTCGTTGTCTGACGACAAACGACTATCATCACTTTTGAAAGGAATATGACTTGAAAATAGGGGTATTTATAGGCTTCATCAAAGCAATGTTTTTTTACAAGTTCAATGTTGTAACTGTTTATAAAATTGACCCAGTAAATCCGGAGATTTCCATTTTCTTGTAAACCCTTTTTGTTACGTGGCCAATTTATTGGCTAGAGATACATTGGCGTAATTTGCCTGGTAGTTTCAGCTGTGCGACTCACTACAAAGTGCATGACGATGCCGTTTGGCATCACATATTTGAACATCAATTGCATAATCACCGTTTATTCTAGCACTACGAAATAAATTTAATCACAAAAACACATAAAACATCTATTTGACTATAATTAAATTTTCATTTAGACATAAACACAGACACTAATAAAAATACTTGAAAAACTCTAATTTTTTTTATTTTTGCACGAACTTTCCAGACTATAAAAACATAGTACATCAATTGAAATATATGAAAAGTACCGAAATTCTAGTATTTTATGGTATTTGCTACCCATAAATACAAACAGTGATGTTGTTTGGCACAGTAAAAATTTCTGAGAAAGCATGGAAGTAATGATGCCAATCGGCATCGCTATGCGGTAGAGGGTTAAGTTAATATCAACTTGAAAAAAAAGCTATAGCCTAATATAAATTTAATGACAAAGATAAAGCCATTTAAAACCGTATCGGCACTGTAAATAAGGTTTGTTTGTCCCCAGTGTGTATTTTGTGACGTCACGACTTTTGTGGTCCATTATCCCCACTTTAAATTCGGTTTTCCGAACAGCCTGTAGCCCCATTATTTACTATTTTTAGTCTGGGAACCGGCAACATATTTCAATTTATATATATAAAACCAGCTCGTCTCTGTTCTATAGCTTTTTTATAGTGCCACATTGAGAATAGTACCTAATCAAAGATATCTAAAGCAGAGGTTAAGCCATGCCCCTCTTAGGCTGCTAGTCGACTTCTGCATACTTCCATTTAGAAATATGCGAACCGGCATCAACGGTTGGCAAGTCAATCGTACTCACTGACATCGATTACTATTATTATTAATGACTATAATTAATATCATTCTATGTTTATGTTTTGGTTTAGTCTGGTTGATAAACTTATTTTGTCAAATTTATTATAAAGAATTGGAATGATTATTTTAGTGTTTCGATATCTGTAATTGGCCGTAATAGTAGCTCATCTAAGATATATCTTTATAATCTCGATTATATTCTTGGTTGTATGTGAGTATGTGTGTGCCGCCTGTAGTGTGCACGTCGTCTGCAGCTGGAATTCAAAACTTTCTCAGCTTCTTTCTTGCCAACCGGATTCGCCATCGCCTATAAATAAACCCGCTGGATTTTCTTCACTTTCTTAATTCTTGCATACAGGTACTTTCTCGCGTTTGTCATCATTTAGAGTCTAAATTTAGACTAATAGATGTACCGAAACTAAACAAATGAAACTTATTTCAAGTTTAAAAAAAAAAAAAATTTTGTAAATTTTCATAAATTTTGAAATTTTTTAATATTTAAATATTTTTTTTTCAATGAACTTCTTTAATGTAGTTATTAATATTGTCTGTCGCATATAGTTCATCATTCTCTGTTATCTCGTTTTATTCGAGACAGAATTTCCACATTGACATTTCAGTCGAGATCCCGATATCGTATTGGATTTGTCTCGTTATTGGTCGAGGCGTCTCGTATCGTATCATTTTATTCGAGACAAATTTCAAAAGTCGTATCGATTCAAAAAAAATAACGAGACGCTGAATTCTAATAAAAATCATCTAAAGAGTTATTTGCAGAAAGTGCATTGGATTGCAAACCCCAACTAATAGCTGCAATTCAAAGTTTGTGACTGGATGGAAAAATAAAATATAATAAAAATAAAGAAAATTAAATTTTCAGCAACAAAAACGCCTTAATAAGAAGCGCATCATCTCAGCTTGTGGTTATGATTTGTGAAATGTTGGGACCGCACGGAGTACTCTGTGGAAAGCAAAGAGATGTCTCGAAAAGACTTCTGTTCACCATCTCACAATTTCTTACTGATGGATCGCCAGATGTCAGGTAGTTTTAATTCTTGTTCTTTAACAAATTATTTTTTTAAATTATTGTTTGATTTTACTAAAAACTTCAATTTTATTTTTTTCACTTTTAAATCATGATGGATCTAACTATTTAATTTATTTTAGTCATGCATAATGCATACATTATTAGATGATTAAGGACTTTTTAGATATAAGAATTAAATTTGTTTATTAAGCATTTAGTTAATTTGTTTTGTGTTAACTTGATATTTTTTGCTTAAAAAGTATAATCTAAGTTTAGTTTAGTTTGTAAAATCGAAACTTATCAACAGAGCTAGTGGTAGGAAGATATTTTTAAATCTGCGATGTCATGAGCAGTTTGAGAGACTCATCCGAGAATTCCTCCCCGTTGATATCATTAACAGAAATATTGAACCGCTTATTAGAGGACATGATTCCAAAGTAAGAAGAAAATTTTGCTGTCAACATTTTGCAATTATATAACATTCTTTATTTCATTTTTTAATTATAATCAATTCACTATTATGGGATTTATTATTATATTTAACTTATGTGGTTTATTAATATATTAAATTTATATTATAGTTTATTATATTAAAATCATATTATTACATTAAATTATATTAGGTTATTTTATTAATATATTTAATTAATTATTATATGGATTATTATTGTATTCATTTTAAATAAGGTAATAACAGTAATGACATTTAAATTGTCTGCTGACATATCTTCACAGGGAAACTTTGAACTGACAACATCAGTATCAGCCCACCAGAGAACAACACCAAATAGAAATTACTCATTTAGGCAATCCAGACATCATTCAGCTGGGAATTTGTGGTATTTGTTGATTTATTGGTTTAATTTTTTAATAACTATTAAACGAATTAAGTGATGGATCGTCAGAATGATTTGTTTGCCCAGCAAGCCATTCAGCATTATTAGTTATGATTGATAAAATTGATGATGTGAAGATGGGAACATGAAAATAACTTTAAAAAAATGTATTTTTCAATAATTTGAAAAATAAATAATATGAATAATTGATAACATCAAGTGGAGTGGGAGCAGGAGGAGATGAAAACATTGAACAGAACTCAACGATCAAAGTAAAAAAACAGAAATCTACCAAAATTGACGATGCCACTCTTGACAATATTTTCAAAATCATTCAAGACCTTGGTGCCAGTGATTACAGGCAAAGATGCTCTGGAATCAATGAACTGAAACATCTTATATTATCTGAGGGAAAAGTCAATGCTGTCGGCTCTCGTATCACTAAGGTCAGCAGAATTTTCTTTACTGATTCTCCAGTTGGTTACAATCGTTGGCCCATTATGGAAACTGTTTTAATGAATGTTACACTTTTTTTAGCTGATATAATTATAATTTTGATTATCTTTTAGCTGATCTCAGTCTTGCTTTGTTAACTGTTTTTTTAAAGTTTTTGGTAGTGAATTGTTATCTCTAATAAATTAAATTCAGGCCCTGGTATTACTAGTGTTAAGCATATAAATATTAGCATATATTCAGTCTGTTTCTCATTTGACTGTGTTTTTTTGTAGATATTTGACAAGTTTGTACCTTGCTTGAAAGATTCCAACTTTAAAGTATCAATCCAAGCTCTTAACGCACTGAACGAAATTCTACCTCACTTGGCTCCTCACATGACAAGCGTGGTCAACATGACAGTATCAACTGTAGCCTCAAATTTGGCATCAAACAACAGGGAAGTTTGTGAAGGAGCTTCTGCCATTTTGGAAACTTTATCACAGTCAATTGGTAATAATTAAACAAATTTTTTTTTATATTGTTTTGTTCTTAATTTAATTATTAATTCTACATTATTTACCTCAGTTTTAATATAATGTAACTTCATAAAATATTGAATATAATTGTATACCAAAGACCATTTACTTGTTAAAACAATAAAAATATTGAGAATGTTTATTGTTATAAGATTAGACCCTTAAGTTATTATCTACTGCTCACTTTTATTGATATGATGCAATCAATAATAGCATTTCTACTTTATTCGTTTTCACATTAAAGTTCATTTTACAGGTATTAAAAACCCACTCATAATCTAATTATCAAGATTTTAAAATCTCGATTATGGCTTATTATGAAATGACAAAAACAAAAATAAAACTTTGATAAGTTCTGTTTATTTTGTTTGTTTTAAAAATAGGAGTAAAGATCGAAATTTGAAAATTCCCATCATCACTAATTTTATTCCTTTAATATTACATTGTAAACAAAAAGTTATGTAGAGACCTTGAATGACCTTGAGTTTATTAACTCTATTTGTTTTAAATGTAGTCGAATCAAATTTTTTTCACGTTAAAGTATAAAACTTGCAGATCCAGCGCATCTCTTGCCATCTTTCGTTTCCTCGACAACGAATGCCAATGCTCGCTACAAAACAAAAATGATTGAAAAAGTTTCAGGTTTAAATTCCCAGATTTATTAAAATATGGAAATTATTCATAAAAAATTTTAAAATGCAATATCACATGTTGAAAAACAAAACTACAATATATTTCAGAGCTCTTACGTCAAATGAAACCTCAGCATCAAAAACTGGTTTCTCTGCATGTCCTTCCTCTCTTGTGGCAACTTCTTTCTAATATGACTGTCGGTGGAGGAGCTTCGTCGACATTAAATTCTGCTTCTTACACAAAGAAAGTCACCACTCAACTGGCACTCGATTTGAGGGAAATTATGGGAGATAACCTCATTTTATCAGCTAGCATGAATTCAAAGGTTAACTCATCTATGAAACAAATTCTTGAAGACATGCTCCATCAAAATTACAATTCTCAAGACTATTAAACAATCCGATTTGATTCCGGAATGTTGACGATTTTAATATATTTTATTTATTTACTCATTACTTTTGATTAAATTAACATAATTAATTTGATCAAAAGAGAACTTTTTAACATTTCCTAGCACCGTGGAAACTCTTAACTGCATTGGGCGTCTGTACGTTGTAATCGTATCGATCCTATTGCATTCATCAGCGGCCAAATTTTCTTCTTGACATTCTGCTTTTTCTATTTATTCATTTTATAGAGTTGAAAGTTTGTAAATATCAAATCATCTTAAAGTGTCATATTGTAAACTGAAACTAAAGAGTATTTCATAGGAAATTTCTAATGTACAGCTGGACAAAAGTTTGTCATGTGCAAACCGTTTCAACCTATAGTTTAAATTTAAATTTTTTGTATTAAATTTTGCACATTTACGTTTTTATTGTATTATTTTGGGGAATCGATTTTTTATTTCAATCAAATTTTGCTATTTCTGATGTTTGAAATCTTACATTATTTTTAGAAATTTTATATAGTTTTGTGAATTTTTATATGTTTTAGAAGTTTTAAATAAAACAATTTTGGTGATAAATTAAAAAAAACATTGTTTCCGAGATACCTCTGTGGGTCTGTCTCTCTCTCTTTCTATAATAAGTATAATATAGATAGTGATAATTATTATATTTTTTACACCAGGTGTTTTAAGACTAAATGATTATGATAATTGATGATTGTGTATATATATATATATTATATATATATTTTTTACAGTATTTCGGCACTAAATGTTCATTTAAACATGCTCTGTTGAAATATACACGCCATTTAGAAGACAGGGTTTTGTCAATTAAACGCTTAAAATATTTTAAGTGAGAGAAAACACTTTTACTAAATCTAAAATCAAACGTTTTATTAGCAACCAACCTGCAAGTTTCAGCCATTGCGGCCATCGTCAGGGTTGTTTTGATTGTCTTAATGTAACTAAAAGTTAATACATACAGTACATAATAATAATTAAAATCGGGACGATGAACGTTAAATTAAGCAGAAAATAATTAATAAAATAATAATAAAAATAAAATAATAATAATAAAATCAAAATAAAAATAATTTAAAAATTATATTAATTTAAATCGAGAGATAATAATTTAAATTTATAAAATTCATCAAATGTTTTAAGAAATGTGAAACAGACAAAGAGGCTTATATATCATATCAAAACAATATCATCTCCTCCGTCTAATTGTAATATTAATGTTATCAGTTAAGTGAGACAAGCTCAACGGACCAGATATCCCCTCTGAAACACATGCACCATCAACAGACACTCCAGAAGATCCGTCATCCACCTGAGAAATCTCTGCACAACCCTTTATCCGGTGCATTCGGACGGAATCATGGCAACCGGATAAACAACCATCATAAAACTCAACATCTGTTCGATCAACGAGACTTTGACCAGTCAAACCCGACAAGCAACATGTATCTACATTTTTAAATCCCTGCAACAAGTCATCTGTAGATGAGGCGCCTTTTTTATCACCATCAATGTTACATATTTCAGAAGCTTGGGATGAAGAAAAACATATTGTAGAAGGATGCATATCGTCGCACTTTAAATCAAGCATAATGCTATCTGTAATTGAGGTGCCTTTTAAATCACCATCCTGGTTATTCCCATTAGATGCATGTAAGGGAGAAAAACAATTATCAATATTGACGTCATCAGCGGTCACGACCCTGAATGAACAACATTCTTTTGTATCTTTGTCATTTACGTGTCCGGATTTGTTTTCATCAGAGACAGCATTTTCAATCTGATGTTCTATAGCAAGTTGAATATTTGCAGACTGCAGACTCGGTTGTGCAGCCCCTGCATTGGCTGGATCAGAACAAATCAAAGTATTAATACCAAGTTTGATTCTATTTGATTGAACATCACCAACATCAGATATATTGAACAGAGACAATGTGCCATCTGTAAAATCTCTTTGCATATTAATTTTAGGTTTTTCCTGTGAAATATACAAAGCTTCAGATAATTTAAGGTGAATCGGACAATGCTCTCTACGCAAAATCTCAGTGTTGCTGTCCAATATTTTTCTGTCAAGACGAATATGATGTTGTACCCTCATGCAGAGGCGTGGATTCAGCAAAATGTTGAAGGGGGCGAACATTTTTCAACTCAAACCCAGAGAATCTTCAAACAAAAATGACCATCTCAATATACATTTGTATGTTGCATGTTCATGTAAATCATCATATTAGTTAAAAAACAGTTTAAAAAAGTTAACTTTTATTTAATATTGAATGCAGACAAAAAGCGTTTAAATTATGAATGTAACAAAGGGTATCGACGTTCTTTCATTTTTAGAAAATTGTCCACTGAATCATCAAAATAAAATAGACTAAAGGTACCTACAAAGAGATTGAAAAATAATAGCAAAGTAACTGAATATTAATCAACAAGTATGATAAATATTGCTTTCATCAACTAATCTAAATACTCAATCGTGTGTGAGCTAATAAAAATAATTTAAAATGAATTAGAAAAATCTTGGTGAGAAAGCTCAAGCAACCGGGTAGGATAAGAATATGCTAATTGTTCCTCAAGCTAGGACAGATACACGAGTCTAAATTTCATACAAGTTCGATCGGATGGACCGAAAGCAAGCAATCAATCAATAAATCCATTAAATTTCTATAGCGCGATTTCCTTGGCGTTCAATAGCGCTCGGACACGAACTTATTAAAGAGATAAGTTTTAAGCCCCGACGGAAAACTGTGAGAGAAGTAGATTTAGTAATTGAACTATGAAGAGAGTTTCAGAGAAAGGGACCAGAGTAGGAAAAAGAGTGTTTAGCAAAATAATGCTTAACAGAAAAGAAGAGTGGAGAAGAGCAATTTTGTATTTTAAACATTAGTAAGCAGATTTTAAAAATCATCCTATATCTAAGTGGAATCCAGAGAAGAAAAAAAAGAGATGGAAAGATATGAGAAAAGCAAGAGGTGCGAGAAACTAAGCACTAAACGATTGAAAAATATTAGCAGTAGATTATAAGTAATATAATTCAAAAAGTATGATAAATACTGTTTTTATCAACTAATCTAAATACTCGATCATGGATTAGTTAGAAAAGATTTTTTTTCTATTTCGTGAAAAAATCTTGAGGGGGGCCATGGCCCCCCTCAGCCCTCCCCAATCCACGCCTCTGCCCTCATGTGATCTGCAATACTACCACCTTGAACATGCATCGTCATCCTTCTAGCAAGTGTCGTTCTAGTATGACCTATATAACAATGAGGTATATCTTCATGATACGGGCAAGTAAATTTATAAACAACATTACTTTGCTTCAGACTATTATTAGAGTAGACAGGACTATTTTTGAGAACAAGATTATGTGTTTTCATGTTATTATAGTATATACAGAATTTCAACTTAGAATCTTTTTTAAATCCTTTATATTATTTTCGATTGTCTGTCTTCCTGTCACAAACTTTGAGTCTCAAAATTAACTCACTTCCCGTTATCCGATCGAGCTGAAATTTGGCACATCGACTTGGGCTGCGAGACAATTGAATCTATCAAAATTTCAGTTTGATCAGATAAAAAAAAAAAAAAAAAAAAAAAAAAACGAAAATTTTTTTTTTTGGACTAACTTAATCTTGGGCCGATTCCATACCCCCCTTTGAGAGCCCCAAAAATGACGTCCGTTTTGCTCTAGGACGCACCGTTTAGGCGCTAGAGCGATTTAAAGTTTTAATTCTAGAAAATCGAAATCTGAAAAGTTGAAAATATATAATTCATTCGATAGATGTCGCTACATTTAATTGAAGTGACACCTAGCGAATATATCTAAAAACCGGTACAAGTAGCTGCGAAAAGCCATCGCACAATTGGCACTAAAACGATTGCAAAAATTCAAATAAAATAAAAATCTAGGATCGTATATAAAGGATTTATAATAAAAACTTTGTTTTTATGGGTTAGTTTTTTAACTGGTTTAACTTTGCTCAAGATAATTTTTCTAATCATATTTTCTTCCATCTTGTAATTTTTATGCATTTGGCTTCTATAAAACAGTTTAATATCATCACAACACTTGCTTGGAGAATTATTACCATCACTAGAAAACTTGTAATCCAAATACTTTTTCAGACACATATCAAACATGCAATTAGTAAATCCATTATTAATCAGCAGTTGCCGAATCCTATGAACTTCCAAATGAAAATCAATCCAGCTATTCGAGAGTTTATACGCTCTTGTCAAATAGTTATTTATAACACTATGTTTATATCTATCAGGGCAATCACTATTACCTTTCAAACATTCACCTGAATCTGTTGGTTTAACATATACTTGCATCTGCAGCCTGTCACCAACATTACCGACCAACACATCTAAAAAGGGCAAGGAGCCATCTTTTCCACAAGATTCATGTGTAAACTTGAGTACAGATGAGTTTTCCAAAGCCCTCTTTAAATCAAAAACATTCTTATCGGGGCGTGACATAACAAAAATATCATCTACATATCTGCAATAAATCAAAGTATTTTCATTAATCATTGAACTTAACTTTCTTTCCACATCAGACATGTAAAATTCAGCAAAAACTGGTCCCAGAGGTGACCCCATTGCCACACCGTCTATCTGGAGATATAATTCACCACTCGGAGCAATAAAAGGAGACTCAGTGGTACACAGTAAAAGAGCTTCTTTCAACAAATTCAAACCAAACAGAGGTGGTTCAAGCTCAGGATGATTATAAACAGATGAACAAATTATCTCAATAGTAATTACTATAGGTACACTTGTAAACAAGCTCACTACATCCAATGAGCAAAAAAATATATATATATATATATATATATATATATATATATATATATATATATATATATATATATATATATATATATATATATATATATATATATATATATATATATATATATATATATACAATCGTCATTGTAATCATTCAATCTTAAAACACCTGGTGTAAAAAATATAATAATTATCACCATTATTAGCCTTATTGTCATTTATGATTTCATATGTCCACCGGCGGATCCAGTAAGTTTGAGTGGGGGCAGTGGCGGATCCATAAGGGGACGATGGGGACGATCGCCCCCCTACAATAGTATAAACGTTTTTTAACAATTAAAAAATTTTGTTTTTGCAGCCCTTTTTTACTGCTTATAAGAAAGCACACATAGTCATCAAAAACTTGTAACTTTTAATTTCGTAAAATAATTATACAAATTATAGACTAGTATTCTAGTAAAACAATTTATAGCACAAAATCTAGTTTACGATTTTTCGACTTCGCAAAGCGTTCAATTACATTTTCAGGATTTACAAGAATGTCCATATGCACATTAAGCAGTGCTTATCCCACTAGTATGTCTTCTGTCATTCGTATTTCCAGCCAGGTTTTAATTCTTCGCAGAGTTGAGAAACTAACATTCAGCACTAGCAACACTAACAGGACATGTTTTAATAATTTGGAACAATTTGTGAGTGGTTGGATATTGCACCTGGTCACACAAATCAAAAACAACAGAAAGTTCAGTAGGTAATGAATTGACTCATCCTTCCTCGTTCATTCTCAAGCATTTGCTCTGCCAAAGTTCAACTTCCGATATAAATTCAACTGCTGGTAAGTGTCCAAGAATCGTGCCATAGACATTACTGATTGCAGAAACAGTTTAACCAACACCTTTATGATTTAGTTTAATAATATTTTCTGGCATCAAAGAATAGATTTGAAGACACTGCAAAAATGTTTTTTAGTAAAACGAGTATTGATGTTCATTATCAGTGCATCAAGAAGAGGGATGTAAATTGATCGACTGTAATATTCTTCCAGTGTATATGACGGTCAATTTTCCCGGCCTGTCTGTCGTTGCACTATTCTTTTATACGTAAAACTACATTTTTTCAGTCATTGTTTTTTCTGCTGTTTTCGGACCACCTTTTCTCTGAACTTTAAAAAGGATGCAGTCATTCAGTTTACCCGTGCTCGTCCTGTAGCCTTCAGTGCTCGTACACCAATTAAGGAGGAGATTAGACGACTCGAACAAGAAGGCATTCTTACTCAGATAACTACGCTAAATCCGCTTCTCCCATTGTTGCCGTCAAGAAAAAGAACAGAAAAATCCGCATTGCATCTGCAGGGACGTAAATTCAGCTTTTTCCAGGGGGGGAAACAAATATTTTTTGCCATTATATAGCTTACTTACTGACAGGGTTGTTTAGTTTTTTTCCTCTTTTTTGCCAATGAAATATCAAATAAATAACAGTTTTTTTTAATTTTTCAAAATTTTCTTATCAATGAAGTCTACCCGTATGCCAAATGCTGCTTCTGTGGCTTGAATGTGATAAGCGAATGCTCTCTCACACACATTACCTTTTTACCAATGCTTTTATTAACTCGTCGTCTCTGTTTCTCTGTCTGTCTGTTTGTTTCTCTGTCTGTTTCAAATCTTGCAATCAATTTTTGAGTCACTTCCTGATGATAGATTTTTTTCAAATTTTGCATACATGCTCAAAATAGAAGACAATGCAATATTCAATTATTAGTTTTACAATAAGTCAATTAATTTAGTTAATTTTAATTAATTTCGATATTTCGACATAATTAAGATATTTCGACTTTAATATAAAATAAAAGAGTAATATAAGAAAAAATTGATTGCAAAATTTGTGTTTTAATTACATATAAGAGCATTGGTTTTAAAAATTCGTTTTTAATTTACTTGTATATCTATATAAATACGTATGTACCAGCAGGGAGGGGTGGAAAGATGCATTCCCCACCAGAGTATCAATTGATATTTTTTTTTGGGTATAATACCTGGTTTTTGGAAAATGACAGTAGCTTTTTTGAGAGGAGAAAGTGGAAGTCTTTGAAGAGAATGTGAAAAATTTCTTAAGTTCATCACACCAAGGAATTTCTGAATCCGCCACTGGGTATAAGGGGCGTGAATGATTTAATCATATTGCAAGGGCAAGTACTTGATTAGTAAAAAAAAGATGTCCAAAATGGGGTGTGTAGAATTTTGTTTTATTTTTTTATAATACTTTGATGTAGACAGCTGTGATGGGATCAACATTGTCTCAATACCACTAATAGGGTAACGTTCCACGAGTTCGCGGATTGTATTTTGACACAGAAAACAGCTAAACATTAGAGCACTGTTGATACGCAATTTATTACTCTCCATTTATTGGTGAATCTAGCATCGAGCTCAGATAAAAATAACCAATTTATATAATAAACTATAAGTGAAAAAATTTAAATTTTGGAAATCAAGGAGGGGGCAAATTGTCTACACACGCCAGAAGGATTCCAATACGCATTCAATCATCACTAGGTTAAGTAAGTTAAAATTAAAAAAAATATATAGTAAACTCTAAGTGAAAAAATTTCAAATTTTGAAAGTCCCCCCAGCAATTTACGTCCCTGTGCAGCTGACTACTCAACCGGATTGAACCGTGCTCTTGAAACATTCCATTATCCTCTTCCTACAGCCGAAACGATTATATCTCTAGTATTTTCAGTTTCAGAGTGGCAGTTATTTTAAGGAACATATAACTCACCATTTGAAATCCTGGAAACCAAATTTTCATAAATTATTAAAACATGTATTTTTTTATTTTGTAAGACTAATCTTGGTACTAAATTGCAAAACTTTCACATTTTAAGTTTTTGGAGTTTTTAATAAAATATTACTCTTTTCTACCCCACATTTGATGTCCTGGAAACCAAATTATCAAAAATTGGTAAAACACGTATATACAGGGTGGGCGAAAAAAAGTGAGACGGTCCTATAATATTTTTTTGTGTTATTCATTCACATATAATGTTCAAAACAACTTTTAAAATCACATGTTTTTAAATATTTTATTTATTTGGAAATATTTTATCTAAATTTCAGATAATTATATTTGATTGTATGAAACCGTCCCACTTTTTTTGGCCCATTCTATATTTATTTCTCAAGTAGACACTAAATACTTATTTTTACATCTATAGCCTTTAAAGTTTTTGAGTAGCAGTTATTCTAAAAAAACAAATACTCTATTTTCCACCCCACATTTGAAGTCCTGAAAACCAAATTTTCAAAAAATGGTTAAATACGTATTTTTTAATCTTTTAAAAAGAAACTAGATACCAAATTTCAAAACCTTTTCATTTTTGGTTTTCGAGATATACATTGTTTTAGAAAAAAAGTTTGTTTTCCTGTTTCATTCCATCAGGAGCAAAATTTTCAAATCCCTTTCTTAGTGGGTGCTTACGCTAGCTATAAAAGTAATATAAGTTCCAAATTTCACGTTTCTAGGATAAGTCGTTTTAGCTCGACGTTGATTATCAGTCAGTCAGTCAGTCCCATGTTCTTATATATATAGATTGTGGCGATTTATGAATTTAAAACAGCTGATGAACGGATGGCGGGTAGTCCAAGGTACATTTTCTACAAATTTTCAAAAAACATTGTTTTTATTTATTTTACATAATTTTTTTTCCAAACAATTTCGGGAGGCCACGGCCCTCTGCCCTCCAATTACCGGAAAGAAAGGATGGGTAGTCGGAGGTACGTTTTCCAACAATTTTCTAAAACTTCGTCTTTATTAATTTTACATAAAAATTTTTTTTTTAATTCCTTGGGGAGGCAATCCAGACCCCACAAATGACATCCCTGGTAAAATATTGCATTGCCATCGGATTCAGAGTTAGGTAATTATGGAGAATTACAAATTTCAGAGCTGTAACTTGTCGCGAAGTGGTCGAAAATTCTCCTGTCTGGAATCCTCACAAGAAATCACTTATAGACAGGATAGAAAGAATTCAGAAGCGATTTACCAAAGCCATTCCTACTCTGACTCCTTATCCTTATATGCAAAGACTTAAACTACTCAAATTACACTCTTTAGAGAAACGTCGATTACTTGCTGACCTCACATACAAAGAATCTTCGAGAAGCTCTATAATTTAGATCTATTTTACAGTGTAAATAATAAAAATGTGGCTATAAGTTTAAGTTGGCAGACTGAAAAAAATAGAGCCATAAATGAAAGTAACAAGTGCGATGCATCAATTCAACATCGAAAATGACTGCCCGAATGTCTCAATAATACTAACCTTTTCATCCTAAATTAAC
>OZ022239.1:9917451-9942451 GCA_963978895.1 Erpobdella octoculata
TTCTTTCTCTCTCTCTCCTTTGCTATTTTCTCTCTCTATCTTTTTTCCGCCATTATTTTTACAAACTTTTATTTAGGTTACAATCTCTGTTTGTGTGTGTGTTTGTGTATGTGTGTATGTGTATCTTTCTCCGTAAGCAAATCTTGCAAGTAAAATTTAACCAGCTTTTTGACTAGCTAGGAAGCTGAAACTTTCAACATAGCTTTATATTGGATGACAATACATAATTCGAATAAAAAATCTTAATTTGAACATCTTTCCTATTTTTAAATCGAGTGTATTTGAAATCAAAGTTTGTGTTGAAAAACTTGTTTTTCCTTTACTTGTTCTTTCTATCTATCTATTTAGATATCTATCTTTTACAATCTCTCTCTTTCCGCAACTTCCACGGTTTTTGCTAGTTTTGCTATAAAAAACCATAGTTTTGAAATTCAGTATCTAAATTTTTCTTACAAAATAAAAATATACGTGTTTCACGATTGTTCTAAATTTTGTTTTCGGGACCTGAAATGTGAGTAAGAAAAAAAAAGTTGTATGTTTTTTAGAGTAAGTACCACTAAAAAACAGAGAATGCTACAGATGTGAAAATTGATAATTAAATTTTAATTAGAAAATAAAATACACGTGTTTCATCATTTTTGATAATGTGGGATAAAAAATAGAATTATTAGCTTAAAAACTCAGAAACTAAAAATGCGAAAGTTTTCCGATTTCGTTTCTAGATATATAAAAAGATGCGGGTTTTTCACCATTTAAAAAATGTTAGACCGGTTTCTCAAATGTGTACGGAAAAAATTATTTGTTTGTAATAGAGTTACATTTTACTTTAAACAAAATAAAAAAAACACGTAATACACCGTTTTTCGATTATTTTGCATCCAGGAGATTAAATATATTGTGGAAAAAGAGTTATTTGTTTTTTTACTATTTAATTCATCAAAAGCTTGAAGCTCACAAATTAAAAACCTTTACCCAAAAGGTAAAACTATATCTTTTTAGGGTCGTCTGAATCGTATATACTGTTCTTTACTCCAATTTGGAGTGAGAAGCTGCGTTCTTTACCAGATTGTCGAGCGTCTCAAACGTTCGACTAGCTGAGTTATCAGGCGTTATCCGGTTTTTTAAGATTTTTCTCTTGCTATTTAACTTTCTTTATTTTCTCTTTTTTTATATTTCTCTTTCCACCTCCCCGTTAATTTTTGGGGAGGGAGGAACGGTGTTTTGGACCGCCCGCACCGGGTGGTTGCAACCACACCACGCTGCTGGTGTCTTACCCATAAAACATAAAAGAAATAGCAATTTTTTTAAATTGCATAAAACCCTCTTTCAATTTCGTTTGCAAATAAATAATGAATTTTGCTACGAAATAACCATTCCTGTTTAGCCATAGGTACTGTTGGAGTAAAATCAGTTTTTTAGCCAAATTCAAAGTTTATTAATTAAAGTTGTAAATTTGAAAATTTTAATATCAAACATATCATGTTTATTGCATGAATTTATTTAAATTCAAAATTTATTATCATCATTTTTTGTGACCAGCTAGCTGGTAAGATTGTTAATATTTTCATCAGTTTGCGGAGAACGACTTTCTGGTCACAATGTTTGCTTTCCGACAATTAAAGCAGTTTTTTTCGCATGAGATAGTAGTAGCTGAGACTGAAAAAATCAAACATTTTATTGACAATTTCGCTAAATCAGCGCATGTATTTTCACTTCATGTACCTTCATGATTTTTTCGCCATTCCAGAAAATACTCGGCCAGGTCAATATGTGGTTTATGTTTATGTTGTTTAAAAGAAAGAATAAATGATGATCGCTACTAAAGTCCTTCGTCAATATCAGTGATAAAAATTTATTACTAGTCTATAGTTGTTTTGGTTCTTGTTTTATTTAGTCAGGCATAAAGTTGGGATTTTGTGCAGTCACTACAAAATATACATCCACTTTTTTATAGAAAAAAGTTAACATAATTTTCTATCAATATTGCGTTATGAAGTCCAATACCAATATCGTAAATGCAGTAATAAAACGCTTTGTTTTTTTACAGGAGGTGAAAACACGTAGACTACTGTTCAATAGTAAAATAGTTTAATTTCTAAGAGTTGAACACCATCTTTGTATTTCATTCAATAGAATAGAAACTGGTGGTGTGACTGGTTACTGCCTGGTTTAACATCAGTTACAGTTTACTTTTCTTACTTTTTTGTTCATTTGAATCATTGGATTGACGAAGACGAATAATAATCATCTTGTGTATTTTTGTCACGCATTTTCTACCTTAGACTGCTAGCCAACAAATAGTTGAGCCCATTACTCATTTAACAGAGTATATAGAAAGAGAAAACCTAATAATTGTTAAGTTTTATTGAGTTTTTCAACCCCTTATATTAACTTCACCGGCTTGCTTGATTGCTTGAATGTTTGCCAACCTTTAAAGTGAATATTTACTAACCTCCCATTATTCAATTGAGCTGAAATTTGAAATATAGGCTCGCTCCTCATGACTGGTTGAAAAATCCTTTTTAATTTTTACAAGACCAAAAATTATAAAATAATATTACAAAAAAGATACTTTTTTCAAAAAACAGGCTTTTATTTATGCGTGGAAAGTGCACTAAAAAGTATAAAATAATTTTTTTCCTTTTCTTCTGTATGTCATCAAATAATCTTCGACTAAAAATAAAAGCGTGGGACCTCATCCTAATCCATTTCCATTTCCATCATAATCCATGGATTATGATGAGCGTCCCACGCTTTTATTTTTAGTCAAAGATTATTTGATGACATATAAAAGGAAAGGAAAGAAATTTATTTTATACATTTTAGTGCACTTTCCTCACATAAATAAAAGCGTGTTTTTTGAAAAAATATCTTTTTTGTAATATTACTTTATAATTTTTGGTCTTGTAAAAATTAAAAAGGATTTTTCAACCATTCTACACCTTTGAAGTCTTCGTTCAAATCTTCTTGTTTACTAAATTTGTTTGGGTCCGTCTAATTATAAAGATAAACCACCCGTCTATCATGCAGCTTTCATGGCTATTAATGTATGTTGACTCCGCCTATGTTGGCCTGAATCCACCCTGCTTATTGATTGCATTGGCGTATTTTAGTTAATTATAGTTTAAATAAATATTTTTATGATATGAAAATATTAAAATATTGCATTGTCATCGAGAATACATGTGTTTTGAAATTTTCAAGTCAATTGGACCTGTAAAAGTGGTCGAAAAATCGATTTAAAAAACCTGAAAATACAACATACAACATACGACATACAGTGTGAGGTAAATAAAAGCGTTTAAAATGACTGTCTGTGAGTTAGTTTGTTTCTTATAGAAATCCAAACCGCTGGGGCAATCTTGATGAAATTTGGCAAGGAAGTAGTTCTCATACATGAAAACAAAGTTGTGAAAAAATTAAATCGGGCACAAAATGAGCGGAGCGGGAGAGCGAGCGGGATTATATATATATATATATATATATATATATATATATATATATATATATATATATATATATATATATATATATATATATATATATATATATATATATATATATATATATATATATATATATATATATATATACATATATATATATATATATATAAATCAGATTATGTGTGTAAGTATGTAGTAAGTAAGTCCTTTATACATTGCTACACCATTCATCCGATCCCATCCCCCAGCTCAGGGGGGGGGGGGGCAAAAACTTTTCCAGTCCAAAAATGCCTATGTACGACCATAAAAGGTAATCTAAACCGCTGGAGCGATCTTGATGAAATTTGGCAAGGAGGTAGTTTTCACACAGCGGAAGAAAGTTAACGTTTGGACTCCCGACTTCGATCCCCCGGCTCAGGTGGGCCAAAAAACTTTCCAGGCCAAAAGTGTGACCATCAAAAGTAATATATATATATATATATATATATATATATATATATATATATATATATATATATATATATATATATATATATATATATATATAAGTGAATAAAAAAACAAAGTTTTTTAAAAACACACTTTTATATAATCGATTGTGTAGGCCACATTCTGTTACGTAAACAACGAGCATATTAGCATAGACAATAAATAGTTCGACGAAAATATCACAAATAATTATTTAATTAAATTGTGTCCAATCGATCCGAAAATTTGATAGTATGCATTGTTAATTAGTTCGGAGGTATGTTTAAATTTTTAGTCTCTAACTCATTGGGAAGTTAGTTTAAAATCGATTGCAAAATTTGATGACAGACAGAGAAGTCAAGATTTTTTTTTTTTTTTTTTTTTTTTTTAGATTTAACACACGCCTTTTCCAAGACAAGTCTTGCTCGAAGGCGAGAAAGGGTACTTGCAGAGGCAGCCATTTATAGGCGCCTATCCTTTTAGCAATGCGAGTGAACTTCTTGCTTAAGGGAGTTACGCCGGTGACGCGTCGAGGTTTGAACAGCCGATCTAACGATCGACAGGCGAACGCTCTACCGCTCTGCCACCAGCGCCTCTAAAAAAAAGTTAAGTTAAGTAAAAGTGTGTAATAAGATTATGTGTGTGTGTAAATAACTTATGCGTTGCTACACCATTTATCCGATCGTCACGAAATTTTTACACAAGCTTGAAAGGCAATGGGAGACAATTATAGCAAAAACAAAATTGAAATCGGACACAAAATAAGCGGAGCGGAGCGGGAAAGCGAGCGGAAACGGGAATTAGAAAATAAGCGGGAACGGAAAAGCAAGAGGGAACGAAAAAAGCAACTGAGAGCAAAAAAGCGAGCGAGAAAAGTAAAGCAACCAAGAGCGGGAAAACGTCTGGGATCGGTAAAGCGACCGGGAGCGGGAAAGCGAACGGGAGCGAGAAAGCTAACGGGAGCGAGAAAGCGAACGGCAACGAGAAAGCGAACGGCAGCGAGAAAGCGAACGGGAGCGGGAAAGCGAACGAGAGCGAGAAAACGGCCGGGAGCGGGAAAGCGACCGGGATCAGGAAAGCAGCCGGCACCCCGCTAGTTATCTATGTTTTAAGACAAAAACAAATCAAATAGAATTAAATAAATGGGTACATATATAAATTCAAAAAACGTAATTTAAAAATATTTTTTTATTAAATGAAAAGCTGGCAAATCCCGAAATATAAAGGATTTGTGAAACAAACCTGTTTTTTAAATGCTTTTATTTGACTTCACTCCTCTCTCTGTTTGTTGTTTGTTAGTTTGTTTGTCTGTAGGGATCAAATGTTAGAGAGCGTAGAAAAAAGAGGGGAGAGAGAGAGTGAATAATATATATATATATATATATATATATATATATATATATATATATATATATATATATATATATATATATACTCAAATACCACTGACTGGCTGACGAGTTTTTTTCATGTATGAAACTCGTCGGGGGTGCGTAATAAAATTCAAATCGGTATTTGCGTAATACATTTCAAATTTAGTTTACGTAACAACGTTTGAATTTGAAGGCTTCAAGCAAGTCTTAGCCAGTTTTAGCAAATCTATTTTACGTTTTATGGTCTAAAAGAAGTTAGGAAAGAATTAAAAAGAGAAAATGAGCGCGAGCGAGAACAGGAATGGGAGAGCAAGCGTGAGCGAGAACAGGAAGCAAGCGCCTGAATTATCGAGATATAAACGGCTCAACTCAAAAGCATTTTTTTTTAAATTTATTTTTTATCTTTACTTGTTTTACAGCTTACTTGTTATGATTATTATAATTTTACAGCATACATTAAAAATTAAATCTAGGAGCTGCGAGTATACCCTTTTTTTGCACCGTTATGCGGGCGCCCATGGAGATGGTGATTGCAGAAAGTTCATCTTAATAAAAATAAATTTTCTTTGCTGAAAATAACTTTTAATTGGTTCACATTTGAAATAATAAAATAAAAAGAAAAAAATATTCCATATCACAAAATTTAACATTTTTCATTAAAATTAATTTTTATCCGATCAAAAAATGTCCTCCATCCATCGGATATGACTACCACCATCGTCTCAGTACGAAGAAATCCAAAAGAGAAATTCCTAGCCATCCTGAACTTGAGAAAAAAAGTTAAATAACTGAAGAGAAATCGAAAAGGAGGAGAAAGTAGGGATGGATGGAGTGAAAAAAAAGAAAAAGAGAGAAACGGCTCAATTGAAAAGAAGAGAACTTTCAATTTCGAGACTGCGTGATCGAGCCTGGTGTGAAAAGGTTCCATTCAACCGGTTGATCTTTCCTTCTACTTTTATTCATTCCGATGCCAAGCCGGATGAGCTTCTAAGAAAGCTGAGATTATCAATAAACGAGCGTGGAATACCAGAAGAATGAGACCCTCTCCAGCTTCCCCTCGCTTCCTCTTTCTCTTCCATTGAGCTCGAAGTCGGACGACTCCGTGAAAAGGTCTCCGTTCGTCGCTTAATTGAAACGTTAAGCGTCCACAATGTTTTATTGGCCTATCAATCAATATCGATCAGTCACTTCTCAATAGATTCCATTTCGATTAATCAAACACACCTTCAATAGTCCACGTCGGTCCCTTGCCTGAATGCCGGTGTCTCTATTTGCATATTTGGTCATTTGGTTTCTTTCCTTTTTAAATGAAATAATGAATGAATGCATGGATACATGGATGGATAAATGGATAGATAGATGGATTTATATATAAATGAATGAATGAACGAACGAACGAACGAACAAACGAAGGAAGGAAATGAACGAATGAACGAATGAATGAAATATTGGGAGATCAAAACGAAGAAACATATGAATAAAAAAAGAACAAGCTAGTGAGCAAATGTATAAAACATATATGAACGAAATCTTTTTAAGACAAACAAACCATAGAATTACCTATAAACAAAATATTTACGTTTATTCGCTAGGTGGCAAAATATTTTCTTCTATTTCATTAAAGCTGACGTTGCATCAAATAAGAGGGCTCACTTATAAGTATTCTACAAAATTCCAACTTAACTGAAAAATTATTTAATATTCCAAAATACGTGCTAATCATTTAGCATGAGATATTGTGAGAAGTTTTCCTCTTGTTGATTGGATAGTTTGAAAGTCCGACCGATGTCATGGCGGTATGACACCTACGCCACAGTGAGCTATATCATCAATGCGATGGCAGCCCCTGATATCTATATATATAAAAATGAATGTTTGTATGTATATATATTAATGTCCTTTATGCATTGCTACACCATTCATCCGATCGTAATGAAATTTTCACACAACCTTGAGAGTCAAGGGGAATCAAATATAGTGAAATTTTTTTTGAAATCCATCACAAAATGAGCGGAGCGGAGCGGGTGAGCGAGCGGGAACTATATATATATGTTTGCAGTGATGGGCGCCAACTACTTCAATTGTAGTTACAACTACATGCCAACTACCTCATGACAGAAGTAGTTATAACTACATGTTAACTACTTTAGAAGAGAGGTAGTTATAACTAGTTTGTTAACTACTACTAAAGTAGTTAACTACTTTCCAACTACTTTTTAACTACTCATATATTTATAAAACATGTACTGTAAGATATAAAAACACAACAACAAAAAATAAATTTGCATTTAATAATTTTTATTTAAAGAATAATAATGATTGTTAACTAAATATAATAAAAACAAAGTATTTTTAAGCAAATATAATAAAAACAAAGTATTTTTAAACAAATATAATAAAAACAAAGTATTTTTAAGCAAATATAATAAAAACAAAGTATTTTTAAACAAATATAATAAAAACAAAGTATTTTTAAGCAAATATAATAAAAACAAAGTATTTTTAAGCAAATTTTAGAAAAACAAAGTGTTTATTGATACATAAAGGTTGAATGACAAAGTTCAAAATTTGTTAAAACTGGAACGGCTTTTCAGAAAAACCATACGGTCAAATAAAGTGTCACTCATTTTGCACCTTCGAGGTGTCAAAATCATACCAGCCATGCTTGGAAGAGTAGAATTGGCTTTTATGAAAGCTCATTCTACAAATGGATAATCCTTCAGTGATTGAACATTCGATGCTTTAGATTATATTTTTAAATTATCTGGCTTTTTAATAATTTTGTTACAGCGCTAAGTCAAAGTAGTTAGACTAGTTATAACTACCAAACTAGATCATAAAAGTAGTTATAACTACATGGCAACTACTCAAAAACAAAAGTAGTTATAACTACCATGTAACTACTATAAATGTAGTTATAACTACAGTAGTTACAACTACAGTAGTTAAAGTGCCCCTCACTGTATGTTTGTGCGTATGTATGTATGTGTGTCTGTGTGTGTGTTTATGTATGTACTATCGGAGATACCCGGCGTTGCCCGGGTTTTTAGAGGTTTTTCTATTGTTTGTCTCTTTCTCTCCCGTTTCCTTTCCCACCTGCTTTCCCACTCCTGTTCGCTTTCCCGTTTTCGGTCGCTTTCCCGCTCTCGGTCGCTTTCCCGCTCCCGGTCGCTTTCCCGCTCCCGGTCGTTTTCCCGTTCCCGGTCGCTGTCCCGTTCCCGCTCACGTTTGCTCTCCCATTCCCGCTCACGCTTGCTTTTCCGTTCCCGCTCGCTGTCCGTTCCGGGTCGCTTTCCCGTTTCTATAATAGACAAACTAACCCACAAACATTCATATATATATATATATATATATATATATATATATATATATATATATATATATATATATATATATATATATATATATATATATATATATATATATATATATATATATATATATATATATATATATATATATATATATAGTCTTAGCAAATCTATTTTGCGTTTTATAGGCTAACAGAAGTTATGAAAGAATGTAAAAGAGAAAATGAGCGTGAACGGGAACGGGAACGGGAGAGCAACCGTGACCGGGAATGGGAGAGCAAGCATGACCGGGAACGGGAGAGCAAGCGTGAGCGGGAACGGGAGAGCAACCGTGACCGGGAATGGGAGAGCAAGCATGACCGGGAACGGGAAAGCAAGCGTGAGCGGGAACGGGAAAGCGACCGGGAACGGGAAAGCGACCGGGAACGGGAAAGCGACCGGGAACAGGAAAGCGACCGGGAACGGGAAAGCGACCGGGAACGGGAAAGGACCGGGAACGGGAAAGCGACCGGGAACGGGAAAGCGACCGGGAACGGGAAAGCGACCGGGAACGGGAAAGCGACCGGGAACGGGAAAGCGACCAAAATCGATAACAAAACTTCTGAGCGGGAAAGCGACCGGGAGCTGGAAAACGACCGAGAGCGGAAAAGCGACCGGGAACGCGACGAAAACGGGAAAGTGGAGAAGGAAACGGGAGCGAGAGAGACAAACATTAGAAAAACCTCTAAAAACCCCGGGCAACGCCGGGTAACCCCGCTAGTTTCCAGAATAAAAAAATGCTTGGTGGAACTTTTTTAAAATCAATAATTGTTTAAATGTTTACGACACATTTCTTGAGAGCTTTATAATTAATGTTTCAATTTTACATTGGCATTTACATCTTTTGTCAGTGAACATCGCCGTGCACTTGCGCGAACTTTAGAGAATTAAAGGAAATCGTGGAAGCACGACTCGAACCGTCGACTTGCGTCTTTTCAAGCCACGGTGCCAACTCACTGAGATCTGCACTAGAAGAAAGACGACGTCTTCATGAAATGTTCAAGAGGCGTAGAAATTTCATTTCAGCACCTCCTTTCATCCGTTTATCTAGGCCCTTCGTGAATTATTGAATTTTTATTAACAAAAAAAAGTTAACAGTGCAGTCGCCAGGTTCATTCAAACTCTGTTCTGTCTGTTTCTCCATCTTGCCCAGCACTGCTTCTAACGTTTCGAACATTTTTAAATCCTTTATATTATTTTCGATTGTCTTCCCGTCTGTCTTCCTGTCGGTCACAAACTTTGAGTCTCAAAATTAACTCACTTCCCGTTATCCGATCGAGCTGAAATTTGGCACATCGACTTGGGCTGCGAGACAATTGAATCTATCAAAATTTCAGTTTGATCGGAAATTGTATAATTAAGTTTTTCAAAAAACACCAAATTTTAACGGATTTTTAATTTTTGAATTTGGCTCCGGGCTGTAAAAGGAATTAGTACCGGAAATCTAGGATCGTATATAAAGGATTTATAATAAAAACTTTGTTTTTATGGGTTAGTTTTTAAACATAAAACTAGCCCTTGCCTGTTCTGCAAATTTTTATAATTTTTTTCTCATCTCAAATTTCTTCTCAAACCACATCCAGAGAGCGCTTATCGAACATCCCTCATCTAAATTTTCTCCACGGAAGCATCTCCCGACTGTCCTATGGGACGATAAAACTATCGACCTCTCAAATCTTCTCAATAGCACCCCGTTCATGCTCACATGCGTCTCGCCATGCATCATTACCTCCTCTGCCTGTGAACGCACGAGCGGAGATGACTTGATGTCGCCCCTCCATTCAACTACGAGACTCGGTTCAGCGCCTCGCCGTGAAATAAAACGAAGTGCCGAACAAAAAGGTTTTCAACGATCCAACTAATTTGCCCTAATGAGGCGTCCTCCGTTTACGAAGCAATCAACTCGCACTGTCTTTATCGCCGAATCTCTTCCTCACCTCTCTTCACTGCCCCCCACATCTCACTGCTGGCACGCCGCTGTCTTTCTTATATTAGGAACTCCTTCCTCCCGTATCAATGCTCTCCCCATTATATCACTTAGACATCTTTTTTCCAACCTCCATGTTTTATATGTTCCAGTTATCTGCCACATTTTCAATCTAAAAATAATTTCTCATCACATTATAACCAGCTCTTATATAATCTGTTATAATATATTTATCACATTAACATATCAGTTATATTTTAATATTTTACTTTTCTATTTACGTCTATCTCATGTTTATGTATCATGGTTTTTCTGTCTATTGCTCTACAATACTCTAGCATAAAGTGTGCGCTATAAAAACTACGTCCTGCGAAGAAAATAAATGACATAGTCGGACTGACTGGGTTGCCCGGGGTGGCGGTCAGGGGTAGTGGGTGGGTGGGTGGGGAAGGTGTTCTTAAATTTTTCGTCCATTCGTGCTGGCGTGCTTGCAATCAAACGTGTTTTTTATCAACTCTCGTGCAATTACGAAAGTTCATAATAATATTAAATACCACGTCACGTGCACGAATTAATGGATGAGAAGGAATGGGAGTGGGGAGGTGGAAGAGATATATTTATATTCAGCCAAGCAAGCTGAAATACAGCTGTTAAAACAAATTAATTATCATGTTTATACACAAACATTGTCAAACATTAATTTTTTTACCTTTGACTTGGGGTAAGTGGGGGTAAGATAGTCTTTTCCCCACGAAATTTTTCAAACTTTAAAATTAGAAAGCTTGTTAGCATATTTGCACTTATGTATAAAACGTATTTTTGACGTATTGCACATTCTCATTGGTCTTTCCTGTTCCGGTTTGACTGTACGTAGAAGAAGTATGCGATTATTGGAAAAACTGCGCCATCGTTGCAAGCGATGACAATTGTTTCGAAGTTTTTTTTCTTCTTATTCTAATTTTCTAGTTTAAAAAAAGTTATAAAATCATTTATATTTAATTAGCAATTAATTATTAATTATATATTCTAGTTTTATTGGTGAACAAAGTAACGAAAAATGACTGTTTAGAACAAGTTTTCAAGTGTATGACCTCAGCTGAGATATTTGCAGATGTTATTTTAAAAATAATCTAATAATTAAATTTTTGTTTATTATGTAAAAAGCTGGTGTACCCAGCGTTGCCCGTGTTTTGTTCCTTTCTCTCTCTCTTTCTTTCTTTCTTTCTTTTTTTCTTTCTTTCTTACTTTGCTACAATCATTTTTCAACCATAACTTTAGCCTAAACGTAGCCCTAACAGCTTTAGTTCCTTAGCTGGAGTACCCGGTATTTCCAGGTTTTTTCCTTCTCTCCACTTTTGTCTTTCTCTTTTTTCCAGTCTTTTTCCAGTCTTTTTTTGCTTTTTTCTTCTTATCTCTTTACTTCTAGCATTTTCTCCCTTTTCTCCTGTATTCCTGTTTCTATTTCTTTACTATCAGTTTTTTAATCCTAGCTTTTTTGTCTCATGGGTCCGAATGGTCAGGGTACGGAATCGAAAATCTTCATGCCAAGATTTGTCCATATTGGTCCAGCGGTATTGATTTAAAAACAAACAAATACACTTGAAAGTTAGTTTAAAAAATTAAAAACATGCTTTTAAGACAATGATACAATTTCACAGCGACATCGTGTTGTAAAAAATTTATCCCGGTAAATAGTAAACAAACGAAGTTTATAGTTAATATGACGATGAAAGTTGTTGTCATTATCGTCATGCTTTTTTTTAAATTATTTTTTAATACTTTTTGCATCTTAAATTTTAATGTTTATTTTTTTTCAATTGAACTTAAAATTTTTTCAAGTGCGGTAATTTTATAATGATCTTCCGAGCTTGTAAACTTCCGCGGACATCCCATGGACATCTGGACAAGTGAAAGTTAATAAAGGCATACAAAATAGATCCACTCACACAAAAGTTGTTTTTTTTATAATGGCTTCAACTACTTCAGCACTCGTGATATAATTGGCCAAAGTAAGTAATAACTAACAGCAACAAAAACCAAACCGTGCTGATATGAAATAATAAAAAAAGTGGTTTTTGTTGTTAAGAACAAATAATTCAAATAAATTTGTTTGATAACCAGACATACAAAATTTTAAAAACCGTTCAAAAATATTTTTAATTTCTGATGATTCGAGTCATATATCGATGGGTCTGTTCTGATTGTATAAGAATTTGGTCGGGTCGGGTTGAGGTCTTTTTGGTTATGATAGGCTCGTCTGTTTTATTCACATTTGTTAACACTATTTTGTCAATAAATTAGTTTTATTTCAGAACTTGTAAATATAGTTTACATTAATTTCCATTGTTTTAAAGTTATTAGACGGATTAATTGCATAAAAATGCAACTATGCTTTATTTTTATTTCAAAAATAGCTTCGGAAAAACTCTTGCTGATGTTGATGTAACCAGAAATATGTTTCAAGTTTCTTGTTCACGCGCACACTGAAATGCTTCACACATTCACACTCAAGCACATACAAATCTCTCTCTATCACACACACGCACACACGCACAAACTGCTCATCAAAATCATCAAAAAAAGATCCGGATCTAAATCATTCGGTGTTGTGGTAACCACGGCAACCGGTCTAAATCGAGTGCGGAAAAAAGAAGGGAAGCTGTCAACTTCTTAGTGATGGTTGCTAGGTGGCAAAGGAATAATTCGATTGAGTAATAATTTTTTTTTCTTTTTTTCTGTCACAATTCACGTCAGGATGTGGAAAGTTGAATGAAAAAAAGGAGGGGTGGATGAATAGGAAAAGATGGGGTGGACGGATGATGAGATGAACCACCCGCACATGGGAACAAGTTGTCGGTTTTCCATTTTCCATCGCAAACACGTTCTTCACTTTTACTTCCGTTCCAAGAAACGTAAAAATTACAGTTTGATTTACGTTTTTGGAATCGTAATTTGTTCGCGAGAATGTTTATGGGCTTTTTTGGCGGTATTTTTTCCCGAGAGCATTTGCAGTTGAACATAAATTCACCTGCATTTACTTTTTTAACGAATAAAAACTTGTTCAATGCTGCTTTTTAAAATATTCAGCTCCACAGTTGAACTTAAGAGTAAACTCGTCTACGTATTTTTTGGCTGTCATTAATTCTACCTTTATTGTTTCCTTGACAGGGATATGCACTAGTTGAGCTTGTCAATGGAGCTCACCTCGCTGGATCGTTCAAGGCAAGAGTTTCCACGCACACACATCCACACACTTGTTCACTCACACATCCACACACTCACAGAAAGAAAGCACACGTACATAGATTTACGCATGTGTAAGGACACCACAGGCGTGGCTCATTCTCGTAAATAATAGACAATCCGAAATATTCAGCTATCCCCACAAACTGCTCGAATTTCACGACAAATTTCATTTCACCGGTGCATCCATGCTTAGTCGCACCCGCCCGGGAAGTGAAGAAAAAAAAGAGTGAGGAAGCAGGGATGTGCATATCAATATTTTAAAATTACCAATTTAATTTTAAAACAGAAATTTTTAAACCAATTTTGCGTCAATGTTTGAAAAATACAAGATGAAAAACAATTTGACATGTTTACAGCCATTTTAATAAAATATCTTCAAAGATATTATTTAGTTCAAATTTAAATTCTGTAATAATTTCAACTCATTTGGAAAACAGAAAGCAAAAGCGAAAAAAAGAAAGAGAGAGAACGAGAAAAAAGAAAAATAGAAAGTAAATTCGTTTTACTTCTTCGGAAACAAATTCTTCGAATTAATTGTCCAGCCGACCAAGCGAGCACAAGCCATGTGTGGCAATAATAAGACATGGAAAAGCAGTTGAAAAATTCCCGTCAGGTGACAAAGGTGTCGCTTGAATTTGAATACTGATTGCTGATTGGTTGAAAATTACCCATTTGATGAGGGGTAGGGCCATTACTCTTTTTCTTCTCTCTCGTTTTTTTCATTTTCTTTCTTTTTTCACTTTCATTGTTTAGATACATACATCTTTCTTTCTCTTGTTTTTTACTCTTTTCTCTCTCTTTTTCTTTTTTCTTGTCTTTTTCTTTCTATCTTCATTCTATTATTTTTCTTTTTTCTTTTTCTATCGTTCCTTATATCTTTTTCTATTTCTTTCTCTCACTTGCTTACTTTTTCTCTATCCTCTCTTGTTTGTTTTTCCCATCTCTATTTCCCATTCTCTTTTTTTATCTCTTTTCTCCTCTTCCTCCTTTTCCTCCTCTTCCTCCTCTTCCTCCTCCTTATCTCACCTCCAGATTAGAACGCCACTTTGATTTAAGACTGCTACCTTTAAATTCATCCCGGTCGATTGTTATGCTGACCGGGTAAGAATTAACACTTTTATTTATATAAAAACAAGAACAAACTCGAACAAGAAGAAAACTATTTGGAAAGATTCTTAAAATTTCAATTCATTTGGAATTTGTGGGTATTTATAAGAAAAAATAAATTAAATTGTTCTTTATTTAAAGAAAATCTGGTTCACTTTAGAGACTAAAAATAAAAACAACTTCAAAAACTAAATAATTTAGTTGAAGCAGAAATTGTGCGTGATATCGCCATCTCGATATCAAAGATCACGATTAACCCTGCATGGTTAAAAAATATATAAATATGAAAAATATATAAAAACAAATTTTAAATAAATAAACAAGTTAACATAAAAGTAGTATATTTATATAAAAATAAATTTATCACAATTTTTATATCATAAATACATATACTTAAAGTTCAAATAGCGACCAAGTTAGTTTAACTTGTACACTGAATTTTTATTACCAATGCTTTTATTAACTCGTCGTCTCTGTTTGTTTCTCTGTCTGTCTGTTTGTTTCTCTGTCTGTTTCAAATCTTGCAATCAATTTTTGAGTCACTTCCTGATGATAGATTTTTTTCAAATTTTGCATACATGCTCAAAATAGAAGACAATGCAATATTTAATTATTAGTTTTACAATAAGTCAATTAATTTAGTTAATTTTAATTAATTTCGATATTTCGATATAATTAAGATATTTCGACTTTAATATAAAATAAAAGAGTAATATAAAAAAAATTGATTGCAAAATTTGTGTTTTAATTACATATAAAAGCATTGGGTTTTAAAAATTCGTTTTTAATTTACTTGTTTGGATTAGGCATGTTTGATTATAAAAATTTTAGTTTCTTATTAGCTACACAACTGCAATTTTTTTGTAATAGTTTATAGTCCTTTACACCAGGTGTTTTAAGACTAAAATGACTGTATGTAGGAAGCACCTAAGTACTTCCTGTCGTAGATCATAATTTTGTGAGGCGACGTAGCACAGTGGTGAAAGCAGTAAGGCTATCATCCTGCAGTCGTGGGTTCAAATCTCAGTCACGGCGAGGCGGAATTCCGTTGAGCAAGGAATTCACTCACACTGCTCAGGCCAACTCAGCCTTTCATCTATCACTGGTCGATAAACGAGTACCAGTTTCGCGACTGGGGTAATAGGTTCGGCACATTCTGATTTCGGATACACGTGCGGGTGGCAAGTAACACTGTGTGATCCCATATGCACGAGCAGTTTCCTGCGCTGCTGTGGTATTAACAATACGAAGTAGCGCCCTAATGTTCTACATTTACATTTACATTTGAGCCTTTTAACTTTTCTTTCCTCTTTCTCCAGGACTGGCTTGCAATTAGCGAGGCGGAGTTATACAGCTGCAAAGGTTTGATACACTGATACACTGATGACATAGTGGTGTAAGATGAAGATGGTTCATCTTACGTATTTGCGTGATATTTGTTTATTTTATTATTATCTGTTCATTTTATAATAATTAGATATGTTTAAACAATAGTCATTTATATATGTATGTATGTATGTATGTATGTATGTATGTATGTATATATATATATATATATATATATATATATATATATATATATATATATATATATATGTATGTATATTTGTGCTCTTGTGACATTGTGTGTGCGTATAATTTTTTTTATCATTGATATATATATATATATGTGTGTTTGAATATATATATATATATATATATGAATGTATGTGTATATATATATATATATGTATATATATGTATATATGTATCTATATATATATAATTGTTATTTGTCCTTTTCCTATTAGGGGTTTTCAGATCATAGAAATTAAAAGAATAAACATGTTTTCTGGTAAGAGAAATTTTAATTATCAAAAGATTTGTTAGAACTGTGTTAAATTCTACAAAGTGAGATAATTCAAATTTGAGTTAAGTAATAGATTATATTCAACGAAAAATATTAAAGTTAAAATAAATTCGAGAAATATTGTGTTATAAATAACTTCGACTTTAACGTTACGAATCGCTAGAAAGCATATTCCTCTACGTTTACATTGGTGACCTCGACGTATTTACGCATTTTCATCCGTAAATATATTTTCTGAAGTTATTTGATCACAATTGACCGAATTTTGTCTTTTGTGAAAGATGTCTGACGAGAAATTCTTTGCGATGGGACAGGCTCTGGGCTATTCCAGAGTGGATTTAAAGAATTACGTCAAAGAGTTAAAAGATGAAGAAAGAGTTAGGAGAATGGAGGAACGGGAAGAAAAAAAGGCCCAGCAGGAGTGGGAAGAGAAAAAGGCTCAGCGGGAACATAAAATAGCACAACAAGAACGTGAACGGGAAGAGTGGGAACAGGAACGTGAACATGAAGAAAAAAAGGCTCAGCAAGATAGGGAAGAGCGGGAGAGACAGAGGCAGCACGAGTAAGAACTTAAAAAGTTGGAAATTAAATCTCAAAAACCAAAAGTGAGCAAGGGGTCAATGGATGGAACAAAGATTCCATATCCAAAGTTCTCGGAAGGTGACAACGTGGACGCTTTTTTGCTCCGTTTTGAGGCGTTGGCCACGGCAAATGATCACCCAAGAAAGGGTTGGGGAATGCTTCTGGGTTCTCTGCTAAGTGCGAAGACATTGGAAGTGTTTGGCCAACTCAGCGATAGTCAGATGCAGGATTACGGGTCAGTAAAAGAGGCACTCCTTCGTCGTTTTGGGAAGTCGTCAGAAGACTACCGCATAAAGTTTCGAGAGTCAAAGCTTGAACCAGAAAAGACTTGGAAACAGTATCTAGTGCAACTAGATAGTTACCTCAGGCGCTGGGTGGATCTCGCGGGTACAAGAAACTTATTGTTTTTGTTTTTAAAAGAGCAGTTCTTTGGAAAGTGTCCGTCGGGAATGGCTGAATATTTGTTGGAGAAAAAAAGCGGTGACGTCAATGAGTTAAGTCGCTGGGTCAACAAGTACAATCAAGCTCACCCAGTCAAAAGATTAACAAAAGTCGAAAACATAAGCAGGATTAGCGGAAATCGTGGTCAATCAGACATTGACTCGGGAATGGTTGGACCACGCTGTTACAATTGCAATAAGCTGGGCCATATGACAAAGGATTGTTATCAAGTTGGACATTTGGCGAGGGACTACAGTCAAAGCACTCAAGCAACTCAAATCATGTGCCAAGCGCGTAGAGAGGCCACCATGACACCACCATGCAAAGATTCTGGAGTAGTGAATGCATGCGCGGCCATGGTGATGGAAGGTAAAATGAATGAGGTCCAATTAAAATGTGGGTTTGTGAACAGAAAACCGGTAAAAGTTTTGAGGGACACTGGCTGTACTGCCATAATGGTAAAGGAGTCATTAGTGCACCCGCGTCAGATGACCGGAAGAACAAGACCCTGTGTTTTGATCGACGGCACAGTTCGGGTAGCTCCAACAGCAGTGGTAAAAATCAAAACAGACCAGTGGCGTACCTAGGGTCTTCTGCGCCCGGGGAAAAAACACAAAATCTGCGCCCCCCTACATAAAATCTGTCGAACTACATAAAATATAATAACTGTCGTACTCAGTATTTGCATGTAGACTACAGTCTCTGGCGCCTATATACATGCATTTCAGGGTATTTAAATTTCTATATGCATATTGAGCTGAGTTTTAAACAAAATTTATTTTTCTTGCTTTTACTGCAGCAAACTGGTTAATTATATCATCAAAATCAATCTGTTCAAGAACTTCCCTCTCCACACTCATTAGGGCCAGATCGCTAAGTCTATCTTGTCCCATAACAATGAACGACAAGAGTTCTGTAGGAGTCTTTGGTGCAGTATCCTGGCGGGTCTCAAGGAGCATTCTGCAGTCACATACTTCATTTAATAACTCAATTCCTTGAACATCCGAGTCATAAAAATTTCCAAATTCAATACAATGATGACGGAGACTGTCAAGATCTTTGTCATTCAAAAGTTTGTCTACATCAAGTAAGAATCCGAATTTGAAGTTCAGATCTTTGAGACGAGTAAACCTTGTTGTCATCTCCTGTTGAAGTCGATCTAAAATGCTCTTCATGATCCGAACAATTTCTTCTTCTGCCGAAAGTCCTGCATCTCGGGCAAGTTCTCCAGGCATCCTTCTCCGTCGCCTGATTCTACTTTCTACAGCAACACCCCATAGCTCACATCTTTCCTTTGCTTTTAGCACTGAATCATGGCATATGTCTTCACGGATTCTTGTAATATCCATGTGCAGAGATTCAATATCCAAAGACGCTTCGTGAAAATTCATTGTTGGATCTTGAAGTCTTTTCTGAACACGGTCGATTTTTTTGAGTATGTCATGCCAGAAAGGAAGGAAAACTAAGAAGTTGAAACTCAGAATATTTTGTAACAGAATTACAGCATCGCCTCTAGTTTCTTGTGTTTCAGTTGTATCTTCAGACATTTTTTCCAGTAGACTAACTATATTATCAAGTCCATCATGGATTGATTTAACACATTCTGCTCTAGCACTCCATCGTGTTTCTGATTCACGCTTGACTGTGATGGTAACTGCTTCTTTAAGTTTGTGAACTTCTGAAAAGATCCTCAACAAATTTAAATTTTTTTTTAATTATTTAAAAAATTTGGTCACTGATATTGCGCCCCCTCCAGCCCTGCGCCCGGGAACAACTGTCCCCCCCTGCCCCCCCCCCCTCGGTACGCCACTGAAACAGACTGGTTCAGAGGAACCAGAGAGGTTGTGTGCATGAAAAACCTACTTTGCGATCTGGTGCTGGGAAATGTTGAAGGAGTAAGAAGTTTGGATGCAATGGCTGCAGGAAAACGCTTTGGTCGGAAACCACAGAAACCTACTCCTAACTACGACAGCACACAGAGAAATGATCGGGTAAATTATAGAAAAACGTCGGCTAACTCGGATCTGTATCAAAGCAAGAAAAGAAACACGTGTGCTACTTCAAAGTTGGGAAATAAAGTTGAGGCAAAAGTTCAAGCTTTGAATCCGCCAAAGGAGAGACCAAGGCTCAATCTTCTGCCTAAAAGCCTAGATGGAGGGGAAATGAAAGATGACAAGTTGAATTCGGCAATCTTCGGAGACGCCCGCCCTGTTGACACAGCACGCAGAGAGATAGAGATTGAGAATAGGTTTAAAGTAAACTGCATCAAATGCAAGGAAAACATCGGGTCTGACTTTCTTAGTCGTCAAGGGAGTGACGATGAAATCAGAAACGCTGACGCGTTCCTTTTTTCGAAGAGGTGGGATATGTAAGATGAAGATGGTTAATCTTACGTATTTTCGTGATATTTGTTTATTTTATTATTATGTGCGCATTTTATAATAATTAGATATGTTTAAACAATAGTCATTTATATATGTATGTATATATATATATATATATATATATATATATATATATATATATATATATATATATATATATATATATATATATATATAATTGTTATTTGTCTTTTTCCTATTAGGGGTTTTCAGATCATAGAAATTAAAAGAATAAACATGTTTTCTGGTAAGAGAAATTTTAATTATCAAAAGATTTGTTAGAACTGTGTTAAATTCTACAAAGTGAGATAATTCAGATTTGAGTTAAGTAAGAGATTATATTCAACAAAGAATAAAGAATATTAAAGTTAAAAATAATTCGAGAAATATTGTGTTATAAATAACTTTGACTTTAACGTTACGAATCGCTAGAAAGCTACGTTTACAAGTGGTGATGTCTGAAGTTTGTGGTCTGCAATCTGTAGTCTGTGGTCTGTGGTAGTAACCATGCCTTCGTCCTTTCTGCTTCCAGGTTTCCCAAACAGTAATTGGAATAAAACAGAAATATCCACCAAAATATGTTTTTACAAACATTTCTACAATAAATAACACGATATGTTTTTACAAACATTTTCACAATAAAACACTAGATATGTTTTTACAAACATTTTCACAATAAAACACTAGATATGTTTTTACAAATATTTCCACAGTAAAACACACACATCAGCACACACACACACACCACATGAAGCAGACACACATTAGTTATTCTAAAAACACTCACGTTTCCCCACTTAACGGATGGAGAGAGATATCTTTTTATAATTTATTTGTCAATCACCTTTTATGGTCGTCTCAATCCGTGAAATCAAATAGTCAATTCTTCTTCTTGAAGTCTCGTTAACAGGGAGATCAATTTTATAAACCGTTTGTTTTCTTGAAAAAGTAGAAATAAAACTATTGCTTGTTAAAGCCCTTATATTAACATAACCACCAACCTTGTTTGATGGCTTACTTGCTAGTGGACAAATCTTAGAAGTGAAAATTATTAAATTTTCCGTCATCCAATCGGGCTGAAACTTGGAATATAAACCTGTTCCACATGACAATGCATTTGATAACATTTTTAAAATTGTCTTAAAAAAATAATAATTTTACTTTTTAAATTAAAACTTAAAAAAAAAGAGAAAGTTAGAAAAATCTATTTTTTTACAGACTAAACCGAAATATAATGGGTTTTCAAAAAAGCTGTATTTTTTGGTTCACTTATTACATATTATTTGATTATTAAAAAAAAGATAAACAAACATTATTCTAACTCTCCAAAATATGTTTACTACTGTTATTTATTTCAGACGTTCAATTTATTAAAAAAAATTAAAAAGAACCTTTTAAATGAAAAGAAATAGAAACGGTCTTTGAGAAACTGTCATGAGAGATGGTACTGTGATGAGAGATGGTACTGTTTGCTTCAGGTGGATTTAATTTGAACATTTTAAATTGGCTCCTGGAATGATAAATGGACGAATCTTATGAAAGACATCTTACTCGCGACTTTCTTCTTACTTTTGACGTGTGAATATTTTACTCGGAGTTGCTCTTATATTTTACAATCGTCTCCTTTTGACAGGACAGGACGACAATGGCTGCCGACGTATAAATCAACAGTCGGGCAAGTTTAACTTGACATTTGCAAAATTGACTACACGGATCTAAAACAAATTCTTTGCGAGTCGAGAGAAAAAAATAGAGAAAGTTAGAAAAACCAGGGACGGAGTTAGAGAAAAAGAGTGCGATAGAAAGATCAAAAGAATAAGCCGTACAGGCAGTCTCTTTTTTGCTGCTGGCGATTAGTTGTCGCCGCAATGTTTTCTAGAGTTGTCGTTGTCGTTAAAGTTGATTGTTTGTTAGTTTGTGATGGAAGTCTCGTAGAATGAGATGAAATATGAAATACGAAAACTTCTTTTGTCAGCCTCTTATGCGACTGGAGAAAATAAACCTGGCAACGCGTGTCAATGTGAAATTTAGTTTAAAAACGTGATGGGGGGGTGGAGGGAGATCAGGATGTGATGGAAAGGACAGAAGACGGACTTTTATAAATAAAACATTAAGTCTTGAGAGCATGTCACAGTGATTAACCAATGCAGTTTAATGTATCTTTTGTGGTTTTTTATTTATTTTTATTTTTTGGACCATTAACTGATTAGGTACCGTATTTGATTGATAAAACTAAACTCGGTTATATATAGTTTTAAAAATAAAAAAAATATTTGAATATATATATATATATATGTATATATATATATATGTATGTATATATATATATATATATATATATATATATATATATATATATATATATAATCAAATAATTTTTAATTATCGAACTTCATAAAAGTAATTAACAGAGAGACAGACAAAAAAAAACTTCATTTTATTATTACTTCGAATAAATATAAAAACCATTCTAAAAACCCAAATTTGGTTGTCAATATTAAAAAAATAAACTGGGCATGTTTTTTTAAATAAAATAACCATAAGAAAAACGTCTAAAGCAATTAAAAAATATTTTGCTAGTTTTAAACAAACTAGGACATATCTTTCTGCTCCTCAATCGCACTTGTCGTCTCATGACATCTGGACATTTATTCTTCCACTTTAACTTTTTTTACTTCCATTCTGAATATTCCCATTCATCTTACAGCCACATACAGACAGTTTTCACAACTTAAAAAAAGAACAAAATATATTCAATGCTTCAACGGAAAATAAGAAAACACTTTTTTTGCTTTTTTTGTGGTTTTTGTTGGTGTTTTAATTTGTTGGTGTCATTTAATTTATTAGATAAATATTAAAATCCGTATATATATTTTTTAGCTTGTTTTTGGTAATTTGTTTCCTGAAAGTGAGCTTAATAAAACACTTTGGCCGGCTGACTGGCTGAGTGACTGGCTGGGTGACTGGTTGAAAAATACAAAGTTTTTTTTTAGAAAGTTTTAAAAATTTAATAGACTGAATTGTTATGGTAAGCAAGACAATATTTTAAATTTTAGATCAACTGGATGACGGAAAATTAGTTAATTTTCACTATCAAGGTTTGCACAAGCAAGCAAGCAAGCAACGCTGCGTTGAAGGTAATATAAAAGATGCAAAAGTGTCTGTTAACAAATAATACCAATATTACTGATTATATCAAATTATTTACAAAAGTTATTATTCATATCACATTGTTTCAATAATTATATTATATTTATATCACATTGCTTCAACAATTATATTATATTTATACCACATTTTTTGAGAGTTTATAATAAAACAGTAAAGTATGTAATCACAATTAATCAAGTAATCAATGAATCGATCGATCAATCAATTAATGCCCGTTGTTTGCCGATATATACAAGATAGTTCTTTTTTAACCAAGCCTCACATGGAGCAATTTCCGATAACTTATGCTACTAAGTAATGAGCGGGAGTTCAGCCGCTAACCTTCGGCATAGCCGTGCGACGCTCGAATGAATTGGCTCCCCTAGCACATAATTGAAATTCAAATAATGCGGTCGTAATGTAATTTATAGAGAATTATACATTTACTTTAAAAATGAAGAATTTCTATAAAGGTTCTTGTATTTCACTTCAAATTTTACTTCTTGCTGGTCCTCAAAAATTTCATTAGTTTTTTATGCATGTATATTTTAACTCGTTCATCTATCAACAACATATTTGTGCATTTTTGAAGCTGAATAAACTAAAAAGTAGAAACGTAGTGTGTGTATTTTAGAGAGAGAAAAATAGAAAGAGAGGAAAAACGGAGAAAAGGAAGGACGTGGTAAAATTGAGACTCTCATACACAGCACTTCATTGTTCATATCTGCCGTTTTCAGAATCATAATATATTTAAATACTATTTAATTTTTGACTCTCATTTTGTATGATAGTAATCTTCACATTCCCTTTGACTACAATCTTCATTGTCGTCTTCGTAGTCGTCGTCATCATCAAAACCACAACGATAGCTACAATCATCATCATCATCACCATCATCATCATCATCACCATCATCATCATCATCACCATATGGATGATGATCATCGCCATCATCTACAGCAACCACATCAACCTTCTTAGGTAGGGAGTACTTTGTGTCTGTTTGATTATGCGTTGAAATTGATGCATCGCATGTATCGGCCGACTCCTCAGACGTCCGCTAATTCATGTACGTATACTTCTCAGCGAGGGGTGAGTGGTTGAGGAGGGGGGTAGGTGGTGAGGGGGGTAGGTGGTGAGGGGGGCACCCAGAATAAAAAAAAACACCTGTTCACCTGTTCATTTATTTTTCTTTTATACTAAAAGGTTTCGTAATTATTTAAGCTTTCTTACTTGCTATTTGTAAATATATTTTAATAACTACACAGACAAGTTATTAAAGTGACAGAGAAATGTTTGGAAGATGCTTGAAAGTCTTTCTAAATTTTCTATTTTAACATCAAATATGCTTGTTTGTTTATTTGTGAATTTGCGACTAACATTCGCTGGCAATATCTTGGAAAGGCTAATCAACTTATTTTCAGTCATTCAAGCTGGAACTTGGAACGCACATTCGTTTTCGATGACAATGCCTTTTGTTCAAGTTTTAGGTAGGTTTGACCCACTGACCACCAATAAAATTTCAATGTTTAAGAAAAAAGACTACGAAAATATATTGAAAGCAGTTTCGTGTTGTAAAAAAAGAATATTAAAAAAATATAGTGAAATATTTTTTTATAAATAGTAGCCATTGTTTTTCTTCTTAAGTTTTTTATATTTCGTGACCCCCGATATTGA
>OZ022239.1:9944951-9959951 GCA_963978895.1 Erpobdella octoculata
TATATTAGTTTTGTTTTTCCTTTTAATTAAGTTCACATTTTAATAGTTGAAAAATAAAGCATATGTTTTTAAACAAAATATCTCTTAATATGAATGACGACGAAGATCCTGTGTCGAGAAAACGGCGTCTAGCTAAAGAAAGGCAACAGAGATGTCGCGCAAGACAAACTCCACAATCAAAAGCAAAAATTCGAGTTTTAGATGCAGAAGCTCATCAACAACGCACTGCACAAATGTCTGTTGAGGAATTGCAAATTTTTCATGCTTCTCATGCCGCATCACAACAACGTTATGTCTATCGACTTACTCCTCAACATCTAGAAGCTCTTCACACTTCCAAAGCTGCCTCACAACGTCATCAAATTGAGCAAATGTCTCCCCATGCATTGCAGTTACATCGAGAAACCAAAAAATGGACTACGTTGCATAGATTTGCTTTTGCGTGAACTGATGAAGAATGATGTAAGCTTTGGAGGAAAAGTTTTAGTTTTAGGCGGTGATTTTCGCCAGACTCTTACGGTCGTACAAAGAGGAACGCGTACAGAAATTATTGAAAGTTGCATAAAATCCAGCTCACTGTGGAGCAAATTTCAAGTACTTTCCTTGACAGTAAACATGCGTAGCGATGGTCAAGACAATCACAATCAGTGGCTTCTTCAAGTTGGATCAGGGACATTACCAGCAACACCAGGTATCTGTGAAGAGGACACAATCGAGATTCCGAGAGAGATGATAACATCACAAGATCTCATAAATATCATCTTCGCTAACATTGAGCATATGTCAACGGAAGAGCTGTCAAAGAGAGTCATTGTTGCTCCAACAAACGCACAGACGCTAGAAATGAATCGACGAATAATTGAATTAATCCATGGCGATGCACAAATTTACTATAGCGCTGATTCATTAGTTAGCGAGGACCCAAATGATACTCTCAATTTTCCAGTTGAATTTCTTAATGAACAGACCCCCTCAGGAATGCCTCCTCATGCTTTGCTATTGAAAAAAGGAGTCATCATAATGCTGTTAAGAAATCTTAATCTGAAAAAGGGCATGTGTAATGGAACACGTTTAGTGATTGAAGAGCTCGCGCAAAATTGCATCAAAGCAAAAATTATCTCTGAATGCAATAAGGGAGATTCCGTTCTTATTCCTCGCATTGATTTAGCTCCATCAGAAACCACTCTTCCATTCATTTTAAAACGAAGGCAATTTCCGATCATACCGGCTTACGCAATCACGATAAACAAAAGTCAAGGGCAATCATTCGACCACGTAGGAATTCAATTAGAAACAGCAGTATTTTATCACGGACAACTGTATGTCGCTCTCTCTCTCGATCAAGAAATTCCCGTCAAGTCAAAGTACATATTGAACCAAATCCACAGCAAGGACCACTTCTCAACGATGGCCGTCGTCAATTCACAAGAAATGTCGTGTATACTGAAATTCTTTAATAACTAATTATTGCACATACGTTAGTCAATTGAAAATTTGAACACAATAAAAAATTTCATTAAATTTGCTTATATATAAAAAAAAATTATGGTTATCACATGTCATTTTGTTTTTGTTGACTATTGCTTATAAAATGTATCCATAGTACATCGTAATTTTAAAACATCCGTCCTTGGCAAAACCTATGTCTGTATGTATGTATGTATGTATGTATGTATGTATGTATGTATGTTAACAATTTCGCATAAAGCAGCGGCCGCGGTGGTCAGTATACTCAGCAGTTGCTAAAATTAGTGCGGGCAGGCGTGTTATAAAAGTTATTACGCAATTGTACATCGTCAGTCCTAAAAATCAAAAGAGAGCGCATGGAACCCTGCATATTTCGAAAAATAATTTATATACATATATATATATATATATATATATATATATATATATATATATATATAAATCTCAAAATTTAATAGAATTTAAAATCCGCAGCAACAAATAAACACATCAAATTTCAAATCGATTGTGAGGATTGAAAATATAAGCTATTTTCGAACCAATATGGAGTAAACAATATTTCTATTATAAATTTTTAAAATAAATTTAAATATAACTTTTTTTTAGAAAAACCAAAAATTAAGGATTTGTTTCTGTACATAAAATTATTAAATTTTTTAAAATTTTAAAGTTTTTATTGATTTCATTCTATTATTCAATTAAATTTTGTCAAGTCAATCTAAAAATTTAATAGAATGTAAACCCATCAAATTTCAACTCGATTGGATAACGGGAAGTTCGTTTTTTTGAGTTGTAGATGGTCCCAACGTATGGCTCAAGCAAGCAAACACGGTGAAGTTAATATGAAGGATTTAAAAAAGAGAGAGAAGAAAAGATAGAGTGGGCAGGCCAAACGTCATCCCCTCCCTCCAAAGAGAAAAAAAGAGTGAGAGATATAGAGAAAGATTGAGCGTGAGAGATAGAGATAGATATAGATAGGTGGGGAGAGAGAGAGACAAAGTGAGAGAAAAAAGAGAGAATGAGGGAAAGAGAGAAATAAAGCAAGCAAAGGAGCAAAAAAGAGAGAGAGGGGGAGAGAGAGAGGAGAGAGAAAGAAAGAAAAAGAACGAAAAACGAGAGAGAAGGAGAAGAAGAAGAAAAGTAGGTTCGAAATCAATCTATCACGGCTAAAATAAGAAGTGGCAAACATTAGCGCCATCTCTTCTCAGTCTCCAAGGAATATAAACGTGTGAAGTTACTGGTCACTTTGAATAACTCTCCTCTATAATCAGCAATGACACGCAGCAGCAGATTCAACAGCATTTTTTATAAGGCCATCTACCAATCAAAGTTGTTTCTTTTTCGAAATTTTCCCGCGCCATCTTTCATTTCCGCGACCCGGCACTTCCGTCTCCGCCGCACACTTTCCTCTCTTGGAGCTCTCTCGAGCGCGCTCGCGCACTTTTGGGTCGGGGGACACTTGCGTCTATTCGCCCAGGTAAAAAAGAGCGCGGGAGAGATGCGGCGCGAGCGATGTACGTGAAAGTGAGGTGAAAAAGGATGGGCGCATCAAAGAGCATTGGATATCATGGCATGATGGACATTATGCATTCACGTTGTGCACTACTATCAGTCTCGATAGAGTGTTGTCCTGCAGATGAAAGACTTGTTTCTTCACTTCTCTCGCGTTCTCTCTTCTTCTTCTCCTTTTCCATAGATGTCCTATCTTTATTTTATTTTATTTTTTTTTGAGTAAAAAAAAGCCACTCAGTGAGATGAAACGTAAGAATGTAAAGAGTACAAGTTCCTTATCATTGCTCATTGTTTGAGATATTTAGAAATCTTCTTGAAAGATGCACTCGGCATTTTGTCAATCATTCAAACAACCGTCTATCTATTCAATCCTGTACTGTTTTTAGTCCATCCATCCGTCCATCCATCCATCCATCTATCCATCCATCCATCTATCCATCCATCCATCCATCCATCCATCCATCCATCCATCCATCCATCCATCCATCCATCCATCCATCCATCCATCCATCCATCCATCCATCCATCCATCCATCCATCCATCCATCCATCCATCCATCCATCCATCCATCCATCCATCCATCCATCCATCCATCCATCCATCCATCCATCCATCCATCCATCCATCCATCCATCCATCCATCCATCCATCTGTAAACGTAGAGGAATATGCTTTCTAGCGATTCGTAACGTTAAAGTCAAAGTTATTTTTAACACAATATTTCTCGAATTTATTTTAACTTAATTATTCTTCCTTGAATATAATCTTTTAACTGGACTCAAATAAAACTGAATTTTCTCACTTTGTAGAATTTCGCACGGTTCTAACAAATCTTTTGTTAATTCCAGTTTCTCTCTGCAGCACGTCTCTTTAAACTTTTATTTTCTTCTCGAACACTCAACTTTAAAACACACTGTCTCAATTCTCAAAACTCATACACAAAATAATATTTACAATCTTACCAGTAAAAATCCGGAAAAAGATATATATATATATATATATATATATATATATATATATATACATATAAATTTCTAGATAAAAAAAATAAACACACATACATATATATATACATATATATATAAAAACATATATATATATATATATATATATATATGACTTATTGTTTTCGACATATCCAATCATAATAAAATGCACACATAATAAAATAAAACAAACAATTACTATGAAAACACGTAAGATGAATTATCTTCATCTTACATATCCCCCCTCTTCGAAAAAAGAAACGCGTCAGTGTTTCTTGATTACATCGTCACTCTCTTTACGACTAAGAAAGTCACCACCGATGTTCTCCTTGCCTTTGAAATAGTTTCTATTCAACTTATTCTCAATCTCCATCTCTCTGCGTGCTGTGTCAACAGGGCGGGCATCTCCGAAGATTGCCGAATTCAACTTTCCAACTTTCCCCACCCCTCCATGTTGGCCTCTAGGCAGAAGATTGAGCCTTGGTCTTTCTTTTGGCGGATTCAAAGCTTGAACTTTTGCCTCAACTTTATTTTCTACCTTTGAAATGGCAGACGTGTTTCTTTCCTTGCTTTGATACCGCTCCGAGTTAGCCGACGATTTTCTAAAATTTACCCGATCATTCCTCTGAGTGCTGTCGTAGTTGGAAGCGGATTTCTGTGGTTTCCGACCAAAACGTTTTCCTGCCGCCATTGCATCAAAACCCCTTACCCCTTCAACATTTCCCAGCACGAGATCGCAAAGTAGGTTTTTCATGCAGACCACCTCTCTAGTTCCTCTGAACCAGCCTGTTTTGATTTTTACCACTGTTGTTGGAGCTACCCGAACTGTGCCGTCGATCAAAACACAGGGTCTTGTTCTTCCGGTCATCTGACGCGGGTGCACTAATGATTCCTTTACTATTATGGAAGTACAGCCAGTGTCCCTCAAAACTTTTACCGGTTTTCTGTTCACAAACCCTCTGGTTAATTTAAATTTTTCTCCTGAGTGCAAACAACCATCCGCAATGACAGGAAAAACGCATCCACACTTCAATTCCACCTCATCCATTTTTCCTTCCATCACCATGGCAGCGCATGCATTCACAACGCCGGAATCCTTGCATGGTGCTGACGTAGTCGTCTCTTTCTGTGTTTGGCAAAATACATGATTACTAGGGTTACTCTGCCGACACTCTCTTGCCATGTGCCCCGTTTGATGACAGTTGTAGCAGCGAGGTTCAACCATTTTGGCGTCACTGACCGACTGACCCCGGTTCCAACCCATCCTGCTATTGCTGTCCAATTTTGCCAACCTCTTCTCTGGGTGGGCTTGGCTGTACTTGTTGACCCAAAGGCACAGCTCATTGACATCTTTGCTCTTTTTCTCCAACAAGTACTCGACCATTCCCGCCGGGCACTTTCCGAAAAACTGCTCTTTCAGAAACAAAAACAACAGATTTTGTTTGCCCGCGAGATCTACCCAGCGCCTGAGGTGGCTATCTAGCCGCACTAGATAATTTTCCCAGGTCTCCTCCGGTTCAGGCTTTGACTCTCGAAACATTATGCGATAGTCTTCCGCTGACTTTCCAAAACGACGAAGGAGTGCCTCCTTTGCCGTTCTGTAGTCCTGCATCTGACTATCGCTAAGTTGCCCAAACACTTCCAAAGTCTTCGCACTAAGCAACGACCCTATAAGCATTCCCCAATCCTTCTGAGGGTGACCATTGGCTTTTGCCAATGACTCAAATCTCAGCAAAAATGCGTCGATGTCATCACCTTCAGAAAACTTTGGATAAGGAATCTTAGTAGCCTCCGCCGACGGTTTTGGCTCTATTTTTTTTTGGCCCTCCAATTCCAACTTTTTTAGTTCTAACTCATGCTGCCTCTGTCTCTCCCGCTCTTCATGTTCCCGTTCTTGTTTTTTTTCTTCACGTTCTTCTAATCTCCTAACTCTTTCTTCATCCTTTAACTCTTTGACATAATTCCTTAAATCTTCTCCGGAATAGCCTAGGGCCTGTCCCATCGCAATGAATTTCTCGTCAGACATCTTTCACAAAAGAAAAAAAAAATTCGGTCACTTGTGATCAAACAACTTCAGAAAAATATATTTACGTATGAAAATGCGTAAATACGTCGAGGTCACCAATGTAAACGTAGAGGAATATGCTTTCTAGCGATTCGTAACGTTAAAGTCAAAGTTATTTTTAACACAATATTTCTCGAATTTATTTTAACTTAATTATTCTTCCTTGAATATAATCTTTTAACTGGACTCAAATAAAACTGAATTTTCTCACTTTGTAGAATTTCGCACGGTTCTAACAAATCTTTTGTTAATTCCAATTTCTCTCTGCAGCACGTCTCTTTAAACTTTTATTTTCTTCTCGAACACTCAACTTTAAAACACACTGTCTCAATTCTCAAAACTCATACACAAAATAATATTTACAATCTTACCAGTAAAAATCCGGAAAAAGATATATATATACATATATATATATATATATATACATATAAATTTCTAGATAAAAAAAATAAACACACATACATATATATATACATATATATATAAAAACATATATATATATATGACTTATTGTTTTCGACATATCCAATCATAATAAAATGCACACATAATAAAATAAAACAAACAAATACTATGAAAACACGTAAGATGAATTATCTTCATCTTACACCATCCATCCATCCATCCATCCATCCATCCATCCATCCATCCATCCATCCATCCATCCATCCATCCATCCATCCATCCATCCATCCATCCATCCATCCATCCATCCATCCATCCATCCATCCATCCATCCATCCATCCATCCATCCATCCATCCATCCATCCATCCATCCATCCATCCATCCATCCATCCATCCATCCATCCATCCATCCATCCATCCATCCATCCGTCCATCCATCCATTCATCTACGCGCTTGTCTCTTTACTTTCTTTTTCTTCTCACTCCAGCCATCTGCGTATTCCTTTCATCGATCCATTCGCGTTCAACTTCTCCTTATTCATTCAGTTGTTTGCACAAAAACGCGTGGCACGCAAACTTGTAGCCGAAATGTTTGTTGTGGCAAGACAAAAGTCCCGAATGTTTCTTTTGATCTTTTGCACTCCAGCAGTAACTTGCTATCAATAATGGAAGACGATCCTTTCCAATCGAGGTGCTTGCCATCTATCCAGGTAGATTTTTTTTCAGCTCAAACAATGACACTCAACAAATATGTCTGCTACTACTATTCTTCTTCTTTTCTATTCTCTTTAATTTTTTTCATTTTTCCGTATTTCTCCTTCTTTTTTATTGTTCTTTCTCTCTTTTTTTCTCTCTTTATGTCTGTTTTTCTATCGTTTTTCTTTGTTTCTCTCTTTTTATTGATGTTGTTTTTACATTTTTTATTTTATATTTAATTTATTATTTTCTACTCATTCAATTGCGTTCCATATATGTATTCTAAAACTAACCTTCACTCACACAAACAGATTTTTACCTTAAAACTTTCAGACAAACACATTTCCACATTTCCATGCAAAAATGATCACAACAATGCGACAGCAGCAAAGAAATGAATTTAAAAAAAATCATTTCTTCCGGTCCATCATGTCCATCAGACAGACAGAGAAACAGAGAGACAAGCAGACAGACACATACAAACCGACACACTTTTGAATTGAATGAACTTCTCTGCTGACCACTCTGCAGTGCATTGGAATTGTACGAATCCGATCCGTAAAACTACGACTCGATTCGGCTTGAGTAGAAGAATGTAGGTGCAATTAAGAATTCTATGTGGGGGAAATGAATCCATTGAGGTCCGACAAACAAGCATCTGTCACCAACACCAAACTAATGCACTTTTTGCATATCTCTCTTTTTTTCTCACTATCTGTCCTTCCCTCTCGTTTTTTCCTTTTTTTTCTTCCAGTTTCGAGCTCTTCCATTCCACCTCCATCTTCCTGATCTTCTCTCGAAACTTGTACCAAAACAGAAACCACGATATTTTCCAACGTGGAACAACTTTAATTCGGTGGTTAATGGTTTCGTAGTTGTTCGATTGTGATTTTTCTTTCTCAAAAGTTTCCCTTTAAATTCGATTTCAATTAATTCGGCAAAAAAAACTATGTTCTTGATTAACAACATTTTAAACTTTCGTCGCTGCAGTTGAACGTGGATTCGTCAACTTGTGATCGTTTCCTCATTTTCAGTTTGTCTTTCTTTACTTCCGTTTCAATTTTATTTATTTTTTTATTTTCCAGGACTTGTAACAAGTGCACTGCAGACAATGCGGAACGTTTTAAGCAAATGTTTTTGCAAAATTAACTACACTCCAATCGATAAGTTTATGAAGGACAAGAAAGCACAGTTGCACAAATAAATGATCCGACAGGCCTATCATAATTTCCAGTAAGTAACAACAAAAAACAACAACGAAATGCATTCCGAGTTCATCCGGTTCTTTCTCGTTTCAATTTTTAAATTTAAATGATGATTAGTTTTGAATGTAATTTCATTCATTTTTTACTATAATAAATTATTTATTTGATCTGACAAAGTTTCATTATATGTTCAAATTGTATCCGTACTACAAGAACTTTGCTTAAATACACCTTAGTGCCCTAATGTTTCTTTCTCATGGGAATGTTAAACTTAAGTCTCGAAACTCAAATCAATCATAACGCTAATAGAGCCATAATTAGCTTAATCATTTAATTACCAGATATTAATTACGTAATCTCTTAATCACGCCAAATCTCCACCAGCCAACCACCAACATCCGATAGGGGGAGGGGGAGGATCCATCGTGCGCACACAGGAGAGAACACTGAACATTCCCCAGCGAGCGACCGAGTGAGCGTGTAATTGCTCTCGCAGTCGACTGCAAGTATAAAAAGGACTTCCAATTCCAATGACGCTTGTCATATGTCTCCGACTCTTCTACTTGCTCCTCTCTTCTTGTTCTTCTTCGTCGTCGTCTTCTTTCGTCTCACCGCCGCCTACGCTAACGACATCGACGACATCGCCATAGTCGTTGAGACTTCATCTGAAGATTCTCAGAGGAAAACAACCATTTAGTAAGTCATCATTTGTTTGTTTGTTTATTTTTTCTATAAGACCGTAATGTGTATAGTATACACTGGATATTTTACCATATAGGCAGGTGGGTCCACTCTATAACAAATTTACGCACTGTTTTCTGTTCTTTAAGCAAGTTTCTGTATTTAGAGAAAGACTCTGGTTGTTGGTGTAGGAGGGGATGCTACAGAAGTCTTAACTTGAAATTCTATGCGGTGTAACATTCTTAGGGACAATCTAAGTATTAAAATAAGTTTTATTTGATTCTTAATTGTAATTATTTTAACATAAAATTTGGATTTGGTTGAAGAACGAGAGAAATTTATAAAAACTAAGCTTATATCGTCGTCGCATTCTATTCCAGAACAGTGACCTACCATAGAGGAGTAACGCAGAGATACAATTTGTTGTTATAATAAATCTTAACACATCACACATCATTAACTTTTTCCATTTCACGACAATCACGATTTTTAAACCAATTTTATAACAAATAATATCCTTAAACTCGCGTATGTTTTCATTAGTTTTGTCGCTAAATGACAGTTGTATTGTATTGTATTGTATTGTTTTGTATTACTATGAATAATTTTTCTAAAATTATTAAAGATACAAAATAAAGATCAAAGGAGACTAAATCTTTGCTGATTCAACCGCTTTTCTTCTTCGACTAAAACTTCTACAGTTGAGGTAATTATTATTGTTTTATTTAAATAACTTTCGGTTTTTTACAAACTTTTATTTAGGTTACAATCTCTGTTTGTGTTTGTGGCTTTCTCTGTACGCAAATCTTGCAAGTAAAATTTAACCAGCTTTTTGACTAGCTAGGAAGCTGAAACTTTTAGCATAGCTTTATATTGGATGACAATACGTGATTCAATTTATAAAAAAAATTTTAAATTGAACATCTTTTATATTTCTAAATCGAGGGTATTTAAAATTAAAGTTTGTGTTAAAAAAACCCATTTTTTCCTTTACTTTTTTTTGAATAATATCATCGCAACTGAATAGAGTGGCGCGAAATTCCTACCAACCCGAACGCTGATTGGCGAAATAGCAACAACAGAAACTTGTTAACATCCAATCATGATCAAGCTTATTTTATTTTTTTTTAATTTTAACTTTTAGTTAATTTTTTCTAAATCAAATTTTGTTAGTCTATTTGCGTTTATAAGCGTTATATCAGAACGTTAAGTTAAATTATGCAAACGTAATAAAAAACTTTGGTTGACGAATTCATAATTTCACTCAGAAATAAATTTAATGCTTTTACCATTTATGATAATAGTGATAATTTTTTTGAAATTCGGTAATTAATTAATTACGAACATCGTTTAGCTGCGTCATCAAGGTCACTATCGGTAACTTTCGGCGTCAGTCACACAGAAATATCATCTTCTTTATTATATTATCATTTCTACTTGTTACATTTGCGTCACATCAACATGTCATGCTACGTTACGTCACATCATAACGCGCCGTCACATCACATTACATCACATCGCATTACATCACATCATGCTATTACTATTGCTGCTATTCAAAATAAGTTTTATTTTTATTATTACTATTATCATTATTATTATCGCCATCGTCATTACAAACACGAAAACCATCGCGAAGAACACAGAGGAGACTGACTTGAGAGCTTCTCATCGATTGTCACGCATCATTGATTGGCTTCCATTCAAGCGTGACCGAGGACAGTATTGATTGCCTGTTGAATGAAAATACGTTGGGAATGCATCACGTGCGTTTGTGTGTTCATTTTTCCAGTTCTCCAGGACTCGAGGTTGTCTTGCTGTTAGTGTTTATTGTCGTTAGGGCTTAGGCGATGTTAGGCAGGGCGGCTCTTCAGAAGAAGCAGTGATTTTAGACTGTATCGTTTTTTTTTAATAATAATCGGTGAGATACTTTTATTTGATTCAATTGATATAACCAATAACTCGGTAGAAATTAACTATTACTTCATCTGATTCTGAGTAATGGGAGCCATCTAGTTTTCCGTAACCATCCATCCATCCATCTATCCATCCGTCCGTCCGTCTCATCCATCCATCCCTCCATCCGGCCTGCCGGTTGTACGTCCGTCCGTCCTTCCATCCATCCATCCATCCATCCCTCCATCCGGCCGTCCGGTTGTACGTCCATCCGTCCTTCCATCCGTCAATCCATCCATTCCTTCATCCATCTATCTATCCATCCCTCATTCCGGCCGTCCATCCCTCCTTCCGGCCGTCCGTTCTTCCATCCATCCATCCATCCATCCATCCATCCATCCATCCATCCATCCATCCATCCATCCATCCATCCATCCATCCATCCATCCATCCATCCATCCATCCATCCATCCATCCATCCATCCATCCATCCATCCATCCATCCATCCATCCATCCATCCATCCATCCATCCATCCATCCATCCATCCATCCATCCATCCATCCATCCATCCATCCATCCATCCATCCATCCATCCATCCATCCATCCATCCATCCATCCATCCATCCATCCATCCATCCATCCATCCATCCATCCATCCATCCATCCATCCATCCATCCATCCATCCATCCATCCATCCATCCATCCATCCATCCATCCATCCATCCATCCATCCATCCATCCATCCATCCATCCATCCATCCATCCATCCATCCATCCATCCATCCATCCATCCATCCATCCATCCATCCATCCATCCATCCATCCATCCATCCATCCATCCATCCATCCATCCATCCATCCATCCATCCATCCATCCATCCAGCGATCCACCTACCTGTTGCGTGTCAAACAAAAGACATCAAACAGTGAGGCAAATGGGAACCGTCCATGGCTCGGATCGAGCGCAAATGAATTGGAATCAATAATTATTAGCAGGCATTATCCCGATCCTTTCGTTATACACTCCCTTACATCTCCCTCTTCTCTCTCCTCCATTATTTTCCAACATCGATTTTTCTTCTATTCATCTTTTCGAATACCTCCCACTCCTCTCTTCTTCCCCTTCTCTCTCTCTCGCCCCCGATCTTTCGTGTCGCTGGAATGGCGGCAGGAGTTGCTTACAAAGCAACTTGGCAATCGTCAATTGTAATGAGAAGTAATTGTTGCATCGACGAAGGAACCGTTGTTGAGCCGAGCGATTTATGGGTGCACGTCTGACTAGCTTTCATGGCCTTCACTAACAATGACACTGTCGTAGACAAACCTGGTGATCAAAGAATAAAGCTTTAATTATATGACATCCAGTTCAACGTTGTTTTCATTTTCGGCCGTACAGACGTTTGAAACGTTAACGCTCCGACGACTGAAATGACGCCACTATGACGTAGGCGACGTCTAATTTTATTGGCGAACTTTTCATTGCCGAGAAATGAATGAGTGTCGAAGCAATAATTTGCGTTTCTGTCCTAATGAAATTACTTGGCTTTATCCGACGATCAATGAGATCTGTTAACGCTGATGGCCTCAAACAACAGGTCTGTAAATGTCCAATCGAATCAAACCTAGGCACGACATGACATCTCTATTTCATTCCATGCCACCATCAATACCTGTAAAGGTATGCGTGAGTGCGTCTTTATATATACTTATACATACACACAAACACACGCAGACATATATATATATATATATATATATATATATATATATATATATATATATATATATATATATATATATATATATATATATATATATATATATATATATATATATATATATATATATATATATATATATATATATATATATATATATATATATATATATATATATATATATATATATATATTGCTACGATATTGCTACGATATTGCTAATCGAATACGGGTTCTTAGAATAGTTTTGTAATTTATTGAAAAATAATAAAATAAAGCCTTTATATGTGTCTTTTTCTACTTTAAAATAAGTTTTTATTCTATTAGGTCAACCAGCGGGTAATCGACAATTAATTCATTGATAAAAATATAGCACAACACCCTCCTTAATCCTATTTGTCCCGAACAGATTTGTCACAACTGAAATACTTGACAAGGTGATGTATACAGGAAACCTTCATTTTCACCCACGGCTTTGACAGCATTCTTTGAACGACATGGTCAATTTTTTCAACATTTGGAATCAGTCTTTTCAATTCCAACTCCGTGTTGTTTATTGGAATATCACGCCAAATCGTTTACTCACTTGATTGCTGATATCAGCAAGCGATGTTCACAAGTTCCTCCATAAACCTCATTGTCACCCGAACAACCTAATAAAACGCTCTGAGGTCATCATACCTTTGGCCTTTGAATTCTAGTGACAGCATCTCAACATTTCCATCAAGTTCGAATTGCCTGATGTGGTCCGTGACATCAAAGCTGTCAACCACGTCAAGTAAAATGCCTCCACTACAACTCCACATCTGAACACTGTTTTCAACGTGCGACAACAGAACTAACATCATATGGACACAATTCTTTAACGGCCTGCATGCACACTAATTACTTTGTGAACTTCTGAGCACTTGTCTGCATCTCCAGAAAACACTTGCTGCGACAACTCCGTTTTTTCCAAACTCTGCGACCAAACTTTCAATAGCCTTGCCATCCAGACCACACCCAAGCAAACCATTGCCAAAAACACTTTTATTTTTATCCTTTGTTGTTGTTTTTTGAAGGCAACGCCGCATCGACGGCTGCTACTACGTTTTTAGGGCCAACCTGACCGCCAAGAATCAATTCTTCTCCTGTCCTCCCCCTGTGCTGCTTTGTTTTCTCTCGCTTGTGGTTTTTCTTGCTCATGACTGCTAAAAAATAATTCTTCTCTTATTTGTTGTGCTTTTTGCTCTGACAATTTCATTTTCAGCTTTCTCCAGTTTTCCAGAGGTTCTTCGTCAATATAAAATTCATGGCCCTTGGTCTTCATTCACTAACGCCGCCATAAGGCGTTTTCTAAGTACCTCCTTCTTACCATTATCACTTTTTTTAGGGTAGCGAAAGGAGTTAGTTAACCCCACGAGACACTCAACCTGAGCAATGCGTGTAAACTCCTTGCTTAAGGAAGCTACGATGATGACGCCGGTGAGATTCGAACCGCCGACCTATAAGCCGATAGGCGAACGCTTTACCGCTTTTTCCACCGCCGCCACTTAGGTTTTGTTTCTCCATTTCATCTCTCAGCTCACAAACCAGGAGCTCATCCAATGTTTTCAAAACCATGGTTTTAAATCCCACTACTGACACCAAAGTAACGATATTGCTATTCATATACGGGTTCTTAGAATGGAGACAAACATTCCCAAGAAAAAACTTGGCAATATTTCCCAAGAGTTTTAATAGGTATCCCGGGGGCAAAACGTAGTGAGGGGAAAAGTTAAAAATCCCGAGAACTAACGCTTTCATGAAAAAGGTGCAAATAATGTGGGCAAAAAACCAAGAACTATAAGACGGGGATGGACTTTCTAGAGCTGAAACAGTCAGTATATATATATATATATATATATATATATATATATATATATATATATATATATATATATATATATATATATATATATATATATATATATATATATATATATATATAGAAGAATCATGCCCCTCCCCGTGGATTTCAAAATTTATTATTCGAGATACTAAAAAATTTATAACATTATTAATGTGAGAAATGCCGTCTAAAGCTAGGAATAAATGAGAAAAAGTTCAAGTTGACCAAATTAGAAGAAAAATAATTTACTACTTTTTAGAAAAATTACAAAATGTTTAGCATTCGGCGTTTGTTTTCCAGTGGGGTTTGTGGATCTAAGATCAAATGTTTGCACTTCCCGATGTCTTTGGCCCACACCTTTATTTTGTACACTAGGCGTCTGGATACATTAATAATCAATGAGATTCAACAGCGCCTGATTGGTTCCGATGATGAACGTCAAGATCTCCACTTGAACAGAATAATAAAATCATAAGTAGAATGGAATTGTTA
>OZ022239.1:9964951-10154951 GCA_963978895.1 Erpobdella octoculata
CAGCGTGAAGAAAAATAACCGTTTGATATTTTAACATCTTTTAAGTTTATTTAACAAAAATTCAAATAACATTTTTTAATTAGACTTTCAATTAAATTATTTTTTACATGAAATACAATAAAATAATAAATTACAAACACCTTCCTTAAACGTCACTAGGATGGTGAGGGAATTGTAAGGCGAGATATAAAAGAATCAAACATCGATAGGAAAGGTCGGCACTGGAATCGAACCCAGGAGATGGAAAGGTCGCCAAGTAATTCAATCGTCAACCTCAGGCCGATAACGACATTACTTGCATGACATTTGCTACCCGAGGACTCAAAGAACTTGTTGACTGAGCGATTTTTTAGTGAGTGAGTGAGTGAGTGAGTGAGTGAGTGAGTGAGTGAGTGAGTGAGTGAGTGAGTGAGTGAGTGAGTGAGTGAGTGAGTGAGTGAGTGAGTGAGTGAGTGAGTGAGTGAGTGAGTGAGTGAGTGAGTGAGTGAGTGAGTGAGTGAGTGAGTGAGTGAGTGAGTGAGTGAGTGAGTGAGTGAGTGAGTGAGTGAGTGAGTGAGTGAGTGAGTGAGTGAGTGAGTGAGTGAGTGAGTGAGTGAGTGAGTGAGTGAGTGAGTGAGTGAGTGAGTGAGTGAGTGAGTGAGTGAGTGAGTGAGTGAGTGAGTGAGTGAGTGAGTGAGTGAGTGAGTGAGTGAGTGAGTGAGTGAGTGAGTGAGTGAGTGAGTGAGTGAGTGAGTGAGTGAGTGAGTGAGTGAGTGAGTGAGTGAGTGAGTGAGTGAGTGAGTGAGTGAGTGAGTGAGTGAGTGAGTGAGTGAGTGAGTGAGTGAGTGAGTGAGTGAGTGAGTGAGTGAGTGAGTGAGTGAGTGAGTGAGTGAGTGAGTGAGTGAGTGAGTGAGTGAGTGAGTGAGTGAGTGAGTGAGTGAGTGAGTGAGTGAGTGAGTGAGTGAGTGAGTGAGTGAGTGAGTGAGTGAGTGAGTGAGTGAGTGAGTGAGTGAGTGAGTGAGTGAGTGAGTGAGTGAGTGAGTGAGTGAGTGAGTGAGTGAGTGAGTGAGTGAGTGAGTGAGTGAGTGAGTGAGTGAGTGAGTGAGTGAGTGAGTGAGTGAGTGAGTGAGTGAGTGAGTGAGTGAGTGAGTGAGTGAGTGAGTGAGTGAGTGAGTGAGTGAGTGAGTGAGTGAGTGAGTGAGTGAGTGAGTGAGTGAGTGAGTGAGTGAGTGAGTGAGTGAGTGAGTGAGTGAGTGAGTGAGTGAGTGAGTGAGTGAGTGAGTGAGTGAGTGAGTGAGTCAGATGGGAAAAGATTATACGAGACGATCATGTCAATCAGATAAATAATTTCTTCCCAATAATTTTCTCCATGTTCTTTTTAAGCGGCATCCTGTCACTCATACAGACAGAGATTGTATTGAATGAAATTAACTCATGACAAGCATCATTATTTCGAAAACGTCATCACATCATGAACGCTTCGTCAGTCCGCCATATTGATCCATCATTACTTTACTCCATCCGCATCCTTTGTCTCATCCTGAACGACAATTAACTTGAAACGCGTCACAGATTTTCATGTTCATAACAAAATCTTTACGTAAATTTATCTTCAAAACCTATATATAAATATATATATATATATGTATATATATATATATATGCATATATATTATTTTTTCATTTATTTATTTATATATTTATTTATTTATATATTTATTTATATATTTATTTATCTATTTATTTATTTATTTATTTATTTATTTATTTATTTATTTATTTATTCATTTATTCATTCATTCATTCATTCATTCATTCATTCATTCATTCATTCATTCATTCATTCATTCATTCATTCATTCATTCATTTATTCATTCATTCATTCATTCATTCATTCATTCATTCATTCATTCATTCATTCATTCATTCATTCATTCATTCATTCATTCATTCATTCATTCATTCATTCATTCATTCATTCATTCATTCATTCATTCATTCATTCATTCATTCATTCATTCATTCATTCATTCATTCATTCATTCATTCATTCATTCATTCATTCATTCATTCATTCATTCATTCATTCATTCATTCATTCATTCATTCATTCATTCATTCATTCATTCATTCATTCATTCATTCATTCATTCATTCATTCATTCATTCATTCATTCATTCATTCATTCATTCATTCATTCATTCATTCATTCATTCATTCATTCATTCATTCATTCATTCATTCATTCATTCATTCATTCATTCATTCATTCATTCATTCATTCATTCATTCATTCATTCATTCATTCATTCATTCATTCATTCATTCATTCATTCATTCATTCATTCATTCATTCATTCATTCATTCATTCATTCATTCATTCATTCATTCATTCATTCATTCATTCATTCATTCATTCATTCATTCATTCATTCATTCATTCATTCATTAGTTTATTTATTAGTTTATTTATCTTTATTTATCTTTATTTATTTTTATTTATTTATTTATTTATGTACATATATATGCAATATTTGCTCGCGTTCTTCATCCAAACTGTGAAATTCAGTTCCGGATTGGTTAATGGAATCGATTGTGGAATGAAAAATGTGGAGAGAGACATGTTGTCCGTGACATGATTGAACGCACGATTGTAGCAAATGCAAGTTATTGGTGACTTTGTCGATGACGCTGTCAAAAGAGAAGAAAAAGTCTTGAGCAAACTTAACCACTCTCTTGGAGTATCTCATTGTATCATGTAGCTAATGTATCAAAGATGCATCATATCACTAATGTATTAATGATGCATCATATCACTAATGTATCAATGATGCATCATATCACTAATGTATCAATGATGCATCATATCACTAATGTATTAATGATGCATCATATCACTAATGTATCAATGATGCATCATATCACTAATGTATCATGTCACTAATGTAACAATGATGCATCATATCACGAATGTATCAATGATGCATCATATCACTAATGTATCATGTCAGTAATGTATCATGTCACTAATGTATCAGTGATGCATCATATCACTAATGTCACTTAATGTATCACTAAAGTATCATGTCGCTATTGTATCATTTTCATTAACATCAGATTATGTGAGGTTGAGTCTGAATATTTGAAAGCTTGAAATAATTTGCATCGCGAGAAAGAGTAAGTAATAAAAGAAAAAAGAAAAAGGAAGAATGATAGAGAAGAAAAGAAAGAGATAAAGAGAGAGTGATTAAGCACTTACCATCAATTGATTCCTGGTGACGCTTGACCTGTTTCCGAAGACCATGAGTCACAAGCAGGTGCTGGTCGAAGAAACTTTTAAATGATATGACGTGACTTATTCTCTCCAATGTCCCATCGACTCTAAACTAATTTTGAACATGGGACCCTGTCTCAGTTACCTCATTATATACAGTTCTAGTTTATTATATAAAAAAACTTAATTCTTATCTTCAATATATTTCTTTTAGCTCTAACACCTCATAGCTAAGTCTAAGTCTAATTTCCTTAGCTCTATCCATTACAAATGGTTTCTTAAATAGTATTGTATGTTTCCACAATACGTTTTTTCAGTTAAAAAATTACGGAAAGTACAATGTCACCAGCAAATTTTTTTTTAAGATCATAATCAGATCTGGTTTTTCTCTTTTTTTTATCCAGACCAGACTTGGGACTTACATGGAAATGACTTGGGACTTACATGGGAATGACTTGGGACTTACATTGGAATGACTTGGTACTTACATGGGAATGACTTGGGACTTACATGGGAATGACTTGGGACTTACATGGGAATGACTTGGGACTTACATTGGAATGACTTGGTACTTACATGGGAATGACTTGGGACTTACATGGGAATGACTTGGGACTTACATGGGAATGACTTGGGACTTACATTGGAATGACTTGGGACTTACATTGGAATGACTTGGTACTTGCATGGGAATGACTTGGGAATGACTTGCAGTAAGCAAAGTGGAGTTGAAGAATGACATGTAAACCTCTTTATTACACACTTTTACTTAACTTGACTTCTCTGTCTGTCTATCTGTCTGTCGTCAAATTTTGCAATCGATTTTAAACTAACTTCTCGGTGAGCTAGAGACTTCCAAATTTAAACATACCTCCAAACTAATTAATAATGCATTCTATTAAATTTTCAGATCGATTGGACAAAATATGATTAAATAATTATTTGTGATATTTTCGTCAAACTATTTATTATCTATGCTAATACGTTTGTTGTTAATGTAGTAAAAGAAAATATAAGAGTGTGTTTTTAAAAAACTTTGTTTTTGCTTCACTTGTTTCTTCTGTTGGCTTTGCAGTCTTGCAGAAACATCTGAAATTACACGTTCACAGTATTTCATAATGATTTCTTATTTCTGTCTTGAAACACCTGCAGTGGAAGACTGTAATCTAAAAAAAAAATTTTAATTCAGTACAACACTGATGCCTTAAATGCTCTTTCAACAACAACACAAATAGACTTATATCTGCCAACAACAACACAAATAGACTTATATCTGCCAACAACAACACAAATGGACTTATATCTGCCAACAACAACAATGACCAGTTTTACGGTCAGCTATAAAAATCGCATTTGCACTGGCTCTTAACTTTGCGCTCTCGGTTATTTATTTATTTGTTGACGACAGAATTAACAAGTAGATGCGCCGACCAATAAAAACTAATAAAGTTTAATGATATTATTTTTATTTCGGCTGCAAACAATAAAATGAGTATTAATTTCTATTTAACGAGCAAGAATTAAACCTTTAAAATGTTTGTAGGATTTTATTGATTTTTGGTTCTTTTAAAAACGATATAAGAAATATATTAAAAACAATGTCGTCACTTGGATATTATGGGAAAAAATTATTGATATACTAATATTAACGTTTTAATATTATATCTAATAGCTTTCTCTAACTGAATTTTTCACCAATGTTTTCACCAATATCTTTTTCACTCTATATTCATCTAATGATTTTTATTGCAATCAATATCTAGTCATATTTGTATCTGCTACCGTTAGTGCTTCTACCCATTTTCGCGAGTACTTCAACTCACTATCATGAGTACTTCAACCCGCTCCCACGAGTGTTTCTACCCATTATCATAACCACTATCATGAGTATTTTAACCCACTATCATGAACACTTCTGCCCACTATCTTGAGTACTTTAACCCAGTACCATGAGTACTTCTACCCACTATCGGGAGTACTTCAACATAATTTGAAAACTTCTACCCATTATCATGAGTACTGATACCCTCTTTTATTACTACTGCTACTCACATCTTTTTGAACTCTTATTATTCCTATCTATTCTTATTTTTATCTCTATACACCCCCTTTTCTCGTCAATGTCTATGCATATGCGATGCCATAATTGATTTGTTTCTTACTTCAACCCACATCCACTCGTATTTCAACCCACATTCATTCATATCTCCACCCACACAAATTCATGTCTCAACCAACATCTCACATTTTGGGCACATCGATTTATCTTCCACCAGTATCTTTCTATACTCTCACCCAAACACTCATCCATGCTTCCATCTATCCATCCATCTATCCATCCATCCATTCATCCATTCATTCATTCACTTATTCATTCATTCATTTATTCATTCATTCGACCCCGAATTCAGCTGGGAGGTATTTTTATATTTTTTTATTTATTCTCGCGGCACCTTCGGCAATAAATTTTATATGGATCTTCACTCCTTCCTGTCAATAACTATTTATGAGCCGGTGTAAAGGCGCATGACAATCAGCCGAGGATAGGCGTAGTTCCGGTGCGTCACTCGTAAATGCGGGGGTAGTAGAATGGAAAAAAGAGAGAAAGGAGAAAAATGGAAGACAGGAGGAGGAGAAGGAAGACATAAATAACCCGGGGCTGGCGTTGGCCCGGTTCAATATGGTTTGCATCCCTTTATGGCGACCATCGATTGAACATTTGACGCCTCTGACCCTGCCAATTTATGAGTCCCCGTAATTTCGGCAAGCACTCTGTCAAGCTCCATGAATTATTTATACCCTGTGTATTATGCGGGCCTGCCATCGACTGTAAACGGCTCAAATTAAGTAGATAAAGTGCCGACCGGGTGATGCAACAAGGTGAGATGAATGGAAAGATGAATGGATGCATGAATTAATGTCCTGATGGGTGGATGGCAGGGTGAATGAATGAATGAATGAATGAACGAATTAATGAATCAATGAATGAGTGAATCAATGAATGAGTGAATCAATTAGTGAATGAGTGAGAAAACAGATAAACTAATACAGTTAGAGGTTTTAATGGTTATGAAAACAGTTTACAACGTGAAAGTTGTGGTTTGTTGGACGTTTACAGTGAACTGACGGATAGATGGACGGACAGGCGGAGAAACGGATGAATAGATGGAAAGATGGACAAATAAAAGAATGCACAGAAAGGAAAATGTAGAGATATAAAAATGAACAAATATAAAAACGGACATCTAGAAAAACTGGCAGACAGACAAACGGACAGATAGAAAAAAGGGCCGATAGAAAAACGGACAGACAGAAAAAATGACGGGGTTTTCTATCTGACAGACAGATAGGACAACGAATAGTTAGTGAATTAATGAATAAACGGAAGAATGTATAAAAAAAATTCGATGGATACTTTGAATGAACATCATCGTAAGCATGAAACTATTAGGTATCATTATGTTTACTCGCTCCTGAAAATTAACTTCTCTGATATTTATACTTTTTTTAAAACCATTAATTACCTTAGTATAATATTTTCAGAAAATGCAATTATTCACTTTTTTTCTAATTAATGAAATTACGAAGAAAATTGGAGAATATTATTTCTTCCGAGCGTCGCGTACGCCACGCGAACTTCAACGCTTGCTGTGAGGCGCGCTCGAGCGATAAAAAGGAGACGAAAGAAGAAATTAGCCGTTTGGTCATCGAAAATAAATTCGCGCTAATTCTGAGCGGGTTCGAATTTCGGAAAGAAGATGCTGCTGACGTCGGTGATGATGATGATGATGATGATGATGATGATGATGATGATGATGATGATGATGATGGTGATGACGACGACGGCGACGGCGACGACGACAACGACGACGATGATGATGATGATGACTATGAGAACAAACTGTTGATTGCGATTCATTTCATAAAGGTAGTAATGGCGACAAAAGGTGAACGATGAAATGTTTAATTGCTGAGCAAACATTGAAATTAAATTGAATGAAAAAAACACACACACACGCACACGCAAACACACACGCACGCGTTCGCTCAATTGTTGTTTACCTTCTCGTCGTGAATTGTTCAAAAAATATCTTTCAATCGTATCGTGCCATGTTGTTTTTTATTTATTTTATTTTATTTATTCTTTTCAGTGTTGTTTATATTATTCTCTTTTACTTCCGCGTATATGTAACAATTGAGAAACTTTGTTTCAATGTTCATCGTTTGTATTGCCGAAATTATAATTGCCTTTGTGTTTATTATGATTATGTTGTTATTGCTCTTATTTTTATTGGTATTATTATACTGTTATTATTATTATTATTATTATTTATATTGACATTATTATAAATATTATAAATTAATATAAAATATTACTATTACCATTGTTATTCTTTATATCGTCTCTCTTTCTAATGTTTATGTATTTGTTATAGTTACAACTTCATCATCATCATCATCATCATCATCATCATCATCATCATCATCATCATCATCATCATCATCATCATTATCACCATCACCACCATCATCATCATCTCCACCACAAAACCCATATTTCACCATCACAGATTCAGTTGTTATAAGCAAGCAGGGGCATACGGTGCGGCCGCGCGAGGGGAATGAATGATTAACGTGAATAAATCTTTCCAGCACATGATTGACTCGGAGAAAATCAGCACTGATCGTTGCCGAAAACCGAGTTAATCCAGCGGATCAGAACCATCAAATGCCGAACTTCAAAGTTGCCGACAGACAAATGGTAAGAAACGTTCGAATGTTGTTTACTGATCGGACTGGCTGGGTGGCTGACTGCTGATCCCTGGATGAAAAAATGGGGAAATGGGGAGGCGCTGTGCCCACGGATGTTTACGTATTACGTTTAGTGGAACATATTTTGCGGGCTTGTAAATTTGTGCGTGGGGTTTACAATCGTGTGGACGCATAAATGTGTGTGTCTGTGTGTGCGTGTTGTCGCGTGTGTAGGTGTTTGTGTTTGTGTGTGTTTCCGTGTGTGTGTCCGTGTGTGTGTCCGTGTGCGTGTCCGTGTGCGTGTTTGATGGAGTGGGAGAAGTGGACAAAGAAAAAACCGAAAGTTGAAGAAGAGGAAGAAGAAAAGTAGAAAGGTGTCTAAACCATGAAGGTCATCGTGTGCTTGAGGAGCTCGAGTTGATTTTGTTATGTCCTTTTAAAAGTGTCTTTTCAATGATTGATGGATACAGTTAATTTTCTTCCTCCACGCAGGCCGAACCATCCGATGTCGGCAACACCGTGAGCTCATTCTTCAACTGCAACAACATCATCAACAGCTACATCAACAACAACAACAACAGCAGCGGCAGCAGCAACAACCACCCCAACCCGCTCTACCTGCCCCTCGTCAACTCCTCCCAGCACTTGTTGCACTGCTACCACGGAGATAGGGAGACCCAGTTGAGCATGAGCTACAACTTCCTGGCAAAACAACTCCACGACACCGAGTGTCACGTGATCCAGCTGAGAAAAGGTGAGAGGGACAGGCGAGGAGAGGGGGGAATGGGGGGAGGAGGAGGGAAGAAAAAGGGAGGTGCTATTTTTAGAACCTTTGTGACGTCATTATGCGGACTTCTTCACTGTGACGACACCACGTGACATATTTTCATTATCAGAAATTCTTCGGCGAACTTCTGCGAATATTATGACTTTTGTTTGTCCAAAAGAGGTTTTTTAAGAAATATCAGGGCTGTAAAAATCCAAAAAGAAATGTTTAGCAAAATAATTTGAATTTTTTGTTTGTTTGTTGATGACTCGTCTTAAAATATTTTTTTAACTGAGTATTGAATTAATTGAGAATTAGAAACAATATTGATTTGAAATGTGATGAAAGAAATTCTAGAATAATCATCTAATATTTTTTTTATAATTTACCCGATTGAATAAAAAAAAGTTTTAAGCGCTGACATTTCGTTTCAGCTCTGAGTGGAATGCGATCGAAACTGATGGAATTAAAGGGCAGAAGTTCACCAAGAGACATGTGAGTAACCAAGGAAGATGTTTTCAATGTCATAATCATCATCATCATTCAGAGTAGCCAAGGAAGATGTTTTCAATGACATAATCATCATCATCATTCAGAGTAACCAAGGAAGATGTTTTCAATGACATAATCATCATCATCATTCAGAGTAACCAAGGAAGATGTTTTCAATGTCATCAATGTCATCATCATTATCATCATTTAGAGAGATTGTCATGTTAAAAACTTACCGTTTAATAATGTTTCTGTAGATGAAACTTGAGTGGGCGGAATGTCAATTTTCTTGTTAAATACTATAAAGATCAGGGACAATCAAACCAGGACTGTTAGCGGCAACACTACTTGATCCTATGCCGATATATATATATATATAAATATATATATATATATATAATATATATATATATATTTATATATATATATATATATATTTATATATATATGTTTATATTTATATATATAATGTATATCCATATATCCATATTGTATTTAAAATGAGTGGGGGGCATACCGAATAAATGTGAAGTGGCAGATTTCTGGAGTGGCCACGAACATTCTACCTCCTCCGTCTTAGACTTCTTTGTCGACGTTCATTTCCGTCGTAGCAAGTGACAGCTTGAATGAACGGGCAGCTAACCACCAGCAATCCGATAAACTGACGAACACAAGCACAGCCAACCAAGGCATTCCATCCACGGAGCGGTTCTGATTTACCTGTCGCGAAACAAGTCGCTCATTGTCTTGCAGGAAAAACATGTTGCCATTGTCTGCAAGTCAGTCGGGCGTCGATTGGGATCATTCCTGTTTTCCCTTGTTTTTCCTGTTTTTCCTTCCTTCGCCGATCGCTCGCGCGACTCACCGAGCAATTCACATGCAATTAATCTTTTCCGACCAATTGTTCCCATACTTCGACACCAGTTATGCTCAACATCTCGCTCCAATGCACACGATTTGAATTTTTCATGACCTACTATCATTGCTCTCATCATCATCATCATGATCATCACCATTATGATTTTCATAATCATCATCATCATCGTCGTCAACATCATCATCATCATCATCGTCGTCGTCATCGTCATCGTCATCGTCATCGTCATCGTCATCGTCATCATCATCATCATCATCCTCATCATCATCATTTTTATCATTATTATCATCATCACCATCATTATCATTTTCATCATTTTCATCACTTTCACCACCATCAACATCATAATTGGCGTTGTCCTTATCATCTGCATTGCCATCATCGTCGTAGTCGTCTTCGTCATCATCAATACAAACGGGACCTCGTGTAAAGTTATTAGATCGGTTTTCATTTATTCTTAAAAACGTTCACACTTTATTAGTATTGTAATTGAAAAAAAAATGAAAAATTATGTTTTACTTTACATGTAATAATATATCAAAGTTTTAAAATATCGAAACATCAATTTTACTCACAATTAAACCTTCAATAAGCACTCTCTCTTTCACTCGATTCCACACAAATTTATTACGTCTGTGAAACATTTTTCGCTTGCGTCGGACGTCTACATGGGCAATTAAATTAATTCACAAAATAAATAAATTTAAAATATATATATATATATATATATATATATATAAACATAGATAAAAATATATATATAAAAGCAGAACATCAAAATGGCCGAAATGATTAGGTCTCTTGAATGATGCCAACCGGCTGTGAGGTCGATTTGTCTGCATGGCCAGCCGTTCCACCCATGCTGGGGAATCAATGCTTTGTCTGACGACATGCACCTGCCTCCCTTTCCCCAGATGATTGGGAAACAGATTCCTGTCGATAGCTTCTTCCCTGAGATTTGATAACTTCTTTTTCTTCAGTCTTTCTATTTTATTCTTTTTCTTCTCTTTCGTAATTCTTTTTTCCTTGTTTTCCTTCTCTCTAGTATGGCAGAAAGTAATATTGATAAAAAAAGTTGTACAGACAGAAATGATATTTACTCATTTGAAAGTGTGAATGCATTGTATTCTTTCCTCATCCATCCATCCATCCGTCCGTCCGTCCATCCATCCATCCATCCATCCATCCATCCATCCATCCATCCATCCATCCATCCATCCATCCATCCATCCATCCATCCATCCATCCATCCATCCATCCATCCAGAGCCATCCGGCCATACGCACTGATCACCTGACTCCTCCTCAGATTGAGTGGCACCACAAGGGCGACAGAGCCTCAATTAGGCCTCATTATGAACTATCGACCCAGCGTTTAGTTTGAAATCCATTTTGTTTTGACATGTTTTTTTTCGAATAAATTACTCAGTTGGATCATTAGCCTCAAGCCGGGGCTAATTTCCTATGAAAACGAACCTGACTAATTGTGAATGGTCGCTGTAATCGGTATTGATACGTGGAGGCAGTCATCCGACAAACTGGTAATTACAGACCGGAATTAATATTCCAAACGCTCGTCTCCTGGCAGACCAGTCTGGATCGGATCAATGGGCGGAACCGAACCGAACCGATGCTCTGCCGAATGTCGTATTACTGAGATCCGCTGAGCCGTAAATTTTCAGAACCAGTTATCTCTTTCGCTTCTTGTTAGTAGTCTGTAGATAATAATATAACCATCCAATGTTATATGATCCATGTGTATCTATGAATTGTGCCTGTATTTATATCTCTGTATGTTTGCATGTATGTATGTATGTATGTATGTATGTATGTATGTATGTATGTATGTATGTATGTATGTATGTATGTATGTATGTATGTATGTATGTATGTATGTATGTATGTATGTATGTATGTATGTATGTATGTATGTATGTCTGTATGTATGTGTGTGTGTGTATGTATGTATTGAATATTGCATGGTCATCAAGCAAGAGCACGTGTAACCAAAATTTGAAGAAAATCTATCATCAAGAAGTGACTAAAAAATTGATTGGAAAAAATAGAAACAGAGAAACAGAGATTAGAAGTTAATAAAAGCATTTGTAATGATGAAAAAGAAAGAAAATATATGTATATATAAACTACAGGAAAGATGAGAAAAAAGTAAGTAAGTGAGAGAGAGAAAGAGGGGGTGAAAGAGAGCAAGCGAGAATTAGAGAAAGTCTAAAGGAGATGTTTCACGTCACAATTTTTCTCCAACACCACCAAATTACGATAGATGCGATGCGATAGATGGATGGATCGGTGGGTGGGTGGATGGATAGACGGATGGTTGGACGGATGGTTGAACGGATGGACGGATGGATGGACGTCGGATGGACGGACGGATGGACGGTTGGACGGATGGACGGATGGACGGATGGACGGATGGATGGATGGATGGACGGACGGACGGACGGATGGATGGACTGACGGACGATGGATGGATAGAATCATCATTCATTCACTCATTAAAGAGCATCATGTCAGAGCCATCCAATCAATCATTTGTCGCATCTATCGAGAGATTATGAGAATAATTGAATTGACACATTTGCAAAACTGCAACTTTCGAGGGGCAAGCCACCCCGCCGCCACCACCACCCACCCGTTCGTTCTTGGCCCCCTTCATGTTTCGAGAAAACTACATTTCAAAAGATACAATTTAATGTTTTAAACTTTAATGAATTGATTAACAAATTTTAAAAACTAATTAAAAATATTTAGTTAAAACTTTTGATCGTCTCTTTTCTTATACCACTCTATTGTTCACAGCAAAATTATTTAACTGTAGTAACACCTCTGTGAATATAATTTTTTTCTTTCCTTTATTTACTCAGGTTCGATCGGGTTCACTTCGCAAATGAAGACGTTGACAAGGTTCGTTGATTTTTCCACCTACAGTCTTGTTTCTTTTCTCTTTCCTTTCCAGTTGTTTTACACGCACACACACACCTGTGACACTCACGTGCATCATCGTACACATGCAGACAGGTATGAACAGTACACACACACACACACACACACACACACACACGGGTATACACACTGTTATACACATCTGCACAGACAGAGACACATGTATACGCACATACACCTATTCACGCACAAACACACAAATGAGATCGAACAACTGCCGAAGAAAAACAAACACAGATGGAGATCTTTGGCATTTCAGCGAATGTCCATGAACTTAATCTCTACAGGACCGGGCCACATATGCAGATTGCAGATCATACAATTTCCTCGCACACATACACACAATCACATGTGCACACACTCAAACAAATAATCAAACGCACAGACGGACATCCGTGCAGCAAGACACAAGCACGAAGGGAAAGACTCAAAAGAAGTACAGAAGGAGTCTTCTTGATACAGAGCAAAAAGAACCGCGCGGTCAAATTATTGAATTACAAGAACGGATTGATCCGACTTGTATATTTGCATTTATATAACGCCCGATCAAACTCCGCATTACTCAAACTCACGCACACACACATTGACGATATGGTGCACTACTACTCCTGCTGCAACTACTACTCCTGCTGCAACCACTCTTGCTGCAACTACTACTACTGCTACTACTACTACTGCTACTACTACTACTACTACTACTACTACTACTACTACTACTACAACTACTCCTGCTACTACTACTACTGCTGATGTTGTTGCTGCTGATACTTATGCTGATCCGACGACGATGGAAAGATGATAAGACGCCCCCGGTGATCTGATGACGTCGTGTTGACGATGTGGAAAAAAGTTGCTGTGGAGGGATTGTCTGGTGGTGGTGGTGGTGGTGGTGGTGGAAGCCGATGGTGGTGGCGAAGATGATAGAAGTGGGAGTTGTGGAATCGATGATGACGGCGAAGGTGATCATTTTGATGAAGATGATCGTAATGGTGATAATGGTTATTATTCTTATTATGACGCCGTTCAACGCGACAGTGACGCCAACAAGGAAGACTAACTTTTTTAAGACAATATAACGACACAGAAGTGACAACGTCAAAATGCTAATGCTTCATTGATGTCGTAATATATTCTGGTAACATGGAAATTGAAACAAAACACAAACGCGCTCATAGGCTGATTAGCATCACAATGAAATTCACTTCAAAGGCCAGCAATGCAGGATTTGATTCAGCGACAATAGCGATAGAGACGGCCGATAATGAAGCCCCGTTTCAATCGCCAGAGAAAGCGGAAAATTTTCCGCATTTCAAAGGCAGCCAGAGAGAGAGAGAGACACAACACGGCTGGTAGATCATTCAGAGCGGCCACGCTGCTGCCAACAACGCCGACAGTTGTGGTGCCGGTGATGGCTCGCTTCATACTCGGAGCAAGACGGCTTTGTGTTGATAACAGACCGAAAATTGAGATGGAGCGCTGGACGGATGTAGATCCGAAAGTCTTAAACAAGCTTCGACGTTTTGGCAACGCGCGTGTGCCAGGAACAATGGGAGTACATCAAGCCAAGGAAACGATTGCCATGTTTATGGGCTGCCCATTACTGCACAATGTGGTGCTCACTGCGTTGTCTCCTTTGTTTTCGTCGCGAGTTTTTGTTAGCTGGAATGCGATTGAATTATGAATTATCGGGATCTTCCTCATCCTTTCAGAGCACAATGTTTTCCCATGATTTCACTCTTTATGGGAGAAAAGAGCAGAAAAAAAGAACTTGTTTGATGTCTTTGAAACTCGACTGAAACTTCCAATTACCGTTTCAAATCGAAGATGAATTTTCCTCTTTTTTTTTACTTTTCATTTTTTAGTTTTTACAGTCTTTTTGCTATTTTCTGGCGTTTTGTTGTGTTTGCTTCAAAACAAGAGCGTTTACATTCAATAGAAAAAAAAATCAAATTGTCTAGTAAATTTTTTCAGGGTATTTTTAATTTTCTGCTTTTACTGTTTTGGGGGAGCATACATACATTACTCCCGTCGGCGATAAGTAATTTATAAATTCTTTAACTTTAGTTAACCCCGTTGAAATAATTTGACTCAATTTACGAGTTTAATAAATAATCATTTTTCCCGAACTTGAACCAACTAATCAATTCAATTCAGATTGCTACAAGACCATCCCACTCGCTCTCAGACATTCTCAGCAACTCTAAATCTCCGGCGGCATCTACAGCGAGCTCATCGTCGTCGTCGTCGTCGTCGTCGTCGTCGTCGTCACCACCCTCTTCTACCGCGACGATGATCAGTGGATCATCATCAGCACCACGACCGCCGCATCCTTGTTCAACCATCTCCTCCTCCTCCTCCGGCTCCTCTCACCTATCACCGAATCAGCCGTCAGCTACAAGACGAATATGCGACGTTGATGATCTGATGACGAAGATTGAGATCAAGCTGCGATGTAGGCCAGATTATGAAGCCATCAAACAAGCCATCAAGTAGGCACTAAACACTTTCATCCTCTTCTTGCATGCGTGTGCGTGTGTGTGTGCGTTGTGTGTGCGCGCGTGCGTGAGAGATTTTGTGCGTGAGTAGAAGAAAATGAGGAAAAAACAACGAAATTGAAACTGTGACCAGGTCACTATTTCCTCTTCTTCTCTTTTCTTTTTTTTTACTTTAGAGGAAGTGATCGCGCATCTGATAAGTTGAAATGGCGACCACAAACATCTGCAAGACACGTCAAATTCCGCCTACTTATTGAGACTTAACGCCTGCATGCTACTCTCCCCTGCAGTCCTGGGTGGATCCAGTGGTGGCGCAAACAAAAAAAAGGTCTTAAACTTAAAATAAAATAAAAAAATAACTCATAAGATTAAATCAAACGATTTACAAAATATAGCGACGCCAGCCAGCCATACGATAAGACTAACAAACCGACTAGAACCTCCCGCCTCGCAAAAAAAAAGCGCTAGCCGACTAATAAATCGTAACTAATGGCTACGATAATGCCGATGATCACACGGCATTGGCACTCACGATTACACACACGACTACTTCCTCGGATGCCAGTCCATCCTTGGTCATTGTTTCTGCTTTTTTTCATGTTCTATGCACTTCCAATTCTCAGGACGTTATCAATAAAGAGCGCGCCACTTTGAACTGCTGCCGACCAGGCTTTTCTTTCAATTAATTTATACCATAAAGAGCCTTGAAGGAATATAAGCTTTGCTGGTTTATCGTCCGGTCTCCGTTGAAGCATTACGCTGAGCTTTCATGTTTTGATTTTGATGCTATGTTTAATTTCAATCAGGAGGGCTTCTAAATTATTCACCAGTCCCGAATCACCGGTGCCGAGTTACCGACTCGGATATTACTTAATAGAGTGACAGCGAATTCGGATTCCCACGAGCGATTCGGATGATTCGGATGATGTCATTTCACTTTTCTCTCTCGTTTACACAGGGATGCCCTGCAAGAAAATTCTTCTCCTGCTTCCGTCACCTGCGCAGACTCGGAGTGGAGCGGTTCGAGCTACGCACGGCCGAGAAACTCGTACGGAGCGGCCACCACCGTCTACAACAACATGCAGGCCACCAGTACAAACATTACGAATAATAATTTCATGATCTCCTTCATTCCAGAGTTTTATCGCTACACGTCTCAACAGAACCTCAACTTCCAGAGTCGTAAGCAAAAAAAAATTGTTTTCCGTATATATTTTTATATTTTTCATTCTCTATTGTGTCGGTGTAATTAAGGGGGAATGTCAAAAACAAACAATTATTTGTATCGCTCATTAAAGCGTAAATAAGAAGGTGTTTGAAGAAGTTTTTTTCTTCTTATATGCCGAACAACATGTGTGCTATTGATTGGAATATCAAACAAGATGAAACGTGAACGCGGAAAAGCGGAACGTTCGAATCATTATCTTCACTGTCCTCAATGTCATCATCATCAGCATCATCATCAGTATCATCATTATCAGCATCATCGTTATCATCATCATCATCATCATCATCATCGTCATCGTCATCGTCATCGTCATCGTCATCGTCATCGTCATCGTCATCGTCATCATCGTCGTCGTCGTCATCGTCATCGTCATCGTCATCGTCATCGTCATCGTCGTCGTCATCGTCATCGTCATCGTCGTCATCATCGTCGTCATCATCATCATCATCATCATCATCATCATCATCATCATCATCATCATCATCATCATCATCATCATCATCATCATCATCATCATCATCATCATCATCATCATCATCATCATCATCATCATCATCATCATCATCATCATCATCATCATCATCATCATCATCATCATCATCATCATCATCATCATCATCATCATCATCATCATCATCATCATCATCATCATCATCATCATCATCATCATCATCATCATCATCATCATCATCATCATCATCATCATCATCATCATCATCATCATCATCATCATCATCATCATCATCATCATCATCATCATCATCATCATCATCATCATCATCATCATCATCATCATCATCATCATCATCATGAACGTCATTATCTCCCCGTCGACGTCAGCATCATTATCATCATATTTTTAATTATTTCCATTGTTTAGTTTTCGTCGTCAATGGCGACAGTGAGTAATGGGTCTTATTAGGATGCAACAAGTATCGAATGTTTGTTTTCCGATCGAACGCCACCCCCATCAAAGCGGCATACCGGTACCATCGTCATCATCATCACCACAACCACCATCGTCATCATCACCACCCCACCATCGTCATCATCACTGCAACCACCACCATCGTCATCATCACCACCCCACCATCGTCATCATCACTGCAACCACCACCATCGTCATCATCACCACCACTATCGTCATCACCACCACCACCATCGTCATCATCACCGCAACCGCCACCACCATCGTCATCATCACCACCACTATCGTCATCATCACCACCACCATCGTCATCATCACCGCAACCGCCACCACCATCGTCATTATCACCACAACCACCCCCACCATCGTCGTCATTACCGCAACCCCCACCATTGTCATCATCACCACAACCACCCCCACCATCGTCATCATCACCAGAACCACGACCATCGTCATCATCACCACAACCACCCCCACCATCGTCATCATCACCACAACTACGACCATCGTCATCATCATCGCAACCACCACCACCATCGTCATCACCTCTGTCCATGTTGTTCATCTTATCGACCTTTTCGTGTCGATGGAATGAGGGAAAGATGTTCAGATATTAGTAGCGGAAGAGCATAAAAAATATTATACGCCCACACAAACAGTTATTATTATTATTATATTATTGTTTTCATTTTTATTCTTATTAAAATAACGGGCTGTCACGATATTTAACATGTCTAGAAATCACATAGGCACGGGGAGATCTATAAATAGACGTTATAGACGTAGCATAAATTTCAACTTGAATATCTAACAACAGATGCTGCTAAAATAATCGTATAATCTTCCACATACATAAACACGAATATCTGTCAGGAGAGATATCTCATTTTTAATGCCTTATCAGAGAAACATCTGTTTTTCAGATAGCTTTAATTTCCCGGTAAAAAACTTGTGTCCTCTTTAATAATAATAACTGTTACGTAAGTATACTTCAACACTGAGAATTTTAAAACACGTCAGGTATCGCTTTTGATTCGAAATCTATTGGGGTTTCCCCGCACAGGTATCGCTTAATTATCAACCGATGTTTTCAGTTTCGTTTCCAGACGTCAGCCTTGACCTACTGACCCCATCCTCTCCCCTCCCTGTCCGCACCCGAACCAGCCTAGTGCCACGGAAATACAAATTTTAAAAGCAGTATTTTTCATTAAATAAAAAAATGATTTTTTTTTATTTCGAATTTCAAAAATACATCTTGATGTTTTAGAAAGTTTTTATTCTCTGGAAGATCGAATTTAAATTTGTTGTTTCGAGATCAATAAAAATAAACCCAATTAACTGAGAAAACAAATATAACCTCTAAAATATAAACTTTTATCAAATCTATTTTTTATATTTTTTAATTAAATAGTAATAAGTGAGGAATGGAAACGAATGTCCTGACATGAGAAGCAGTTTGGAATTTGAATATTTGAAAGGTTATCAACTTACCTGTTTCTCCTCAACCTATATTAGACCAAATAAGGCCAAACCAAACTCAACTGAACCACTGAAAATCAATCAGTTAGCGCTTCATTTTGCAGCCACTAATAAAAGCTCTTCTAAGAATGACCAGTGGCGTACCTAGGGTTTTTGGCGCCCGGGGAAAAGTCTAATGAATGAGCCCCTACAACATCCCATCTGTCTTTAACTTTTAACTTTGCTTTCATAAAAAACTGATGATGGGGGGTAGTCCAAGCCAATTTAAAAAGAAAATGTTTGCGCCCCGTTTAGATTTTCGCCCTGTGCCGCAGCACCGCTGCACTACCCTTAGTACGGTACTAAGAATGGCAAAAAATGTTGAATAAATATTTACTGAAAAAGTGTTGTATTGTCGTTTTAGTAATTATTATTTATATTATTATTTGTTTTAATAATAATTATTATTATTTACATTAATTATTATTAATATAATAACCTACCTACTTTATATCTACTAGGGAACACTACGATTTCAATTATGCTAATCTTACATGGCTAAATTTTTCACAAATAGTGTTATTGAAGCTTGTCTAGAACTCGCTCGCTATCTAGCCACCGATATCGTTGCCTCTACGACTTATAGCCGCTTTTTGCCTCTAATAGTTGATCACGATCTATCCACATTTTCTTATGAAATAAAAATTATTAATAGAACCCTGCTTATTTATAGGCGATGTTTTGATTCTCATCAACAATCATGCCTTGTCAAGATTTCTGTTCCACAAATGTTTATTTCATTTATCCTACCTTTATTGCTTACTGTGTTTATTATTATTGTTTTTTCTCTTCTCTGGTTGTGTTATTCTTCTTTTTTCTTTTTCTTATAATTTATTTTATATATCCGTACTTTTCCTTACCCAACGGACAAGTAGCCATTGCTTTCCGGTTCATGATAAATACATAAATAAATAAATGAATAAAATTATCTAATATCAATCAATTTTATTCCAGATTTTCTTGACGACGTCTCAAAACCTGTTCCAGAAAGATTCGAAATAAACGCACCAGTCATAAAACAACTCAACAAAATGCCGTTCAAACTAAGGACAAGGTCACCGCGAGAAAACTGCAAAAGTATCGAAGACAAAATGGCTGACTCTTCTGACAAAGGCGAGCAAGTGCAAGCCGACAAAGAAACAGTTTCGAGTTTCACTGAAGCGGTAAGATGCAACTCTTTGGAGCACGCATGCTTTAATTTGACCAACGGAGCCATTCAAACTCCGTGGGACCCCGCGCGTAGATTGGAGTTGAGAGGCGCTATCGAGGAGGAGATCTCTCCCAGGGAGAACTCGGCGCCCCCGTCTGTACAGTCCCTCGACACGGCGGAAGTTGCCCAGCGCATACGTGAGATACTGAGCGCGCACAACATCGGTCAGCGATTGTTTGCAAGGCACGTTCTCGGCCTGTCGCAAGGGACCGTCAGTGAACTGCTCTCGAAGCCGAAACATTGGGACAAGCTAACGGAGAAAGGTAGAGAGTCCTATCGAAGGATGTTCCTCTGGGCAGCAAACGAGAACAACATTGTCACGCTCAAGTCGTTTGCTCCCAAGAAAGGTTACTTGTTAATTAAAATTTAATTTATTTACTCTTAACAAGTTGTAGCTTAATGACTCTTACTAAGTAGTCAAAGGTTTATAGGTTTTAATCCAAGTAGCTAGGCAGCATGAGTTCCATACAAGTTTAAGAAAAACAAATCGGCTTCTCCGAACAAGTTTTTGGCGATAAAATTTTTTTAGAGTTGACCCGAAAACGTAAACAAATGGTTATCATCAAATGGTTGATCATCACCATCATCATCAACCGATGCCTTTCAGATCTCTTTCCGACCATTGCTATCAAAGCGAGCAGAAAAAAATTGTTTCGGTGAAAGCGATTAACCGACAAAAAATAAGGAATGTATTTAATGCTGTCTTAAGAACCTGACTGACTGACATGTGTGTGTGTGCATCAGACTTAGAATCGATGCATCTTTAGATGAGCCAGATGGATCATGGCCATTGCATCTTAAGTGGAATTCGAACCCTAATCGTTCAATCAAGAGAGCTATCTAACGCATCAGCGGTCAGCGTGACATCTGGAACGGACAGACGGACGGACGAACGGACGGACAGACGGACGTGACGTAGTAAACATTTCTCTATTTTATTTCAACTTCCGTTCAGGAGCGAGCGTCATCATGTCAAGCAATGACGTCGATGACACAGAAACTGAAGAAAAAATTGCTCAGATTTTGTCGGAGGCCAAAGTTGCCATGCAGCTCAAAGGCGGAACTTCATTGGTTAGTTTTTAGTTGGTTATATTTACCGTTGAATGCCAGTTGCATTTTATTTTTCAATTTTCTTCTTTTTTACTTGTGGTGGATAACTTTAACATTTGATTTTTAGTTAAAACAGTGAACGTTTTTACAGTAATCATTAGTCATTTAGTTATACGTTATTTCATAGGAAAATATCGTTAACTCTTATTTGCACTTAATAATTTGACAGGACAATTCGGCTTCAACGATGGTCGCCAATATTTACTATCAAGAATTAGAAAGACTTAACCAGAGCCGATGCTCTGAGTCGTACGCATCGGGAAATGACAAGTGCAGAAATTTCAAGATTTCTTCATCCTTTGATCCATCGAAACAAAGAAGAAGCATCAGCAATCCTTCTGGTGATGGCTTCAGCAGGGACGTCGTTGCTCAAATTTATCAGGAAGAATTAAGAAAGCTAGCGGAGACGGCAGAACTTGACGGTAACATCGAAGACGCGAATTTGTACAAAAGAGAAATCTCTAGAATCAACGAGGTTTTGAATCAGAACAAACTTGTTTTTCCGCAAAAAAGTTCTCAAATAGAAATAAACGAAAACAAGGAGAACGCTTTCAACAGTCCTTCAGGAAAAAAAATTGATTCTCCCTCTTTAGTAAAAATCGAACCGTACTCGCAAGTTGATGCATCGAGATCGGGTGAAAACGAAAACTCCTGCAGAAGCGAAAACAGTCCCATGGGAAGCAACTCGCCACAAGATTTAAGAGTGAATAAATCTACCGAGTCAAGTTTTGACGTAGCCAGGATGAAGTACCATTTTAACTTCCAATCTGCAGCCAGCCAAGGCTCCCACAAGAACAAAGAAGTCGGTCAAGAGACAGTTGTTTCTCCTCTGCAACAAATGCAAAGCATAGCCAGCTCTCTTCTCATCAAATCACAGCGGCCTTTAAGGGCCGTTCTACCTCCGATCACACAAGAACAACTAGACACCTATTCAGACATTGAAACAGAAGATCTAGTGAAGAAAGTCAAAGATCTTTTAAGTCAGTATTCAATCAGCCAGAGATTGTTTGGAGAAATGGTGCTTGGATTGTCTCAGGGCAGTGTTAGCGATTTGCTGGCCAGACCCAAGCCATGGCTGATGTTAACTCAGAAAGGACGTGAGCCTTTCATTAGGATGCAAATATTTTTAGACGATGAAACAGCTGTTAACAAATTGGTAGCTGCGCAGTTCCAGACACCCACGGAAAAGTTGCTGAGAATGTCAAGCCAGACGATTCTTGCAGACGTAAAAGTCACAGGTATGTTTTAGTTTATAGCAATTCAAGCGAGAATAATTTATATAAATATATAACAAATGAAAATTCAACATTCAGGACCTACCAAGCCACTCCACTCGCCACAAATAACCAACACAAGCTCACCTCACCATCTGCCGAACTTGGTCACCCCCCTGCAATATACGTTAGGGAACAAGTACATTGGATTCATGAACCACGACTCAAGTTTGTTCAGAACCAACAAGTTGACTCCTGGTCTTGGAGGATCGTTTGCCAATAGCAATGGCTCTGAAAATTATTTTGACAAACCAATCAAGTACGAAACTCCTGCTGAAATCAAATCACCTTTCGAAATTTACGCCAATTCTGGAATGTTCATTCCAAAAAATTATCCTTTGAATTTTTATCAAACAAACTCTTTTCTCAGAATGCCTCAGTTCACAAACTCTACTGAGAATGAATTTTATTCCGGTGAATCAAATCAGGATCTGGATACTTTCGAAATCACAACAAAAGTAAAAGAAGTGTTGCAGTTTCACAACCTCGGTCAGAAACTATTCGGCGAAGCAGTACTCGGATTGTCTCAGGGTTCAGTAAGCGAACTGCTCTCGAAGCCAAAACCTTGGCATATGTTGAGCTTGAAGGGCAGAGAACCATTCCTGAAGATGCACATGTGGCTACTCGATCCTCTTAGCATCAACAGACTGAAAATTTATCAGGATCAGATCAGAAGTAAACTAACTTTTTTATGTTTTCTTGTTTGTTTCGCTGTACTAAAACCTTGTAATCAAATTATGACCAACTTTCTAAAGCTCTAATCATTTTATCATTTAGTCTAATATATTTAACATAATATGACAATAATATAAAATAAAAAAAAATTGCTTAAAATTTTGAAATAACGTGTTTCATGATTGGATATCAAAAAAGGTGATGTTTAAATGACGGTTCCAAATGTGAACAAAACTTATTAAAGCATGTCTTCATAAATTTATTTAATTGCATATATAATAAAGTTTTTTATTGGTTCTTAAAAATACTTCGTTTGTAGCCTTCCGTTTAACAGATGTTTTATGATAAGAAATAGTAGTAGTCAGATAAGACATAAATAATTATTTTCTGTTAAAAAATCATAAATCGAACTGAATCTTTCTTCATTGTCTGGTTTTGGGAGGGTACTGATTTGCCGCACACGAGGCGGAATTACCTTCCTACTTGAATTTTCAACATATTGTTTTGGGACAAAAAAATTTCATAATTCTATAAGGTTGTTTTAAATAAATCACTATTTCTCGTTATATTTATTTGAAGCAAAAAAGCGAAAGTCCACAACTGACGACGCCGGTTTGAATGACACACAACAGAAGAAGACGCGGGTATTCTTTTCTGAAGAACAGAAACAATCCTTACGTCAGGCCTACGCTGCTGATCCTTATCCAAGCCAGTCCACCTTGGACGAACTAGCCTCTGATCTCGGAGTAGCAACCAAAACAGTTATAAACTGGTTCCACAACTACAGAATGAGAGCTAAGCAACAACTGAAATCAACAACTGGTTTTACTTCGACGACGAACTCAAGTAGCACACAATCAAGTGACTGTCAGCAGTCTGGCTGTCAAAAGTCGGGAGACGAAGGTGCAAATTTCGCGAGTGACGAAGAAGCTCTCGATGCCGAAATTAATGTAGACGATGAAAGTCTAGACGAGGCTGAGAATGCATTGACGCCAAGCAATGTTATTGACGAGTCAAAAGATATGTTGATTGAAGTGGACGAAGCGGGCGACGATACCATAGGTGAGGACGATCTCAAAAACTCTGAAGTCTCGCTTTCGACATACGAATCGTCCACCACGCATGGAATCAAACAGCAGATGTGCTTTCATAAAAGAAAGAGTGCCAAACCGCAGTGGGTCTATGAAGGAACGCAACTAGTTAAAGGCTTATATGAATCAACAGAATCGGAAAACAAAACTTTGGTTGAGGATAAAAAACCTGAAAGCTTTGAGTGCCAAACTGATACGCAGATACCGGGAAAAGTCAAAGAAGGACACTGAAATTGGATCCAACAAAGAATATCTTTGTTCTGCTCCCCTCATGTCTTGACTGGTCTATGCCTTATTCTAGTCAGTATTTGTTCGCAATCGGTAGAGGTATGAAAGTTATTTTTGAAAAGGGCATATTTGTGGAGGAAATCTGTCTGCAAACGACTGGCTACTACCTCAAGGCAGACATAATGACATCTCCATGATTTTATTGCATCTCTCTCTCTCTCTCTAGTCAAATCAATATATTTTTTTCTTTTCGTAAACTTTGTTTTGAACTCGTGATGTGCTTCTCAACTGCCGTTATAAATTATTTTCAAATTTTCCATTCGTACATTTTAATAAGCTTGTAAACAATGAATTTGTATTTTCGTAACCTGCTTGCGTTAGTTGCGTCATGACTTTTTTCATCAACGCTTCGTTACAATCATTTTTTCGTGTATATTTTGAATTTTTTCTTGTGTTGTAATCAATTTAATATGTAGTTGAGGAGCTACCCCGTGGTCAATTTTCATGGGAGCCCAGTCTTTCCTTTTGTCAAGGGGTCTGGTCGACCCCGGTAGCTGTGACGTGTAGGTATACTCATGCTTGTCAACGTACAGTGTTGTTGTGTTATCATTTTGTCTCGTTCGTGTGTTCTGGTGATATTGGTTTTTTTATTGAAAATTATTTTCATTATTTTTTTGAATATTTTTCTACACGAATTCGTTGTCAGATTATATTTTGTACAATAAAATGGATCAACAACCGGGATAGTTGTAGCCTCTGGAAACTTTTGCGTACACGGAAAGCAGTATCAGAGGCAGAGGGTAGCTGCACCTTCATCAGTCTGGTGCAGCCAAGGCATAGCCTTCAGGGGCGCAGCCAAAATTTTGTTTTGGGGGGACCCGGGGGGGAGATACTGATTAGTAAGTAGTTTTACTGAGAAAATTACAACTCACAAAAGTAAAGGCTTAATGACAGTTTTAGCAATAATTAGTATAATAACAAACCATAAGACATTTAATTTGGAACAATAAATTACAATATGAAATTCAGCCAACCTTTTTTGCGAAAAATGTCAATGACGGTTTTTTCATTAATGTTAAGGATGATGGTCATCTGGGCAAGCCCATTCAGTCTGTCTGGTCCATTGTGGTGCGTAGATAAGATTTGAGCCAGCGCATAGTTAAAGTTAACTGGGGTATTGTGGAATTGATTTGTAATTTAAATAAAAAAAATTAAATAGATTTATTGAGTATGGGTAAGGTCGGGTCAAGTCGGGCCGGGTCCTAGCCAAAATGGGTCGGGTCGGGTCACAAAATAAAAAACAAGTAAAGGAAAAATCGAGATTTTTAACACAAACTTTTATTTCAAATACACTCGATTTAGAAATACGAAAAATGTTCCAATTATTTTTTTTAATTGAATCATGTATTGTCATCCAATATAAAGCTATACTGAAAGTTTCAGTTTCCTAGCTAGTCAAAAAGCTGGTTAAATTTTACTTGCAAGATTTGTGTAAAGAGAAAGCCACACACACACACAGAGATTGTAACCTAAATAAAAGTTTGTAAAAATAGATCGGGTCGAGTCAGATTTTCTGGCGGGTCGGGTCTTCAAAATTGAACCCATGGACAACTCTGACCCTATCATTTTTTAAAACTTATTAAATAATTAATTTGCAAAGTAATTGTTAACTCAAATATGTCTACAAACACGGGCACGCACGTCACTTCAACATAGACAAACTTTTGGGGGGCCGTGCTTGCCTGTTTGGGCCTCTGATAACATTTTCGCTTCTAGAACAAATTTAATCCAGACAAATCGTGGGGTCGGCATGATTTGTGTTTATTAGTGTTACTCACACTCAGTGTTTCGTCCAGACGTCTTAGGAGGGGGAACTTTTCACCACAGAAAGTTCAAAATTTCCTACCATATTTCCAACATTATCCACTCGTGGGGCGCAGGCCACATTTAGATGTTTAAAGCATACTGTTAAAAAAATAGAAAATGATGGGGGGCATTGATAACCATGAAACGGTGAAATATTTTCAAGATATTATTTCTTGAAATTGTGTTACCCTTAAAAAAATGCCGCCATTGCTACACCACTGGAAATTCCAGTCAGAAGATTGTATAATATGCAGCAAGAATATTTGACACCAACTCGTTTATGAATTAAATGAACACAAAATTCTTCGCTTGTTACTGCAAATAATTTTAAACTAGATAATGTTTGACTTGTTTAACGCGGCTCTGGTCCTTAGACCTCTAAGCCTCGTATCACATATCTAACATTTACTCACTCATGGGCCCCTTTCACAGAACAATCAGAAGCAAAGAACTGAAATTGCTACCATCAAATAATAACTTGCATTCATTTTATCAACAGCTGACCTTACTGACTGCATTATGTAGGATTTCTAACAAAAATACATACATTGGAAATTATGTATGTTGATAGGATACTGTCCTAAATAATTATCAAACAAAAAAGCAAATACATTTGTAGACTTTTATTTACATGACTTAAACATCAATAAAACACACAATTAGACAAAGAAAACATAATATAAAAAAAGATGCTATAAAAACTTATTCAATCAAACATACGAATTGAGAATGAAACCATTTGATACACGTAATCTCGGTAATTAAAAACGTCATGTACAAATGCACTAAATGATAATTACTACAACTATTGTTGCTGCTGCTGAAGTTGCTGAACGTTGAACCCATAAATGAACGGTAAGCCGGATGGTACCCGTTTCTGGTAATTCACGTACTGCTCCCCGAAAAATCTGATGAGTGTGTACTCCTCGCTGCGTATTCTTTCGCGGAAGAAATACCACGAAAACATGGCATAGAGGATAGAACAGATTGGATTGCATATCATAACCTGAAACAAATGTAAGCTCTGATATTATAAACAATTCCAGTGTGGGGTGAAGTATTCGATTAGGATTGATGTAGTTAAAAGCATTCCTTATGGTTTCATTTAAAAAAACTAAAGTAAAAAAGTATCATTAACAATGAGTATAAATAACAAACAATTTTTTTTCAACAATATGCAGAGACTATTTTTATATGCATCAAAATATGGCATGGCACATAAGCACATTTAGAACAACAATTGTTTATTGAAATGCATGTGTAAGATTTTAAATAGTTTTAATATTTTAAAGATCGGAGTGGATAAATAATACAAGGTATTTATTTATACATGTCATATAACTTACTGCAACACAAAATAATAATAATAATAATAATAAAGAATCATTTGATTAGGCGCTCCCTTATCGACAAAGTCCATTATGGGAGCGCCATTTTTTTAGAGGGAGGGTACTTGCAAAGGCAGCCATTTATAGGCGCCTACCCCTTTAGCAAATGCGAGTGAACTCCTTGCTTGAGAGAGTTACGCTGGTGACGCCGGCGAGGTTTGAACTGCCGACCTAACGATTGACAGGCGAACGTTCTACCGCTCTGCCACCAGCGCCTCTGATATTATAAGATATTATAACAGAAAACTTAACCTATTTTACACACTTTTACTTAACTTGACTTCTCTGTCTGTCCGTAGTCAAATTTTGCAATCGATTTTAAACTAACTTCCCGATGAGGACTTAAAAATGTAAACATACCTCTGAACTGATTAACAATGCATTTTATCAAATTTTCGGATCAATTTGACAAAATTTAATGAAATAATTATTTGTGATATTTTCGTTTTTATTGTCGATGCTAATATGCTCGTTGTTTATGTAACATATATTATTTTCGGATCGATTGGACAATATTAATGTCAAGAAAATGAAAATGATTACTTGAATAGTGTAAAAATATAAAAGTGTGTTTTTAAAAAACTTTGTTTTTTGCTTCACTTGTTATTCTTAAATTAAAAACTTTGAAACATTAAAAACATTTATAAAAAAGTTTTTAAATTTAAACAATTATTTTGCATAATATTTTAAGAAAATGCTTATAAAATTAAGCAGTGCATGCCTAAACTTTTACGCAAATGCCGCCGACGCTTGCTCTGTTGCCAGCAAATCCTCAAATCTGAGTAAGTCAACCCTTATGAATATAACAATCCAAGGTGTTGCAGCATCAAACAACAGAATGCAAAAGCATGTTACAAATGTCATTGAATTAAATCTATTTACTTGTGTTCCGACGCTCCACAAAAACCATCCGACATACGACGGGTGCCTACAATAAGCATACAAGCCCGATGTGATCAGGTTGTGGCCCTGCTCTCTCCTGTTCCGAATGTGGTGATTGAAATTCGTTCCGGCGTTCCACATGGCTCCCTTGCGTAGTAACTCACCAAAACATACTGTGAGCAGCCCCACAATACTGAGAAAGTTAGGTTCAGTCAAGCCTACAATTGTAAAAAAAAAAGTTGATAAATGAACACGGTAAAGTTCTCGTTGAATTAAATTCACAAATTTAGCTCAAAGATGTATTACTTGGAAAGAAAATCCATTCTAAGGCAAATTCTATAAAGCTTGCTGCAATGGCCAGATGGTATTCCAAGCTGTGTTTCAGCAAGAATGACTCGAGATTGAGATTCTGTGGATTTGTGACCGCAGTAAAAAAATACTCCGACCAGTGGAAAAACGACAACGTTGCAATGTACCACCCACACAGACGAAAACTCCAGTTGGAATGTGCTGTAACAACTCCTAGACCGAATCCCACTCCGAGAAAGAATGCTCGCAAAGCAATCTGAAAATTACAAAGATATTTACAATTTATTATATGTTATAATCATAACAAAATTTGTGTGACAATACAATTACTGCTGTAAAAATTACAAACATGCACTTCCAATTTTAACAATGTTGACCTTTTACCACGATGAGCTGTGACAGTGTTACTGTATTTATAAGTATATAATGCAAACCCTGGCATGCCTGGAGATGTCCTCAAAAGAATGCGGCTTTATATATTTAAAATGTATTCTCAACCAAGCCACGAACAATTAAAAAAAACTACTTCATTTATTTAATAGATTTAGAATAAACTACTATATTTAACAACAGTAACAATAATTTCACTAACCTGCCGTACACCGGCATAGCCGCAGTCTGACAGTGCATACCAGGAAGCGAGAGAGAGCAAAAGGCAGAAAACAAATTTATAAAAAATATTTACAAAAAATCCTAAAACATCAGGTAATATAAATAACAACAATCCCCCAATAAAAGCTGCCGAGCTCGTCAAAGTCTCTCGCGATACAGCCATCACATCACCCGGTGTTTAAAATTTTGGTCATGGGTAATCCGCGAATTGAAAAATGCGAGTAAGCTGCGAATTGGCGAAAGAGTAAACCGCGAATATTTTGCGAAAATACGCTGCGATTGGATCGCCGAAAAGGATCACGTGAGAGACCTTATCGCAGTTTACCGATTGTTTCTGGCGCTTTATCATTTGAAATACGTATGTTGCTCGCAGCTAAACGATCACTTTTGGCGTCTGTTTTCTCGAACTTTAGTGTATATTACCTATCAATCATTGCAATGGAAATGTTCGGAACATTGCCGGTATAAGTTTAAGTGAGGCAACAACCTCCTCAGTGGCGCAGCCAGAAATTTTGGGGAAAGGGGTACGGGGGATTGAAACTGATTAGTAAAGAGTTTTATGAAAAATTTATGACCCTGGATGCCCACAGAAATTTTTGCAGGAGGAGAACTTATTTTTCTCTCCTTGCCTGCTCGCCACTTCTCTCATATTCTTTTCCCCGTTTTTTTCTTTCCAAAATTGTGTTGCTCAATTGAGCCTCAAGAAAATTTTAGACATTTTGTGTTTAAAATTGGATATATAGAGTACAATTTTCAGTTCACTTTATTTTATTTCACATCATAATAAAAATTAAAATTGTTTTAAAAACTCGCTAAAAATTACAAAAATGCTTTAGTTAAAAAGATTTATATGTCCTACATAATTTTAACGCATCATAGTGTTTAGAGAAAGTAGAACATCGGGGAGATTCATCCCCAAAGATAATGATGATGATGATGATATCGATATGACAATGGAAGAAGTTACAGTTGTTAAAATTAATTATAAATGTTGTAATTATAAATTGTTTGTTTATTTTCGTGTAAAAAAATTTAATCAATCAATCCAGGGAGTTTGCAAGGGCCTCCCTTCCGCCCTATGAGGGCGCTCATGTTTACGACCCACAAAAGTCAAGAGTTAACGACAGTTTTAGTAATACTTAGTAGCAGCAAACCATAAGACATTTAAATTAAAAAAGTTGATTAAAATATCAAATTCAGCAGACGTTTTTTCTGCGAAAAAAATTTCGATGACGGCTTCTTCATTAATGTGAAGGTTGCGATTGAAAGTCATCTGGGCAAGCCCATTCAGTCTTGTCTGACTAGTCTGACCCATTGTAGTGCATAGATAAGATTGGAGTCTGCGCAAAGTTGAGAAGGATCTTTCGGCTGTCGCGGATGAAAGAGGCAACGTGATAAAGAGTTTTAGAGCAGCGTATTTATCTGCGGATATATGGAATCGGGTCGGGCCAGATTTTCTAGCGGGTCGGGTCATCAAAATTTGACCCATAGACCCCAACAATGGAGATGTGCAGAGCGCACAAAATATTAAAGAAATAATAGAGAATATACATAAAAAAAATTGAAAAACAGCCCATGACAAGGGCACGCGCGTCACTTCACACGGGGGGCATGGGCGGGAATGCTACGAAACGGTATAGGTAATTTAATAGAATTTTTTAGCGTAAGTATAATTATTATTTCTCATTAATAATTTAAATATTTATTTAATCTACTCCGACGAATAATTTCATAAATAATTTAATATTATAATTCGCATTGTGAAAATGTGTTCGCAAATTACGCAAATTATATCTTGTTTCGCAACAAATATTTTTGCAAAAAATTCGTGGTTTACCCTCTCGCCCATTCGCAGCTCACTCGCATTTTTCAGTTCGCGGATTACCCATGACCTAAAAATTTTTCCTGTGTGTTCAATTTAATCCAAATTAGGTCATAACAAAAAGATAAAATTATGTTGAGTGCATAGATATCAATATATATCTATATATATAAAAGAACATGTCCTGACTGACTGACTGACTGACTGACTGACTGACTGACTGACTGATAATCAACGCCGAGCTCAAACGCCTCATCCTAGGAACGTGAAATTTGGAACTTATATTACTTTTATAGCGTAAACATCCGCTAAGAAAGGATTTTTGAAAATTTTGCTCCTGAGGGGAAAAAACTGGAAAACAAACGTTTTTCTAAAACAATGTATATCTCGAAAACCAAAAATGAGGAGATTTTGAAATTTGGTATATAGATTCTTTTTGTAAAATAAAAAGATACGTGTTTCACCATTTTTTGAAAATTCGGTTTCCCGGACCTCAAATGTGGGTTGGAAAATTGGGTTATTTGGTTTTTAAAGTAGCTTCTACTCAAAAACTGTTAATGCTACAGGAGTAAAAATTAGTATTTAGTTTCTACTCCAAAAATAATGAAATACGTGTTTTAGCATTTTTTGAAAATTTGGTTTCCAGGACTTCAAATGTGGGGTGGAAAATAGGGCTAATTGTCTTTTATAGTAACTGCTACTCAAAAACAGTAAATACCACAGATGTAAAAATTATTATTTAGTTTTTTTTCTAAAAATAAAGATATACGTGTTTCCCCATTTTTTACATATTTGGTTTCCCGGACCACAAATGTGGGTTGGAAAATTGGGTTATTTGGTTTCTAAAGTAGCTTCTACTCAAAAACTGTTAATGCTACAAAAGTAAAAATTAGTATTTAGTTTCTACTCTAAAAATAATGATATACGGGTTTCACAATTTTTTGAAAATTTGGTTTCCAGGACTTCAAATGTGGGGTGGAAAATAGGGTTATTCGGTTTTTAAAGTAACTGCTACTTAACAACTGTTATTGCCACAGATGTAAAAATTAATACTTAGTATCTACTCAAAAAAAAAGATATACGTGTTTCATCATTTTTTGGGTTATTTGGTTTTTAAAGTAGCTGCTACTCAAAAACTGTTATTGCTCCAGAAGTAAAAATTAGTATTTAGTTTCTACTCCAAAAATAATGAAATACGTGTTTTAGCATTTTTTGAAAATTTGGTTTCCAGGACCTCAAATCAAATGTAAGGTGGAAAATAGAGTTATTTGATTTTAAATATTACTGCTACTCAAAAACTGTAAGTGGTAATATATATATAAAAGAACATGTCCTGATTGACTGACTGACTGATAATCAACGCCGAGCTCAAACGCCTCATCCTAGGAACGTGAAATTTGGAACTTATATTACTTTTATTGCATAAGCATCCACTAAAAAAGGATTTTTGAAAATTTTGCTCCTGAGGGGAAGAAACTGGAAAACAAATTTTTTTCTAAAACAATGGATATCTCGAAAACCAAAAATGAGGAAATTTTTAAATTTGGTATATGGATTCTTCTTAAAAAATAAAAAGATACGTGTTTCACCATTTTTTGAAAAATCGGTTTCCCGAACCTCAAATGTTGGTTGGAAAATTGGGTTATTTGGTTTTTAAAGTAGCTGCTACTCAAAAACTGTGAATGCTACAGGAGTAAAAATTAGTATTTTGTTTCTACTCCCAAAATAATGAAATAGGTGTTTTAGCATTTTCTGAAAATTTGGTTTCCAGGACTTCAAATGTGGGGTGGAAAATAGGGTTATTTGTTTTTCAAACTAACTGCTACTCAAAAACTGTAAATACCACAGATGTAAAAATTAGTATTTAGTTTCTATTCTAAAAATAAAGATATACGCGTTTTAGCATTTTTTTAAAATTTGGTTTCCAGGACCTCAAATGTGGGATGGAAAATAATGTTATTTGGTTTTTAATGTAACTGCTATTCGAAAACTGTAGATGCTGCAGGAGTAAAAATTAGTATTTGGTTTCTACTCCAGAAATAATGATATACGTGTTTTACAATTTTTTGAAAATTTGGTTTCCAGGACTTCAAATATGGGGTGGAAAATAGGATTACTTGGTTTTTAAAGTAACTGCTACTCAAAAACTGTAAATGCTACAAAAGTAAAATTAGTATTTAGTTTCTACTCTAAAAATAATGATATACGTGTTTCACCATTTTTTGAAAATTTGGTTTCCAGGACCTCAAATGTGAAGTGGAAAAAGGGTTATTTGATTTTAAAATAACTGCTACTCAAAAACTGTAAGTGCTACAGATGTGAAAATTGCTTTTTTGAGGTTTTGTGCCGGTTAAAAGTAGATGAGTTCAGTTTATCACCGGACGGACGGACCAAGCCGTTATTTTAGGGTCTTCATAAGGCCTTGCCTAAACCTAAAATCAAGGTGGGACGGGCCGAGATTTTTAACCAAGTATATAAACATTTTAGTGATTTTAGGGTGTTCAGACGGGCCGGGCTAAACCTGAAGTCAAGGTGGGACGGGCCGAAGTTTTTCATCAAGTATATAGAACTTCTAGGCCTGTAAAAACGGGCCGGGTCCATATTAGAGGAGCCGTGCCGGGCCAGGATATTCGGTTTTTGAAAAGGGCTGGGCCAAGTTGTCGACGGGCCGAGCCGAGACCTAAAAAATTGATCCGTGCAGTACTCTACTATGTATGTACGGTTCAAATTCTCTAATTTCATGCGAGCGAAGCCGCTACGGGCACTGCTAGTATATATATATAATGACTGTTTGTGTATCTGTCCTTATGCATTGCTACACCATTCATCCCATCGTAATGAAATGTTCACACAACATTGAAAGTCAATAGAGGAAGGTTTGTGTGAAAAAATTGAGATCGGTCACAAAATGAGTGGGAGCAGGAACTGGATAATGAAAGGGAACGGTAATATGAAAGCAAGCGGGAACGGAAAAGACGACCGGGAGCGAAAGAGCGAGCGATAAAGCGACCGGGAATGGAAAAGCGACCGGAAAATGGAAAGCGACCGGGAACGGAAAAGCGACCGGGAACGAGAAAGCGACCTGGAACAGGAGAGCAAGTAGAAGCGGGAAAGCGACCCAGAACGGGAGAGCAAACGGGAACAGGAAAGAGACCGGGAGACAAGCAGGAACAGGAAAGAGCCAGGGAGAGCAAGCGGGAAAGGAAACGGGAGTGAGAAAAAACACCGGGAAACGACGGGTAGCCCGCTATAGTAGTTATAGTATAGGATATTTGGCTCATACTTCTAGAACAGGGAAATACCTAAAAAAAAAAAAAGCAGGAAAAGACTCTTTCCTGTTTCATTAACGTTTTAAATCCAAAAATAAAAATTTACAAGATATAATCATCTTGTTTTAGCATAATACGTAAGAAAATGTAAAGAAACGCTAGCTTACCAGAGTTTTATTTGACAAAAGCTTAAAAATTCTTGGGGCGACGAGGTCAGCTGTCCCCTCCGGACCAGGTTGTGCACCCTCCGAACCAGATGTCGCAAAAGAACGCGATTCAATTCCGCTAGTCATCTTATGATATTACATAACATAGTTTATATGGGTTTAAACGACTTTTCCAGTAAACAACCACTTCATATTAAAACAAGTGAAGCAAAAACAAAGTTTCTTAAAAACACAAAAAAAAACAATAAATAGTTCGAAAAAAATATCACAAATAATTCCTTAATTAAATTTGGTCAAATCGATCCGAAAATTTGATAAAATGATTGCTAATCAGTTTGGAGGTATGTTTAAAGTATGAAGTCTCTAGCTCATCGGGAAGTTAGTTTAAAATCGATTGCAAAATTTGACGACAGACAGATAGACAGACAGACAGACAGACAGACAGACCGACAGACAGACAGATAGACAGACAGACAGAGAGACAGACAGACAGACAGACAGACAGAGAAGTCAAGTTAAGTAAAAGTGTGTAATTAGCCCCCATGTTTGGATTATTCAGTTTTAAATGTTGTACTATATTTGGCTGATACCGTGCGTCTGACTTCTGATCTATTCCAGATATACAGGCACCACCTTAGAAGTGAGAAAAACTTGTTCTTATCTATTTTCCTAAACAAATTTTATCTATGCCCTCTAGCTCTGTTGGTCAAGATTAGTAAGATAATATTATTTTATTCTTTCTTATATTTATTTATTATTAAATATTTATTTAAGCCAACTACTACAAGCTATCTGAAAATAACTAAAATAAAATACAAAACAATCTCCCAAACCCAGGGACGTCATTTGGGGGCCATGGAAGGCAATTGTCCCTAAAGGATTTTGTAAAAAAAGTTGCCAAAGAACCGAAGGCTTTTAGTTTTGTTTTCTTTTAAAAAGTACTCTTAACTGCGCCCCAGTGTTATAGCTAGGGTTTTTGGCGCCAGGGACATAATTTAAAGAATGCGCCCCTAGAAAATCCCATCTATAAACTTTTCCTCCAAAAATAGCTTATGACTAGGGGTACTTTTCCAAAATTTTTCAAGAACCTTATACACTCTTGCCTCAAAAATAGTTGATGACCGGGGGAGGGTAGTCGCGGGTACTTTTCTAAAAAAAATTAAAACCTTTTACACTTTTGCCTTCACTGATATTGCGCCCCTTAGCAGCTGCCCCTGTCCCACTGTACCCCGGTCATTAGCTATTTTAGTGAAAAGTTAATAGGGTTTTAGAAAGATGTGTATTACCCCCTATAATTTCATTTTCATTGATTGAACGCCTGGTGTAAAGGACTGTGAACCAGAGATGTTGCGAGTACGAGTACAATGGTATCGAGTACGAGCACTTGGAAAACGTACTCGAGTACGAGTATCAAGTACTACATCTCTATTACTCAGTACTCAGTACTGAGTGGAAGAACGAGTACGAGTACTTAAAAGACGTACTCGAGTACGAGTACCTAAAAAACGTACTCGAGTACGAGTACTTAAAAAACGTACTCGAGTACGAGTACCAAGTACTACATCTCTGCCGCGAACTATTGAAATAAAAAACAAACTCAATCAAATATTTCCAAGCTTTTACACACAGCTATAGTTGTTGTCTCACCAAAAGTTTTTTTTAATGTCTCAATTCTAGGTACTACTTTGTTCTGAATTCTGCTCATCACTGTAGTCGGTTGTTGGTGACGATTCTGCTGTAGACTATGAACCAGTGGGAAATGTGGAAAGTCACTGGAAACTTGGAAACCTCAAAAATATATAATTTTGCCACCACCTTGTTAATAATTTTTGGAGCGTATTTTGCCTTCCCTAAGCAAACATTCTAAATCCGCCAAATTCTCTGAGCTGTGGTGGCCGATAATCTAATTTGTTCATAAAAAATTGATAGAGAACCATCCATTTACAATTTATATGCATTGTAAGAACAAGATTGTTTTCCAGCTTTGCTTCACTCATGAAACAATTTTTCTCCTCACACTACAGTCTGGATTGAGAGATTCAAATGTTTCATCGAAGGCATACCACAACTCTTAATAATTATCATGCAATAATACATATAATCTTAAACTTCTAACGAGCAATTAACATAACTTCAGGAGCAATTTCGAGGTTCGATCGACGTGCGCGCGGTTTAATTGAAAAATAACACGTCAGACTCGGATGGATGGATGAGATGCGATGCAGTGTGGATGTTGAATATTTATGCGAGTGCCTCTATGAACGTGTACATACTTTTGTGTGTAACAGCGGATTGATGCACGAAGTAGATGCTGACTCTTGATGCTTTGATCAGTAGCTAAGCAGAAGAACAATTCTAAAACAGCACCGGAGTTGGTGTTGAGGTGTTGTGCGCTGTTAAAAGTTCTTCACAAATACCTACAGACAACAAAGTTGTAAACTTAGTGAATTAGTAATGACAGTTTATTAAAGTTTCTCGTTTTTATCTGGCTGGATTTGTTCTTATAACTTAAAGAATGGATATTTATTTTTTCTTATTTGTCTACACTGCCTCAGGGATATTTCTTGCAACAAGTGAGTGGCTGAAGATTACTATTCATTGAATATATTTATTTTTTTAACTTTCTAAAAGTCTTTTCAACGTTCTCTGGTCTAGCGACTACTTTAAATTTTAAAAATCGGTGCGCCATTCGCAGCAGACTTCAACGTTGAACAATGACAATAAGGAACAGATGAAAGTTTAATTATTTTGCAGGGGTAATATATCACTACAAATAAAACTGAAACTCAATTTTTGGAAGATTGACTTGATGATAGGTACTAGGTGATGCAGAAATCAATGTTATTATGTCTTATATTATCTGTTATACTTAAGTAATGAAGACATCAAAATGTTTACACAGTGAGAACCTAGCTAAATAACGAAATTTTAATGATGTGTGGGTAAGCTTGTCGTTGCTGGCAGAGGCGGTGATTGCGGGGGGCTGGGGGACGACGCCTCCCAAGATTTTTTCCACCAAATAGAAAAAATATCTTTATTTGCTCATTTTGGTAATCTTTCACACAAACCACCTGATGTGTGAAAGATTAATACATTTTTGGCTATAATTAGCTATAAACACAATGAAAAGTAACCACTAGTTTACACATTATGATAATTAGGGTTAGGGTTAACTGGTTAAGGTTGTAAGAAATAGGACTATTTTATTGGAAGATTTGGCCTGAGCTGTTTATGTGAAAGATAACCCTCATTTATTGAGATTAGTTGATAAACATAGTATTTTTCATACATTTTGAATTATATCTACTTAGTTATATCACATATTTCTGCTAATATTTTTTAATCTTTTAGTTACCCTTTGTTACATTCATAATTTAAACTTTTTTTGTCTGGGTTCAATATTAAATAAAAGTTAACATTTTTATATACTTTTTTAAATAATATGATGTTTTACATGAAAATACAACATATTAGTGTATATTGGCATGGTCATTTGAGTTTGAAGATTCTCTAGGTTGAATTGAAAAAATCTTCGCCCCCCCTCCCCTCCCCGAGATTTCGCTGAATCGCCGCCTCTGGTTGCTGTGCCACTTACCAGGGACATAAGTTTCAGGGGGACTCCTTTCCTTCCCTGATTTTGAAGTGGGCCCCTAGATTCAGTATTTTTTGGAAAAGTACCTATGACTACCCACAGTGGCGGATCTAGACTTCTTTGGCGGGGACCAAACAAATGGCGGTAAGGGCCAAAAACGGCGGGGGGGGGCAAAGACGTCGGGAAAAGCAAAAATTTGACCTTAGGCCTTAGATCCACAGATCTCATTGGAAAACATTATCCAGATGCTAAAAATTTAGTAATTTCTCTAAAAAGTAGACAATTTTTCTTATAAATTTGGTCAACTTGAACTTTTTCTAACTTATTTCTAGTTTTAAATGACATTTCTTGTATTATTACTTTAATAATTTTTTTAGTATCTCAAAAAAGTAAATTTTGAAATCAACGGGGAGGGCCATGGCACTCCCCTCCGGCCCCTAGATCTGCTAGAACAAGTATATAGGCCCTACCGCTTTTATCAGCGTAAGCTATAGATAATGATATTCGGAGTCTTTTTTTTGGCCATTCTAATGGTGTTGTAAATAGAACTACGTCAATTTCATTAATTTTAGTTCAATTATATTTATTAATTGTAATTCATTAAGTAAAACGATTAAGATTTACTCAAAATAATAATGCATTTTAAAATTGTAATAATCAAATTCTACACCTCTTTGATTTGTGGCCGTTTCGAAAGCTCCTCTATAGTAGGCTAATACAATTTGTTTAGTGCAAATTGACATAAAGGACCTATATACTTATTCCATATATATTTCACTACCACCACCCTGTCATCACCTATTTTAGAACTAAAAAGTCTTTTGGAGTTTTTTTTTTTATAGAAAAGTACCTATGACTACACCCCAGTTATTACCTATTTTAAAAGGAAAAGATTAGTATATTAACATTAAGTTTATGCTAGATAATATCTGTGAAGTCATTAAGCTTTTTATTATAGACAATTATGGTAATCTGAACTCTATGTATTGCAAAATAATAAAATTATTTTATTAAATTGCCCTGATCAAAAAGCACTACAGAGGAGAATTCACTTATTGAGTTGCCTTTGCTTAATGATGCTTATTGAAGCATAAATTTTAATTTTATCCTCTAATTAAGATGGTATGGAACAAAGACTACGGGGTGCAAGAATGATTTCTACATGTCAGTCCGGCAGCTGCTATCCAATTACGGGTAACCTGCTCATTGGCCGGGAAAAGAACTTATCCACAAATTCAACTTGTGGTTTGCCCAAGGGCGAAAAGTTTGAAACATGTTTCTTTTTCAATTTCAAATTAGAAAATTATGTTGTTTTTTAAAAATCTGTGAGTGAATTTTTTAAGTTTTTTGGATCATGATTTTGTTCTAACCAATTTTATTTTATTTACATGTGCTTTCTTAATTTTTTTCTTCAAATAGCTACTGCATAGTTAGCAACCTACACAAAAACAACCTCAATGGAGACTGCTTCAGCTGTGATTCAAGACAGCCCTACAGTTCTTCCAACAAGTTCAGCCACCGCATCGAAAATATAGTTTCCCCGACCACAGCGAATAGTACTGTAAGCTGGTGGCAGGCCCATCCAGGGGAGAACAATGTTTACATTCAACTAGATCTTGAGTCTGAGTTTCACTTCACCCATCTGGTCATCACTTTCAAAACTTTCCGACCAGCTGCCATGCTTGTTGAGAGATCTTACGACTTTGGCAAGACCTGGAAAGTATACAGGTTGTTAAGAATACTTAATTATTAAAACTTGATTTTCGTATGTTTTAACTATCATGATTAAAAGTTATTTTTATTAACAATGTTTCTAGTAGGTTTTAGTCACATATATAAGTATATCGGATGAGCCCATCGTTTAACATGGCTTGCAGTTCGGAGGGTACAGAGTTATGTTTAGGATCCAGAAATAAAGAAATATACGGGACAGACAATCATAATAAATAGATTAACAGAATTGATTAAAAAAACAATTATTTTTTTTTTTAAATATTCAATTTTATAAAAAAGTCACAAGAATATTTTTTTCAAAAGAGATGGTCACTTGTTGTTTTTTTAAGAAATATTAATGCATTTTCAGGTACTTCGCACACGAATGTGAGAAATCCTTTCCGGGAATTCCGACCGTAGTGACCGGGGACCTCAGTCAAGTCATCTGCGAATCGAGGTACACGAAACCCCTTCCGTCAAAAAACGGAGAGGTTAGTTAGTTAATCTTCAGCAGTATCAACTGTTATAGGTTATAGATTCATTGCGCAATAACAGACATGATTTAATTCGGCATTGTTGTCTGCATGAAAACTTTTTCTTCATCTGCCATCTCGGGTTTCTATATTTTTTTCAGTTTTAAGTTTTTTCAAAGTTTGTGTTGTTCCAAGAAACAAAAAGATTTTTACTATTTAAAAAAGTTCTTTTTTAAAACCAATCTGCCTGTTGAACCTATTTTTGTAAAGATTATGTTTCAACAGATTGTTTCTCGCTTTGGGGCTTTTGGTATCGCATTTCACTTTTTTTTGTTGACTGAAAGAATTTGCCTAGTTCATTTATTGTTAGTTCAATTATTACAGCTGTTAATGTATCTTATTTGAATTAAATTTATAAAAAGTTAAATTCTTGTTTTGCAATGATCAATGCCACAAAGAAGATGTATCATTCTGCTAAATTCTATTGACAGTCTTGATTATGTCGCATGACTTTCAGTAGCCCAACACTAGTGTAATTTTTTCTTTTATTCCATGCTGCTTGCAACACTTGAAGGTCGTTCTAAGAGTTCTGCCAGCAATCTCCCAGATAGCTGATCCCTACAGTGAGGAAGTGCAAAATCTTCTTAAAATAACCAATCTCAGAATCAACTTTACGAAACTCCACACCTTGGGTAAGTCTTATTAGATTTTGATGTTATTTTTTCGTTGAATCATGTGTTTACATTTAGTAAGTTTGCTTTTATTTGGATTGTTATTAAGCATGTTTGCATTGGGATAGTCTGGTCAATAATGTTATCATGTAGTCCTGCTGTATAAAGTGGCTGTGCCTATATTTAAATGGGCTTGCCTCATTTGCTTTGCAGCTGGGTAGATTGATTCATTCAATGGGCCTGCCATCACAGATAATCTTGAATGAGAAATTGGTTTTACAGAATAATTTATTAAAGTATTTCCTTAAATTGCATAGTGAATATGGTTTTTCATAGGATGATGCAATAAATGGTTCTTAATTCTGAAGGGCATCTTAATTATTTATTTACTTATGCATTTATTTTTTAATCAATTAATTTTTTATGCTTTATTTATTTATTCGATATATATTCATTATCTATTTATGTGTTTGTGTTGATATGAGTCATTGAAAAATGTTTTTATAAGGTTTATACCTAAAGATTGGCAGTTCAGGCTAAAGTAATGGCTTTGAATTCTAGGCTGTGGTTTCCTTCAACAGAGAGTTTTTGCAACCCATAGGATCGATATAATAAAATATCAGCATGCTGCTATCTTAACAGTTTTTCTATCACAAAAATCAGTCCTCGGAACCTTCAGTTTTTGACATTATTCAAATATTTTAGGTGACGATCTTCTCCGAGAGTCAGCCAACCATAAGTATTATTATGCAATATATAATATGATCGTCAGAGGAAGCTGTTCTTGCTATGGACATGCTTTCAAGTGCAAACCACTGCCTGGACAGCGTGAAAACCTCTACATGGTAAGTCACATAAAACGAAACCTTTTTAATGGAGTGCATAATCAATCGATCACTGTCGTATGTTTTACAATTCATGTAACCTGTTTAATAATCAATCAGTATCTCTTGTTAAATTGTATGTTTTACACGTAGTAATTAAGTGTGTAGGATTACCAGTGTAATGTTGTGTGGGTGATGGTGAAGATGGCTTTCTCTCTCAGTCATTAAATATATTTGGTGGTGGAAGCAGTGAATGTTCCTTCATAATGTGGTGTTTTTAATAGTATGGCGAAATAGCTGGTGTGTGAATGTCTGGATGAGTTTTTATTATACTGTTGAATATTTATGACGTTGTTTCTTTTCTGATGAAGCATTCAGTAATTTTGCTTTCTTCATATCAGTCCGCATTGATTCCTATTAATAATGAAAGCTGTTAATTGCTAGTAATTAAGTAATTAATATGTAATTTGGCTGTTTTATCTCGTTTTTTCTGTAGTCTTCATCATCACACAAATATATTTCATTTATAGATTGGCATAAATAAGCTAGTTATTGAAATAAAATAAAAATCATGATCAATCATTTAATTGATCAGATATGTTGTACAGAAATTACATGCCATAGAATGTGCAGGACAGAAATTACATGCTATTTCCAAAAACTACTTGTTATGTTCAGAAATGAATTAGATATTTCCAATCAACATAATGCTCAGAAATGAATTAGATTTCCAATCAACAACCCGATTTCGATTTCCTTGATCATAGCAACAAGATGTGGTAATTAAGGTTGATTGGAGATGACATTCTGTTATTTTGACTTAATCAATTAAACAAAAAAGATTCCCAGTTTTTTATTTACTACAGATCTACTTTCTTCCACAGTTTTATATATATGCATTACATTTCTTGCAAGCGCATCTACACCACTTAGCTTTTTAGACAAATGATATTACTTTTTAGTCGTTTTCAATATAAAGATGATATCTTTTATAAGCTCAGCTTTGCATAGTTAGTTAGGATGTATTTGAGTTATTAAACAACTTGTTTTGTTTTGCTGACTGTTGTTTTAAGATATAAGCTTACTAGCCTTTGCCTTGCCTTTCCAGGTAGATAATGAATAATAATAAATTCTAGTACATTGAAGTAAGTAAACGCAAACGTACACAAACAGCGGCGGACTGAGCAAACGTTCTTGAAGTTTAGGCAGGTATGAAATTGATTTTGATCTCTGGTAGCATCTCAGTTGTTGAAATATTCTTCTCTGAGTCATCAGGCGCATTGTTTAGATTAATTTCTGCCCACCCACAGTCAGCGCTAATATGCTTTTATCAATACCACCATCATCAACATCATCATTTCCTTTTACTTTATTTTCTCTCTTCATCGTCCTTGCTAAGACTGCTTATAGTTATATAGCCTCACTGCTGTGGTTGTTGCAGTTGTCCTAAGTCATCCATCGTGGCGGTGGTTGCTAAGCGGTAAAGCGTTCGCCTGTCGGCTTATAAGTCGGCGGTTCGAATCTCACTGGCGTCACCACCGTAGCATCGTAGCAAGGAGTTTACACTCATTGCTCGGGTTGAGTGTCTCGCGTGGTTAACTAACTCCTTTCACTAACCTAAAAAAAAGTCAAGTGCAACTTCTACTGGAAACTTTGGCTACTACTACAACCACTTTCTGCCGCCAACTTCTACACAATCATCATCATTGTTGCTAGCCGGCATCAAACTAGTGCGTGCAATCTATCGATAAGAGAAGTAGAGGCCTAGTAAGATAAATTCATTGCTGGAACTGTTTGAATTCCAGACGTGTACAATAGTGTACATAATATAATAGCTCCGCCTGCTGTACGCCGATGTTGATCTTTCTTAACTTCTAGTATTTCAGTGTTTCACTCCGCGTCCGTCTGAGTGCGCGCGCTTATATCTGTTTAGCTCTCTCTTGTTTCGGTATAAATTGGTTTGTTATGTTTGTATACAGATTTTTTTTCCACAGCGATCAGAACTATATTTAGAATTCTTCTGTCATTGTTTTTGAGAATACCACTCCTATACTTGAAGCATTGTGTCGGTATTTCTGATAGATGCAGCGCTTTAAATTTAATTGAAGAAAGTCCGTCCTAATCTTTTGAATCCCTGTGTCTGCTACTATTTTTTGATTGAATAATCATCTATTGATAATAATTGATATAACTAGTAGCTTAAAAGTAATATATTTTTACATATTTTGTAATGAATATTTCATGGAGCAGTAGGCTGTGCTCATAGGTCTGTGGTCAGTGGCGGATCCGAAATTCCTGAGGGGGATGCACTTCCAAAACTTTTCACACTCTTACCATAAAACTGATGACCGGGGGGGGGGGGGGGGTAGACATAGATATTTTCTTTATATTTTTTTTTTACAAAAGCTTCCACTTTTTCTTTCCAGAAAGAGTTGGTGACCGGGGGTAATTGTATCCCCACCCCATGGATCCGTTCCTGTCTATGGTTGTGCTATAGTTTGAAGGACGCTGAAACAACAAATAGCTTTGTGTGTGTGTGTGTGTGTGTGTGCGCGTGTGTGTGTATGTTTGTAAGTGCCTTCTTGTTTTGCAGCTTGTAGTATTAATTAATAAGGTAATCATTTTCTTTGACGGGTTTGTCACATTACGAACCTTTCCCTAACCCCTAACCCCATCAACCAGTCACAGGAAATGATTGCCATTAATAAATCGTTACCAAACAATCTCTTCTACGAAATATTTCCGAAGAAGTGTGTAACATGACTCAAAAAGTGGGAACCCCGGTAAAAACATGTTCATATTAAAATAGAACTTTTGATAAACAGTTGTCATGGCTACAATGTAGAAGAAATTCTTGTTGTTGTCTGCAAGTTACTCAGTTTGATAAAATACTTTCTTTTTATTCAAGTTGTTGGAAGCAGAGGTGTAGCTAGGTCAGTAAGTAGTCGTAGGTACATTTTATGAAAATTTTCAAAAACCTTATATACAATTGTTTTCAAAAATAACTGACAAAAAAAATTTCTAAAAAAAAAATTGCGCCCCTTCAAAAGAGATAATGGCGTCCGGAGACACGCGTTTTCCATCTGCTTCCTAGCTATCTAAGACCCAGGTTTGAAGGTATTTTCACGGTGTTGAGGTCTTTTCTACAATCGAGCACTTCCAGTTGGAGTGTGAAATCTCAAGATCCTGGCCTCTGTTAAATCACTTCGTTGGCTAGAGTGTGTTGTAAATAGAGAAACATGATTGTGCTTATTCCTTTTTCATGCTTGTAAAAGAAGGATGTTTCACTTTAGCTATTCTCAGGATCTTAGTTTTGACACATGCCTTTAACTTCATCCTTCTGTTATTCTGTTGTCTGGCAAAGGTGGTGCCGGAGAGGTGACTGATCCATTGAACTGAGTGGAAGAAAGTGTTTCAATAAATAAAAACAATCTAAATTTTCTCCAACAAAATCCGTGATTGAATTAGTTTTTCTCTACATTTTACTTTTACTGGCTGTCACAACTGACAAATCTTAATTAATTAATTAATCAATGGTTTTGTGACTGAAGGTTTATGGGCAGTGCGAGTGCAACCACCACACTGCAGGCCACAACTGTGAGAAGTGCGAGGACTTTTACAACGATCTGCCATGGAGACCTGGTCACGGGAAAGAAAAAAACGAATGCAAAAGTAACATTTTATTCTTCTTTATTCCTCTGTCTTGTAGCAATATTTTTTCATTTATAAATTCTCTACATTAAATGGAAACAAAAATTTCTCTATGCCACCCTATCTGGAGTGAATCAATGCACCATCACCAATAAACATATATGGAGTTGAAGAATTTTAGCTAAATACAACTGGTGGAAACCTCAGAAATAGGCTGAATTTTTACTGCAGAATAATAATTGTATAATGATAATTATCATTAAAAAAATAGTATAATTGTAATTATACTATTTTTATAGTATAAACTAGCGGGGTTACCCGGCATTGCTCGGGGTTTTTAGAGGTTTTGGATTCGTAAAATATTGTTATCTAATTATTGGGGTGATGAATTTTTGCAGAGTGCAATTGCAACAACCATTCTACAAAGTGCCACTTTGATCCGGCCGTTTACATGGCAAACAACAGACAGAGCGGTGGAGTCTGCGATGACTGCCAGCATAACACCATGGGCCAGCACTGCGAGGAGTGCAAGCCGCACTTCTACCTCAACCCAGAGGCCAACATCGAGGATCAAAACGCATGTCTCGGTGAATTGTTTTGTCTGTTTCTATAGTAAGAAATGTGTCGTTACACAATGCGATTTTATGATACTGTATTTTTATGAAAAATTTCTCACTTAAATTTTATAAAGCAAATATTTTGCTTTAAAATAATTTAATATAAAGCAATAATGGTTTTTATAATCACATTTCCTAATTCTTATTCAGCTATGTGTATATAGATATATATATTTGAAATAATTAACCAGCTTGCGATTGCGACCCTGCTGGTACTGAGCACGATGGGGAATGCGATGGAAAGACTGATCAGTTTTTGGACCTGATCGCAGGAAGGTGTGCTTGCAAGAGATTCGTTACCGGGAGAAGATGCGATACTTGCATAACTGGATTTTGGAATCTCAGGAAAGATAATGTGGATGGATGCGAAGGTAAGATGGATTTCTTAATTTTTTTTGCTTCATTACTTTTTATATTTTAAATGTGTTTCTTGAATTAGAGATCATCTATTATATATTTTTAAGATTATTAAACTTGTACTCTACTCTCATTATATATTTTGTCTTTGAATCTATCAAACTTGATGTATCACGGTTTATAAATATTTGTGAAGCAAATATCAAAAATCGATTTTTCCTTAATAATTAATAGAATATATAAAACAAGAATGTACAAAAAACAAAGTTATTTAAAAATGCACTTTTTTATTTTTAAGTTATGCAAATCGATTACTAAGTGCAATAATAGTTTTATCATTGTTTATAGTAATACTTTAGTCAACATTTTAATAAGTTTTTTTTCATAGTCATGATTCCATGATTACCTAAAAGTATATTTAATTGATGCAAGCACCTCCTGGTGAATAATTTTAAATGCATTACAAAATAAATATTGAAATTATTTGAAATAATGATTAAATCGATTCGGAAATGAGTGAATATTGTTTTGGTGGGTGTCTAAAGTCTATGCTGAAAGTTTCAAAGTTCTAAAATGTCTAAAAGTTGGTGACAAATCAATTCAAAATTTTGACCACAGACAGAGAAGTCAAATTAAATAAAAGTGTGTAACAAGCATCATTATATATATTTAATTTGATATTTATTTGCGATATGACTAATATTTAACTATTATTTAAAACATTGGTATAATTACAGTGCTTATTGAAAAATGTTGCAGTTGCAGTATTAATGGGAAAAAGTTAATTTTTTGACAGCCAAAAACTCATCATGTTTTTTTTTTACAGTTTTTATGCTTAATTATTATTAAAACATTTTGAAACTCCTTTTGCTCTTCCTCCACTAACCTAATAAAAATTCAATTTTAGCTTGTGCCTGTCATTCAGTGGGTACAGTACCTGGTTATGAATGTGAAGGTTACTCTGGCGAGTGCAAGTGTAAGAGGTTTGTGACGGGCAGAACATGTGACCAGTGCATGGTGATTTTATTTGTTTCTTTATTTATATTTTAATTATTAGAGTTTTTCTCTTCGAACATATTTGATTGGTCGCTACCCAATGATGTTCTGTTGATGTTTTTGTCCAAAATTGTTGGTTGTTATAGAATGAATTGAAATTATTGAAATTATTGAAATTTATTTGTTGCTTGTGCAGTGTCAATGGTAATTTGCTGGCATTAATTTATTGAATGGAAAAAGAGAATCATGAAAAACCTAGTTTTTCACAAACCCTTATATTTTGTAGTTAGGCATCCTTTAATTTTTTGCAAGTCATTTTTTGATGATAATAAGTCTATAAAATTGAAACACTTTGACTATGTGAGGCATTTGAGGATGGAAAATATAAGAAACTTTCAAATCAATATAGAAAAAAAGGTTTTATTCTAAATTTTTGATTTGAAAAATTAGATATTGTTTTTTTAAATGGACTTAAAATGGATAGCTTATTTCTCTGAAGAAAATGTATTTTATTTTATGTCTTTTTTAAAGTTTGTTCAATCGATCTGAAAATTTAGTAGAATGTGACAATTCAATGCACCAAATTTTAACTTGATTGGATGATGGGTTGTAGGTCTTTTTAAGTGTTAAAGGTCTCCAATGCACGGCTCCATCAAGCGATCAAGCAAACAAGCAAACTGGTGAAGTTAATTAATATAAAAGATTAAAAACAATGCACCATCATCAGTTAAAATTTTTTAACATGTTATTTTTATGTTTATAATTATTGAAAAAAATTCAAAGTACAAATAGAATTCAGTAAAAGTCCTGAAGAGCAGACACAACCTCAGGGAAGAGCAAAAGTGTTCGCTTCTCATGTCTGTCCGTTCTTTGGGACAAGCTATTTATAGGCTAGATACAGATTCAAGATGTTCCGAAAAAAATGTCTATTGCTCGTTGCAACTGCTCTAGAAGGTGTTGCCCTGGAGGACTTTTACTGTATAAATTTCAAAATAAATTTTTTGCTAAGATAATTTGAATATTCTTTTAGGAAAGGGAAGCGTGTTATTCGTTTTAGTTTATTTTTATATAAGTATATAAGTACATATATAAGTATATGCATTTATAAAATAGATAGATATTAATAGCTATGTACAGATAATAATACAAATGTAAGAGGAAGTTATAAGAAAATATGTATATTGCTTATAGTTTGGTATTTGTTGAATTGAGTTATTTATTTTATTTGGTTTTTTAAATAATAATATTATTTCCAATTTAATTCATTTAAACTTACTATTTATATAAATAAAAAGAAAGTTTTTTTGTGATGATGATTTGAAAGTGATTATGCTTATATATTAATCATTTCAACATAGTGAGAAACACATGTTCTTTTTTATTTAGTTGGCCCTAGCTCATTGACCTTCCTTTTTAATCACAAAAACAATTGCTTAACTAATTGATGAGACATGTTCTTTCTATGCAACAATTTATTTCTTCTTTTTCAAATTAAAAAGATTATTTTTTGAGTTTTTTTAAATTTAATAAATTTCTTTTCACCAGCCCGGGTATTGGGGATTAGGCACGGACATGCAGGGATGCCAGGCATGCAATTGTAATGCCGGTGGTTCATACGACGCCCAGTGTGACGAAAGGACAGGCTACTGTAGGTGCAGACCGAACATTGTTGGTCGGCACTGCAACCAGCTAGCCATCGATCACTTCTATCCCCTTCCTGATTGGCTCATTTATGAAGCTGAATATGCAACAGGCAGTGGGGTGAGTTTAATTTTTTGTTTAAATATTTTTGAAGTTGAGGTCTGTGATATTAAGGAGTGTTGTTGTTGGGGAGGAAAGTTTTAAGAAAATGATGATCATGATGATGATGATCATGACAATGATAAAGGTAGACAACAAGAAATAAGTAGATGATATGATGATAATAATTGTTTTTATATTTGAGCAACTCAAAAACAATTATTATCATCATATCATCTACTTATTTCTTGTTGTCTACCTTTATCATTGTCATCATCATCATCATCATGATCATCATCGTCGTCGTCGTCGTCATCATCATCGTCGTCGTCATCGTCATCATCGTCATCATCATCATCAAAACATCTGTCTTCACCAAACAAATGAATGAGAGTATAACACAAACAATGTTATACGTTTTTGTTTTCTTTCATCCCCTTTGATGACTAACTCATCTCATCAGTACTTACACATGTACTCATTCTTCTATTATAATTATGCTTGTTGAATGTCCTTGGTTTACAATTGTCTATTTATAGTAATCTAATCTCCTTGTCAAGATGTAAACCATCTCCATCAGTATATTTCTAATTTAATTAAGCTTTAATAGAAGATGGCATGGAGTTATGCATAATATTAGATATAATAACAGCTCTCGTCACTCACTGATTCTGAAACGCTGTGTGATTGGACGAGGCGTCAGGGCTCTTATAGGCCGTAACCATATTTCTTACGTAATTAGTCGTATAGGTAACCATATTTCTTACGTCATTAGTCGTATAGCTAATAGTAAATATTTTTTTAGTACTTATTAAATATATGAATAATTAAATAGTATATAACAATTATTTGTACATAAAAATGATGCCTATAATTTTTAAATAAATTCACCAGCTCAAGAACAACATTAAACAACTTAAAATAAATTAAAAAAATAAATATATTTATTAATTAAATTTTTTCTTCTTATTTATTTATTATTCAAATAAATAATGATTTTAATGTCGTCAATCGGACAATTCATTGCTACTATAGAAACCATTAGCAGGGATGGCACAGCTATATAATCCGTTACCTAATTTTCATGGGTCTATATTAACGGGTACCATTATATATATATATAATTTTGTTTACTATTGAACGGGTTATCTCAAGTTGATTATAATTATGATAATGCGATAGAGGATGATTGGTAGTTATATAAGCTGTGATAATGATAATTCAAAAATTGATGATAAACAATAGTTGTTATTATTAGTATTTAATAATCTAATTGTACTTTTAATAATTTTTATTCTATTTAGGATAATACTTTTTATTTGTTTGAATTATGTTAGCTCACTTCACTGATTATTTATCAAAAAGTATTTAATCTTTATTTTCAGAAGCACGAAGTCATAAACCGAGAAAGAATTCCGGGTCAGACCATCACGTGGACGGGACCCGGGTTCATGAAAGTATTTGAGAAGTCAAGTTTGGAATTTGTCGTTGACAACATTCCATATTCCATGGAGTATGGCATTGTCATCAGATATGAGTCTCAGGTTATTATATGAATGTTTTTTTTATTTTACTTTTTAAGCTGCAAATTGTGCTTGGCTCACCAAATCAAACTTAATATGATCATTGATTGAATAGATTTACTATGCAATAGAGAGCCAATTTTTCCAATATAGGTTATGCGAGTTTTCAATTATGTTAACTTTTGATGATAAAATCAAAAATCATTACTCTGGCATTATAAGGGAATATATTTTAAACATTTATTAATAAATTAATGCCAAACATGGTTTTTGAATTTATAGTTTTTCAGCTTTTGTCATTTATTATGTAATTTGATTTGTTCCTGGTTGATCAGAGATGATTTCTGTAATTTTTCTTCTGGTTGATTTCTAATTGAATTATCGAAGACGTTTGAATATAATAATTTAATATAATTTATCTGCACTTTCAATGATATCATATGGTAGAGGCTCAAATGGCACTCATATTTGTTATAGTTTTAATTATCGAATGGAATAAATTCATCTCATTCATTACCAGCTTGCCAGGAAGTGGGAAGATGTGAAGGTGACCATCGAAAGATCGGGGACAGTAGATCAGGGAGGTGCTTGTGCCAATGTAATACCTAATGATTACCACAAGACTGTCACACTTGATTCTCGTTTGTGATTTTTTATTTATTTGTTTTTGTTTATAATAATATTTCCAATCTAGAAGAATAATCATTCAGTTTCCATCAGTGTCAATTTGGCATTTTGTAAAAAGAGAACTTGAAATTAGTATGAAAAAATTACTGTAATTTTTTAAATATTAATTCAATTTGTATTATTGTAAAATATAATTTACTTTGAATTTGCAGGCAGCAATTTCGTCCTCCTGCAACCTGATTTGTGTTTTGAACGAGGAATTCGTTACGTCATCCAGTTGGAATTTCCCAAGTATCGACACAAACACCAAGATCCTCACATGCTCATCGATTCTGTTAGTTCTCTCTCTCATACCCACACACCCACACACACACACACACATATACACACACACATACACCCACACACACATTCTCAATTTGAGTTTTAAAGAAAAATTTGCCAAGTCTATTTAAATTATGTTTGAATTTGTTTATTAGATTAGCTGAATGTACTCTTCCTAAGTGCATGTTTACATGCATACAAATATGTTTCACCTCCATCTCTACCAATATAACTATATTTATTTCCAATCAAGCTTGTCATACTCCCCGGCATGTCAGGCCACCCCATGGTTTTACCGAACGACCCCAACAACATGTACAACCTCTTTACCAAGTACAAGTGTCGCAACAGTTTCTATTCATCGGAGCATTCTGAAGTGGCAGACATCTGCAGGGGCCTCATTTTTAGCTCTTCTGTTGCCCTCCACGATGGAGCCAAGGGTGTGTTTTATTATAATTAGCAGTTTGAATTAGTAGTAATAATAACATTAACATGTCTTGTAATGTGCGCCGATAGCATTGATTCAGAAGTGTTGGATTATCTTCGTGCGATTTACGATTGGCGGGCACCCGTTTTTTTAGTTTTGAAACATTAAGTATCATCCGTCACAAGCTTCTACTACTTTTTTTATTTTGGAAAGACTTGAACTCGTGACCTTTGTAATGCAAGTTGGAGTTGTTAATCATTAATAATCGTTAATAATCGTTAGTTTTTAATCATCCAACTATCATGTGGATTTTTTAAATGCTAGAAATATGTGTTTTAATTTTACGCTTTTTTAGTTTTACAATTACTTTCTTTTAGTTTTCAGCTTTTCATTTACTTTTTTTTCATATTCATCTAGCTTGTGATTGCGACCCGTATGGATCGTTGAGTTCAACATGTAATAAAGAAGGGGGTCAGTGTCAGTGTAAGGAAGGTTTTTATGGTAGAAGATGCCACCAATGTCTTCCTGGTTATTATGGATTCTCTGGGAGTGGGTGTAAATGTAAGTAATAAATGTATTTTTCTTAATTGAAAATTAAAAATTTCGAGCAAACTGTTGATAAAAACTTTTTAATATGCTATTTAAATATCAATTGATTTTAATTATGTGTTATTTGCTTCAATTTGGGGATTTTAAATATTTACTTTAACCAAACATATCTTTACATCGTCTATGGCATCTTTCGTTTAAACAGCTTGCAGCTGTCATAATTACGGATCGAGCAACAGGTTCTGCGATCCTCACACTGGGCAGTGCACTTGCAATGCTAACTCTTATGGACTTAGATGCGACAGCTGTCAGAGAGGTTACTGGGGTTTTCCAGACTGCAGAAAGTGCCAATGTAATGGAAGAGCAGATGAATGTGACAACGAGAGTGGTGCTTGTCTCAACTGTAGAGATGGTTCTGGAGGTCCCACCTGTGAAAGGTTATTTATCAGTCATTTCTCTTCGGATATTGTTCTGGGTTAAAAACAAAGCTGTCGTATTTAGTCTAGCAGAAACTGATCTTTTTCGTTTAAAATTTTTGATTTTCAATTTTATTTCCTTGTCATTTCCTACGACAGGTGTGCAGATGGTTTCTATGGTGACTTTAGGACAGGTTGTCACAGTTGCGCATGTCCTGGTACTCAAGGTGTGCAGCATGCAGATAGCTGCACGTTGGATCCAAGGTCAAACCAGATGACCTGTCACTGTCGTCATGGTTACACGGGTTAGCAGTTTCGACTTTGCGATTGAAGGATAGTCAATAGGTTCATGGGATTTAAAAATCAAGTTTAAATTGAGGCTGTGTGTGAAAAATAAAAATATATTAAAAAAAAAGCTGCCATGCATAACTTATTATTTTTTGAAAGGACCCAATTGCGGCAGATGTGCTGACAACTACTACGGCAACCCCACGGTCCCAGGAGGACGGTGTGAACACTGCACGTGTAACAACAACATCGACATGGGCATTCCAGGTAGTTGTGACTCCAGAACAGGTGAATGCCTTAAGTGTCTCTACAACACTGACGGACGATCATGCGAACGGTGCATCAGAGGTTACTATGGCGATGCTCTGAGACAAAGCTGCAGACGTTAGTTTTCAACTAATAGTACTTGAATGTTTATTTAATAGGTTATTATTATTATTATTTTAGTTATTTATATTCAGTTTAATAGAATTTGAATGTTTATTAGCTAAATGATTTCAGTTTTGTTTATTATAAGTTTATATACAGGGTGTCCAATAGGGATGTCACGGGTAGTACTGTTTGGAGTTTTCGGGTTCGGGTTTGTAAAACTCGAGTTTTCGGGTTCGGGTTTGTGAAACTCAGGTTTTCGGGTTCGGGTTCGGGTACTGGCTTATGATTTCAAATTCCTGGATTGATTTTAAATTTACCTAGTGTATATACATATACAAACGAGAGCGATCAATTCATCCATTGGACATTACACGTATTGAATAAACTCTAACAAGTTATTTTTTTTAGCTTTCTAAATAATGTGATTTCTTTGGCCAAAGGAGGCTTAATTATTTTAGTTCGTTCGTGGCTCTGTCCGGCCAAATAATCAGGCGGATTAGTGGTCTAGTTTACACACTCACCAATAAAATGACCTATTTGTGTTATTTGTTACACAAAAGTGATAATACAAAACTTGTATGGCTTGCGATTAGTATAATACGTTACCTCTTAAATTATTGTATTTTATTAATTTTTTTCGCGGCTCGGTCCGGTCGGGTAATCATGCGGATTAGTGTCCTAGCTTACACATTTGCCAATAAAATGACTGTGACGCATAGATCATTTATAGACTTTGCCAGTTAAAGTTTAGGATTATGCAAGATTATTTTTATAACAAAGGGTCTTTGTTATATCAGAAAAACTTTGAATATATGAATGAATAAATATAAGGTTATATAACTGAAGTAAAAAATTTAGAGTCATGGCTATCCGCGATTTCTTCGACCGAAGGAGGCTTAATTATTTTAGTTCGTTCGCGGCTCGGTCCGGCCTGATAATCAAACGGATTAGTGGTCTAGTTTACACAATCACTAATAAAATGACGTATTTGTGTTATTTGTTACGCAAAGGTGATAATACAAAACTTCTACGCTCGCGATTAGTATAATATGTTACGTCAACAAAACTTGTAATTTATTAATCTCTAGGGCACAGCTTTTATGAAGATTTATTTGTTCACAACTCTGAGTTCGGGTATTAGGCCTATAAATTTTCGGGTTCGGGTATCAAGTTTTCACATTTTCGGGTTCGAGTTCGGGTTCGAGTTCGAGTATCAAGTTTTCTCATTTTCGGGTTCGGGTATCAAGTTTTCACATTTTCGGGTTCGGGTATCAAATTTTCACACTTTCGGGGTCGAGTTCGGGTTCGGGTATCAGAAAAAGACCGGGTAGTACCGAACTCGGGTTCGGGTTCGGGTACCCGTGACATCCCTAGTGTCCAATAAGTTACGCTCGATTTTATATTAATAATGAATGTAGATTTTAGAACATTTTGAAACATTCCGTTAATATTTATCATTAATTTTTTCGTAATGATCATTGTTGCATCTTTGGTTCATTCATAGATATCATTGTGCTCGTTGTTCTCATTCATCATATAATGAAATTAATTTAAAATCTACATTCATTATTTGTATAAAATAGGGCGAAACTTTCTGTATGTATGTATATATATATATATATATATATATACATAAATACAAAAAGTTTCGCCCGAATATATATATATATATACATATATATATATTAATGTAAAATCGCTGTTTTTACAATAGGTTTTCCCATTGATAGACGTTAAAGGACTTCGAATATCTATTATGGACATTATTATTAAACCAGAAGGTATAACTAGCCGTAACAAAGCTTCATTTATTATTTTCCAATAAAACATCAAAACCATTCTATTGAGCCCGGTATACGATTTGGTGATATCGTAACATTGGTGTCAGAATTGGGATACAAGAATGGTTTTGAAATCATTGGATGAGCTTTGGGTGAGTGAAATGAAAGACGAGCTGGAGAAACGTGGCCTGAGCGATACAGGTAAAAAGGACGAACTTATGGAACGCCTCTTAGCCGCGTTAGTGAATGAGGGCTATGGGCCTGACGACGACGAATATCTATTCGACATTGACGAGGAAGCTGTGGTCAAGCGAAGGAAATTAAAAAACAAATTGCTGGAGGAAGAAAGACAACGAGCGAAAGAAAACATGGCAGCACAGAAGAAGACAGGAGAAGGAATGATTCTTGGCCACGGAAACAAAGTGGCAGCAGCCGGTACAACTGTTGAGAGTTTGGTCGCAGGGTTGGCTGAGGCAGTGGTGGACACGGTTCTGGACCAGCGGGCTGCTGGTGATGTGGGTTGCTGCGGCGAAACCCAATTTGAACTAGAGTCCACCAGCTGTGTCTCAGAGCATGTGACGGATGACGGCCGTACAGACTGCACAAGTCAGGTGGGTCATGATGATGAGCCTGTCAAAGACGGTCATGATAATGAACCTTGCAAAGATGCTCAAGATGAACCATGCAAAGATGGTGACAGTGATACAGTCGGTTTGGACGTCAAAAACCAAACTAAAGAAGATGAGAAGAATGTTGAAAACGAAATGCAAAACGATGAGGATGAAAGTGACGATGATGATTATAATAATGGCAATAACAACTATGGCTTTCACCCATACAGCGACGGTTCTGAAACGGAAGCCTCCATAACAGACGACGGCACCGAATATTCAGGGTCAGATTTTAGTGAAGAATCTGACTCGGATGAAGCAACCGAGGATTTAGAAACGGACGAAACTCCAATGGAAAAATACGTCAAAGTTAACTTGACAAGAAAAGAAGACTTTGATTTGAGAGACGATGGCGATAATTTGAAGAAAGATCCGCTGGACGATACGAAAGTTGACACCGACGAAAGAGCCGAGTTGGAATGTGAAAAGAAAACGTTCGATTGTAGCTTGGAAGAAAACAAACATGACGGCGATGAACTTCTCCAAAACAACAATAGCAATGCAGCAAGCAAAAACTCTGGAAAAAATGAGACAAGAACAGAGAACGGTACCGAGGGTTTTAAATCAGATGAATCCACAGAAGATTCTAGATCAGATAGACTAAGAGTCATTGTAAAATCAAATAACAGTTTGATGAAGGGATTTATTGGATTTATGGAACGACGTGTTTTCGAAAAACCTTTTGAAGAGTTTCTTGAGAAAGATCTAAAGGATGTGAAGGAAGAAGAAAAAGCAGACAATTCCGATAAACCGTGCAAAGATGTTCAGGACGAGGCATGGAAAAAAGGCTGTGATGAACCGTGCAAAAATGGCGACGATGAGCCAAAGAAAGACTCTGTTGATGAGCCAAAGAAGGACTGGAAGAAACTGTGTCAAACGGTCAAGAGACTAGACCATGTTGTTTGCGAATTGCGGTCAAAGCCACGAGTAAAGATCAAGGTATTTTGGTGTTCGTGGCCGAGTCGCATTTCTTAAAAGCGATATGCTGTTCGGGACGAACAGAATTAAGAAGGGGGTAATAATGTAAAATCGCGGTTTTTACAATAGGTTTTCCCATTGATAGACGTTAAAGGACTTCGAATATCTATTATGGACATTATTATTAAACCAGAAGGTATAACTAGCCGTAACAAAGCTTCATTTATTATTTTCCAATAAAACATCAAAACCATTCTATTGAGCCCGGTATACGATTTGGTGATATCGTAACAATATATATATATATATATATTCAATTTAAAACTTTACTTTGTTTATTGCAGCTTGTGTTTGTAATGGTTTGGGCACTCAGCAAGACAGTCTGGATTCATGTGACCCAATAACAGGTCAATGCAAATGCCTTCCACATGTCACAGGCAGGGAATGCGACCAGTGCGAGCCGAATTATTGGAAACTTGCAGATGGTCGTGGTTGTGAACCGTGCAACTGCGATCCTTATGGTTCTCTTTCTCAGCAGTGCAATGAGGTTATTTTTAATTCATAATTTTAAATTCCTTATTTTAAATTCTTAATTCAATTCCTAATTCTTAACTTTTAATTACTAATTCTTATTTCTATTTTTTTCTGAAATCAATTAATATAATTTTTAAATGAATTTCTTTGTTTTTGCTCACTTTTTTTAAACAACCTTTGTTATATTTGTTTGCTTATCATATTTTGGAATTGAAATTAATTCTTTAAAAATTTTTTCCCACAGTTCGATGGCCAATGCAGATGTCGGGATGACTATGGTGGCAGAGACTGCAGTGGGTGTGCTGATAATTATTGGAATGACAGAAGGACACGTTGTCAACGTTTGTGTTCAATTATTGATTTCACATGTGTTATATTAGTTTTTATAATAAATTTACTTTATACGTATTCCGGTAGCTACTATCAAGTTTAAACAAAGTGAGGCAGGTGTGTACAAATAACATTGATGTGTGTGAAAATGTTTTGTTGTAAATATCTATATATATAATTTATGATAACGGGGTGGCCGTGGTGGTCAGCATTCAGCAGTTATTATGTAATTGTACACTGTTGGTCCTACAGATCAATAAAGGTGGCGCTGCAATTCCAAAATAATATATAATTAAATTTTTAAAAAATTCTGTCATTTTTGACGGGCTATCTTTAGTCAATTAATATTTTTAAAAATAGAATCATTGCATTCTTGCACATGAATTAAAAGCAATAATTATTTAAAAAAAATTAACTGAATAAATTAAACTCAATCAAGTTAAAATAATAAAAAAAGTTTCATAAAGATTATTTATGAACAGCTTGCAGATGTAACCCGTACGGTTCACTGAATCAGCAGTGTGACAAACGGACAGGTGCATGTCAATGTAGACCAGGTGTGACCGGACACGAGTGCGAGATGTGTGCCAGGGGAAGCACTGGCTCTATGCCAAACTGTCAGCCATGTGGACTTTGCTATGATGGATGGGAGAAAATCATTACAGAAGTTTCAGGTAGTCTATTTTTCTTGGTTGTTAGTTTTATTTTCGGAGCCAGATGCAATTGTTTAAATTGACTGTCTTATTATTTAATATTTTCTGTTTTAAAAACAGCAAAAATAACATACGCGATTAAGTTTACTTTTTAACGTTTAATAATTAAATTTGTGTAATCAATTTATTGAATTTTTTGTCATCTTTGAAACTTACAGTGGACCTTCAGACATTGGTCGAGCAAGGAAGAAACATTAAGCACACTGGCACAACCGGGGAATACGAAAGAGAGTTCAGAGAGATGGAAATAATGCTGGAGGAGGTGAGACGCATATTAATGGGAATCGATCACGGCAGCCAGTCCGTCGATTGGTCAAGTTTAATCAGGATGCTGCAAGAAATGCAGTAAGTGAACTGTTTACCTGTATTTTATGTTAAGGAGGTTCAGGTTATTTATGCAATGAGTCCTACTTTGTTTTGTTGTTGATGACGATGTTGTTTATAACATTTGCATTGGACTATTCCTGCCTGCCTGTTTGTTGTGTTTCAAATTGATCAGATATATAATAATGAATTTTATTTGTTTTATTTATTTTCTGATAAATTTACTATCCTACTTTGTCACAATCAATAAAATTAAAGTTCAGCTTATTTAATAATAATTTTGTTAATTTTCTCTTAAATTTCCATCAGACCATCCCTCGATGAGTACAGAAGAATTATTTCAACTCTGGATCACGATGACAGTATGACTACCAACCGGGTTCGCGATGTCATCAGCCGGATCGAAAGAATTCGCCAACGTGTCAACGAGCTGAAGATTTTTACTTACGAACTTAAAAGTAATGCTACAAAGATACAAGAGCAAGATGTTTCTGGTTTGTAATCACAAATTTATTTGTTTTGTTTTTGGCTGATAGGAGAACACTTTGGCTCTAAAGTTTATGCAATAAAAAAATCTGCATTATATCAATGGCTGTTTTTTTTTAGGGGCTTTCAATTCGATAAGAGAGAGCTATGAAAAGTCAAATTCAGCCTACAGAAAAGTCGTTCATTCTACTCATATTTTACAAAGATCAGAGCAGACGAGGACATACGCAGATCAAATTCTCGAGTCAAAGAAATCCGATATCGACAAGTATTCGAATCAGAATCATATTACGATCAGAGAGTTTCAAATACAAGTTGAAGAGGTTAACAAGGATATTGTGGACTTCAACGACATGGTCAGTTTGTACACATGCTTCAATTATGTGCTCATGAGTTCCAAATTTTACTTTAAATACTTTTTTTATTATTTATTCAGGTTTGCTACGGAAGAGGTAATCCGTGCCACCCGATATGTGGGGGTGCCGGCTGTGGCCGTTGCGGGGGAGGGTTAACTTGTCAGGAGGGGTCGGTTTCAAAAGCACAACATGCTCTCAATATTTCCATAAGAGCTGAAGAACTTTTCAGAGAAAAAGCAGAACAGGCACGAAAAATCGTATCTCAGGTGAATTGAATGTGACTTGTCACATGTTTTTCAAGTGTCAATCAGCAGTGTGTTTTTTTTTACACACTTTTATTTAGCTTCGCGTGTTCGTTTACGTCCGCGACAAATCTCGGAAGTGAAAATTCTCATCATCCAATTAAGCTGAAACTTTGAATATAGACTCGCTTCTCATAAAAATGCATTCTATTAAGTTTTAAAATTTTCTGAGAAAAAATTTAGTTTAAAAAAACAGGCTTCTGTACTCCAATGATTAAAGTCACGTGTCTCTATCTTATTGTGATGAAATGCATTTTCAATGATTAAAGTCACGTGTCTCTATCTTATTGTGATGAAATGCTTTTCAATTGAAATGTTTTAATGATCAACTTCAAGTTATTTCATTAACATATTAGTAGCCTTTGAAATCATCCAACAAGTTTCTTTACACATAAACAGGCTGAATATCAGATGCAGCAGTGCCAATCAACACGACTGACAGTCGAACGTGCACACAACACCGTTTGGAGTTTGAGGAACGTGTCACAGAAGAGCATCACCGACGTGCAGGAACTTGTGCGCAGCATAACATTTTTTCTAAGGGACATTATCAACAGTCCCAATGATGTCAGACAGGTCCCCAGTTTTATTTTTCATTGAGCAGTATATATATATATATATATATATATATATATATATATATATATATATATATATATATATATATATATATATATATATATATATATATATATATATATATATATATATATATATATGTTAGGATATGTAGCAAACAAAATTTGTTATGGCATTTCATTATGTGCTCTTATGAACAGTTTGCAAATGGTTTAGAAACGATGTTAGTCAAAGTTGTAGTTTTATTGTTAAATAACCTAATTAAATTGTTTTTTAGATATGCGAGTTGGTTCTGAGCATAAAAGTAACCTTGACCCCGAGTGAAATAGAAAGAATTACAGTGCAAATAACAAGATTAGTGAGCAACTTAACCAACATTGATTCAATCCTCAGAGAAACCAGAAACATTCTGGAGGAAGCCAGACTACTGAAGATACAAGCGGATAATGCAAAGTTGGTTTATGTCGGAAAACTAAATGTGATTTTGACAAATAAAAACTAATCCTAGATCTGTTTATTACATTTAACCTTCAGTAAATTGTATTTTAGTTTTGCCTTGAAATTGCTAAATCATCGTTATGTATAAAAGTGTTAGTTCACATCATTTTTAGTGTAGTGTTTTGTGTCGATCTGTGATTTATTAAGTGGACTCAATTTGGTTTGTTTTTTGACAGAGATTCAGCAGAAGGAGTAAGATCAACCACCCATACTATCACTCAAGTTTTAAGCGAGGCTTCCTCATCCCAGTATGAAGCAGAAGAGACCATCAGAAGGCTTCGAGAAAATATTAGGATTGCTGAAGAGAACTTGAAGAAGGCATATTTTTCTTTAAGATTAACATATTTTTTAAAAATTATAGATTGTTTTTGTGTGTTTTAAAGTATTTTGAAATAGCGGGGTTACCCGTCGTTGCCCAGACTTTTTAGAGGTTTCTCTATTGTTTTTCTATTTAGCTTTTTCACTTTCTCTTTCCCTCCCGTTTCTTTCTCTGCTTGCTCTCCCACTCCTGCTTGTTTTCCCGCTTCTGCTCACTCTCCCGTTTCCGCTCCTGCTTGCTCGCCTGTTCCCCCTCCCACTCGCTCGCCCGTTCCCCCTACCACTTGCTCTCCTTTTCCTAATCCCACTCACTCTTCCGCTCCCGCCTGTCTCCCGTTTGCTTTCCCACTCCTTTTCTTTCTCCTTTCCGTTGCAACTTCTTTTTGTCAATAAAACATAAAATATTAAAAATACTAAAAGTTGCTTGAAAACTTTGTTATATAAACTAAATTTGAATTTTTGTATGCAATAAACTTTGATGTTCGTAAATAGGCAGTTTTGGTATGGAAAGTATTTTGGTCATAAACAAACTTAAAACATTTAAAACTTCAAAAATTAAAAAAAACTACCTTATCTTTTTCTCCATACCAAATTTCTTTATAGTTGGTCCAGCAGCTTGGATTTGTATAGAAGACAAACAGACAGACAGTCATTTATATATATATATATATATATATATATATATATATATATATATATATATATATATATTTTGAAGTGTCATATTTCAAAGCTTTAAAAGTCAATGCTATAATGCAACAATGTCAACAAGCACCTGTTTTGTTATCTTGCCCTTCTCAGTTTTTCATTTTTTTCCAAAACACTGTCAATCTTTTGGAATAATTTTAATATGAGTAATTGTTGAACATACTAGTTAACTAATAATATTCTTAATGATATTTAATTATTTGGCATTAGTTAAATTTTAATTTAAAATTGCTTCAGATTGATGCAAACATCAGCGAGACTGGCTTGAAATCCAACTTTTCTAAAACGACGGTTTTCAATGTGAAAGGTAGAGTAGACAAACTGAACACCCAATACCAAACGAATAGAATAAATGCTGAGAACGCTTTTGAATTGTCTCAGAAAGCAAGTGCTAAAGTTGAAGAGATAGTTGAAGTTAGTATTGGATAACAGTGTTTCTATTAATACATTTCTAGGTTCCCTCTAACTAAATTTGGATTAGAGATCAAAGTTATGCATATTTATATTCACTCTGTGTCAGTGTTGGTTATGTGAAACTGTAAATGAAAGATAAAATTCACTTACAGAACATGGATGATTTGGATCAACAGTTCAATAGAGTACTTGGTCTCATAAAAGTTAAAGAAGACAGCATCACGGCTAACAGCGACAGAGCTGCTCTGTTGAGAAGGAAAGCTCAGACTTTGTATCAAACTCTTAGCGATTCAAGAGTCTTTGTTCAAGGTTGTTTTTTTTTATACGACAATTTATATAGCGCCGTATGCAGCAGAAGCCGCTTTCAGGGCGCTTTACAATGTTGGCAACTTGCAGATAAGACTAACGGCATATGCTGTGTTTTACGGCACCGCAGGCAGCCCCACATACTACTCGATAGCTCCACAAGTGCACGATGGACTTTAACCCCAACCGAACTTGGTACTCATTTATCGACCACTTAAGGATGAACCGTTGAGTTGACGTGAGCACATGCCAATTAGTGAGTTAGTTTCTTGCTCAAGGAAATTACAAACCTGGACCGGGAATCGAATCCAGGTCCTCCGACTCTCAAAGCCGGTGTCTATACCACTAGACCACCAAGTTGTTGTTAATCCAGGTAGATGAGATTGATTGTGGTATACTGTTGTCTTGTACACTGACATCTATTGATTGAAATATAACAAAGTACACTGACATCTATTGATTGAAATATAACAAAGTACACTGACATCTATTGACACACTTGACCATATGATTTTTGTTTTCGTTTATAAACTAAATTGTTTCACATTGATGAGAATCGTGAACAAAGAATTTAGAAGTCTTTAACTTTCATTGCTCCAAGACCAGGCCTTGTTATATTTATTGTCGGATCTTTTATAAATTTGGTGAATGCTTTTACAGAATGGAACAAAAAGTTTGCCGTTAGAGAGAACACCCTTACAACCATCAATGTTCAAATAATGGGTTACTTCGAGGAAATGAATCAACTCATTACAAGTATAAGAGAAAAAGAAACTTATCACAGAACCTGTGGAACTGCTTAGCCTGAAGGTTTTCATTAAATTAATTAATTTCTCTGCTTGTGTTAAATGATTTATTTACTACTAGCGGGGGTACCCGGGGTTTTTAGAGCTTTTTCTAATTTTTGTCTCTCTCTCTAGCGTTTCTTTCCCCGCTCCCGCTCGCTCTCCCGTTCCTGGGCGCTTTTCCGCTTCCCGGTCGCTTTCCTGTTCCCAGTTCGCTTTCCCGCTCCCGCTTGCTCTCCCGTTCCCGCTTGCTCTCCCGTTCCCGCTTATTTTTTCTTTTACAGTCTTTCCTAACTTCTTTTAGCTCTTCAAAACGTAAAATAGATGTGCTAAAACTGGCTAAAAGTTGCTTGAAGCCTTCAAATGTTGTTACATAAACTAAATTTGATTTTTATTATGCAATTACCTTTGATGGTCGTACATAGGCACTTTTGGCCTGGAAAGGTTTTTTGGCTCCCCTCTGCTCATTTTGTGTACGATTTAAAAATTTTTTTCACAAAAATCTTCTCCCATTGCCTCTCAAGCTTGTATAAAAATTGCACTAAGATTGGATGAAGGGTGTAGCAATGCATAAAGGACATCTATAGTTACATACATAATCTCATTTCCCGCTCATATATATACATATATATATATATATATATATATATATATATATATATATATATATATATATATATATATATATTTATATATATAGATTCCCGCTCGCTCTTCCGCTCCGCTACGCTCATTTTGTGCCCGATATCAATTTTTTTCACAACTTTCTTTTCCTGTATGAGAACTACCTTCTTGCCAAATTTCATCAAGATCGCTCTAGCGGTTTGGATTTCTATAAGAGACGGACTCACATACACACAGTCATTTTTATATATATAGATAGAAGATATATATATATATATATATATATATATATATATATATATAGATTAAATAGAGTAGTTGATTTTATTGATGTGATAGTAGAGTGTGTTATGCTTTTGATTGATTTGATAGTTAAATAATTTGTTAGTTGAATGATTGTTTTGTTAATTGATCAATTCTCTATTTTATTGATTGATATAATGGCTATTTCGTTAATATTTGACAGTTTTTTTAAATGCTTTTATTTAACTTCACTCATCTCTCTGTTTGTTTGTTTGTTGGTTGGTTGTTTGTCTGTGGTGATCAAATCTTAGAAATGAAAAATCACCCACTTTTCGACCACCTAGAGCTCTAAAACTTTAAGGAAGCTTTATTCTGGATGACAATACATGAATTTAATGTTTCCGACATGAATTAGGCCTCACATCAATTAAAATTCATCAAATCAAATTAATTCCTGCCATCTAGCAACTGTAATAGGTTGTTTATGTATAAGTCGCCAGAGGTCCAAAATAATTAAACAGTACGGATGTTTATTTATATGTTGCCAGAGATCCAAAATAATTAACAAGATTGAGCGTAACGATTGTTTTAGATTCAAAAATTTTAGTTCGTTGACTCAGATAAAGAGGCAAAGAAAAACATTATTTTTAAATTTATTTTTTGACTAATATATATATAATATATATTTACTAGAGATAGCCCGTCAAAAACGACGGATTTGTTTAAATTTAATTATATATTATTTTACACATACATACATACATACATACATACATACATACATACATACATACATACATTACATACATACATACATACATACATACATACATACATACATACAGACAGACATACATACATAAGAAAGTATGCATGTAGATGAGTATAATAATTGGCTAATTTGCAATTATTTGCAATTCGTTTATTCAGTTAAGGATTTCTTTGATAACAATGTTTTTTGTAAAAATTCTTGAGTTTTGCAATAAATCTCCTTGATATAAGGTATCTTTCACTAAAACTTTTATATTTTGTGATATCTTCCTAGAGTTAACGCTACATACAGTTGACTATGAGCGAAGACTGGCTCAGGAAGATATACACCGGCATGATCAAAAGACTGCCCTTGACTCTTATTAATTGTCATTGCGAAAGCTAACATTACTGGAAATTGTCGCCGTTTCATTCTGAATGGCAATGTGCTTTCGCTCGGTTCCAAATCAATTAGAGGCAGGCAAACTTCTTTGCCTTTATTACTTCCTGTAATAATTTCAGCTTTAAAGCAATTTTTTAAGGAGACTTCTGACTACCAGTCGCGTTCCATTTGACAAACCCTTTCTTGGGTTTAAATTTCGAAGAAGCATTATAAAAGCACCAATTTTTAATTTTAAATTATGTGGCGGCATTCCTGAAGTCTTAAAACATTTATATATATATATATATATATATATTTCGTATATATATATATGTATATATATACATATATATATATATATATATATATATATATATATATATATATATATATATCAACTAGTTTCTCTTGGCGACACAAACTCTGCTTTGAGGGGCATATCCATAGGAGTTCCACAAGGTTCAATCCTAGGCCCACTACTTTTCAACATCTTTATTAATGACATATTTGAAACTTCTAAACTGCTCTCTACAATATTATATGCTGATGACACCAATTTGTTTTATTCTGGAAATTCTATAGATGAAGTTACAGCTGTGATGAACATTGAATTAGTGAAATTTTCTCAATGGTTCTCTGCTAATCGTTTCAAAATTAACATCAGCAAAGCAAACTACATGATATTTGGACCAAAAATTAAATTAAATGCTCTTCCTCTATTTCGTATTGAATATGGTGGAACTTCACTGCCTAGAGTGGGGTTCACAAAGTTTCTTGGTGTTACCATTACGGAAAGCATATAAATGCTGTTAGAAGAAAAATGAGCAAATCTGTTGGATTATTATCAAGGTTCAGAAATCGTTTGAATCATGATATTATATGTCATCTTTATTACTCTTTGATCTACCCACATATTACTTATTGTAATTTTATTTGGGGAAACAGTCCTGTTTCCTTTATGAGTACCCTTTCAGTAATCCAGAATCGTTTTGTTAGAATGCTCTACGGACTTGGAAGAACGGACAATGTTGATAATTATATCAAAACACTAAATATGTTAACACCAAGACAAATTCATTGCTATAGCATCCTGGTTTTCATGTTTAAGCTCATTAATAATATTATGCATTGCCCTGTCTTTGATAATTTTATGTTATCATCAGATATAAAGAATAGACAAACAAGACATACAGGTATCTTTCATTTACCTTACTGCAGATTGAAAATACTTTCTACAAGTGTTTACCTCATTGGACCAAAATTATGGAAAATTTTACCAGAAGACATCAGATGTGTATCTTCAGTTCACATTTTTAAAATTCTTGTCAAGAAATTTATTTGTGAACATAATTTACAATCGTTTCTTTGAAAAACTGAGCATTGTGTTTATATTTGATTTTGTGTGTGTGTGTGATTTTTGTTTCTTTTTGTAAAGGGTGGCTACACTACAAGCATTGCTTATTAGTAGTCTCCCTGTTGACATTTCATTTCATTATGCAGATATGTTGACAAATAAATAAAATAAATAATATATATATATATATATATATATATATATATATATATATATATATATATATATATATATATATATATATATATATATATATATATATATATATATATATATATATATATATATATATATATAATATATATATATATATATATATATAAATATATATATATATATATATATATATGTATATATATATATAGTTCCCGGCTGCGTTCCCGCTTGCTCTCCCGTTCCCGTTGCATTTCCCTATGAAAAGGACATAATTGCATCTCTTTGTTTTTCCATTATAACTTTTTAAAATAATTTAAACAAATATTCTAAATAGCCTACAACCTATCCTCAGACCTACCAAATGTTCGGTTCAGCCGTTTCGGAGGAGTTTGAAGTCAAACACTATGACTAAGTGTTTTAAGACTCTAATGGCTGTATGTAGGAAGCACCTAAGTACTTCCTGTCGTAGATCATATTTGATCTTTTCAACTGTCCTTCCTCCTTTATCCAGGCTTGGGACTGGCTCGCAATTAGCGAGGCAGAGTTAAACACTATGACACGAGATTTTTATATATATATAGATATATATGTAAAACGGTTGTTTTAGATTCAAAAATTTTAGTTTGTTAACCCAGATAAAGAGGCAAATAAAAGGATTTATTTTTTATCTTTACTTGTTTTAATCTCATTTGTTTGTTTATTATTATTCAGAGTGACTCTGAAATTGTACAAAGAACATTTTGGAAAAGGCTTGAAGAAACTCTAGTATTAATTTTCTCCATTATTTCACTTGCAGAAATATATATATATATATATATAAAAACGTCCGTAGTGTTTATATATTTTGGTTTCACTTCATTTTGCTCTTCCGTTGGCACAGTTTCGCAGTTTTGTAGATCTGGATTGCCTTTTATTTGCTATTTATTGGGTTTAATTTGGTATCGTTCACCATATTGTTGTTTGTTTGTATTTATAGATAACTTCTTATCATTGGACTTGTGTTTTCTCTGTTCCATAAAAGGCTGGACATCGTTTTCTGCACTACCACAGAAAGCAATATATGTCTGGTACTCTTTATACAGATATCAGTAAGGTTTCTGCTGATAGAAAAATTCACAGGTGTTAAATATTGTGGTAACGTTCCGGATTGACTTGCGGAAATTGTTCTTACAATGTTCATGACGTTTTCATGGCCTTCATTAGTCGTTCACGAGTCAGCGAAGCCAGTATTTTTAAATTTGAACTGAGTATTGTTTCTGCTTGGTGAGTTATGTGGTGAACGATTATGTGATTGTGTATCAAAAAGTTTTTATCTATATGAACTGATTGAAAAAATAAGCTGTAATATTTATGTGGTTGGTATGTTGGTGTCATTTGCTATATTAATTTTTCCTGATGATTATGATATCACTTTTGTATTAAACCCGCATGTTATAATGAAGTTCTTTATGTTAATTTTATTGCCTTAAATGTCGTTTTAAAAGGAAAATTTGCAATAAATGAAAAGTCGCCGAATCTTGAAATATAAGGATTTTGTAAAAAAAACCTCGTTTTTACAGCTTACTTGTTAAATTTGCTAGTAATCTTACTAATCTTACGTTTATCTAGTGGCGTAGCGTAGTTTGCAGCGGGCAGGGCAAACACCCTCCCTTCCCTCTCTCCCAAAAATGAAGCTGGGAGGGGCAAAAAAAGAAAGAGAGATAGAAATATAGAGAGAGGAGTGAGAAAGAGCGGGCAGGCTAAACGCCACCCATCTCCACTCAAGAGAAATGGGAAAAAGAAATAAAGAGAGAAAGGAATAAAGAAAAAACCACTAAAACCCTGCTAGTATTAAATAAATAATAAAGCAGTTTGAACAACATAGTTGCATTAGATTATTAGAATTTCCAGGTGGGAATCAAATATGTATGTTGTTGTACATAATGTACTTAAATATACCTACTTCGTATCTTGAGATCGTTTTGATTTGCACAAGACATGGAGTCTGCTAATGCGTTCAAGATCATTATTTTTTAGATCATCATATACAGTATGTTGTATATATGTATGTCAACGAGGCGATGAACAGTTGAACAGGGTCAGCTGTTGATATACTTAGTGTGTGCAAGCGTGTTATAAAAGTTATTACGCAATATCATTTTGCAAAATGATATTTAAAAATCTTTCATTTTAGACAGGCTACTTTTAGCATTTTAATAATTTGTGGGCATAATAAATGAACAAAAATTTCAATGCGAAAATATTTAAATTACAATATTTACACACAATTATCGCATAGACTTGAGTGAAATACATTAAATGTAATTACATTTGAACTTTGTCTTTCCACCATAATGCGGTAGCTGTTTAGTGTCTCTTGTCCCATTTATACGGAAGCTATTTATTGACCTAAATTACAATATAATAACATAAGATGACAACGTTTCTGAAAAACGACAGATTAAATTCAGGAACAAAAAATTCAGTTTAAGATGGGTATGAACTACTCATCCATCATTTAATTAGTGGCCTCACAAAGATTGGTGACACCTAGTACGGTAACTCATGAGATCACCCACTGAAGGTAGGGGAGATGGGGGCTTTTTGGTCTCTCTTGAGGTTTTTTGGCGATAACAGTCAAGCCGTTCAAAAAATCTACTTTTTTTAATCACATAGAAGAACATCTCCTCTATGTATTCAATTCAGTTTGACATTTTATAATGTAAGAGAACTATTGTTAAATTGAGCTTTGGTGCAAGACCTAAAAAAGATCAAAGTGCCCCACATACGGGGCACTATGATCCCTTCCATGGGACACATTGATCTTAGATATAATTCCATACGGTCTCACGTCCAGTTCTCTCAAAAAACACATGAAAACAGGTATAATAGCTTTTATTAATAATAATAATCATTTAAGTTGTATAAATTCAACACAGGTTCTAAAAAATTGATAAATCAAATAGAAAGACTAAGTGACGACTGACTCGAGCAGTCCCGCCATGCTGAATTGGGTCTGGAAGTCTACAAACAATGCCTTCTCTTGCAAATTGAAATAGTTAATCATTTGTACAATTAAAATTGAATGATGACATCTTTTCCCTTTTCATGTACTTTATTACTAATTCGCCATCTTCTGACATTATTTGACCAATATAGTGAATAACTTTCTTATTTGTTTTAAATCTAACCACAACATATTTATTAATTTTCAACACAGAACAGTCATAGTCCAGAACAAGGCTTTCTTAGCCTTTCTTTTGCTGTTAACTGAGGTTTGACATTGCTATTCCCATTACTTTAACTGGTGTTGTACCTTGCTCTGTTTTTCGCTGACAATGTCTAACCATTGTGAAACCAAACAAAACCTACGAAAAAAACGAATTGCGTTTTTGCAATAACAATAATAGAAAACATCAAATTATAGGACTACACTAAACCTCCAATGCCAGGAGAATGCGTACATTTAGTATCTAAGGACAAGGGGCAGTTTGATCTACAGATCAACGTACCCCATATCGGTAAGGATCAAAGAGCCCCCATGACATGGAGCATACTATAAATGGCGATATCTCATCAATAAATGTTGCTTGAGAATTCAAATATGCAATAAAATAAGCCTTAGACATACGTTTATACAATGCAAAATTAATTTTCTCCAAAAATATTTATCTTATTTGTAATTACAGAAACTCAACTGCTGTGAAAATTTACTTTTCTCCGGTGAAAACAAACTTTCGTATTTTTCAACTTTCAACGGCGGATTGTTGAAAATAAAATAGGACTAAAATTAGAAGGAAAACAATTAAAGATCATAAACAATTAGGCATTGCATTTTTATTTAGAAATTATTACGTTATTGCCAAAAGATCAATGTGCCCCAGAGATAAAAAAGCCCCCATCTCCCCTACTAAGTTGCACCCCTTTCCAACTAAATTACCGATACAATAAACGCTATTAAACTTTTTCACATAAAGAAAGTCGTTGACCGGGTGTTACCCCATGTGATATGTTCCCCAGGACAGGCCGAACTCCCCGCACCCATCCAGTGACGCCACTGAATTATTGTACGAAATTTATTTATCAGTTCCTTCACGTGCTTAGAGTCTGCGTTAGTACGATGACTAACCAGGGATGCTAGCATTCTTGGAAATTTTCTTGTATGTTTTATAGCAAACGCCAGGATTGTAAATCTTTCGTTGAATACAGTATAAAAACTATTATAGATTATATAAATAAGTATACTAAGCTAGATAAAGTATCTAAAAGTAATTTAGTATTAAAAGTTTCAGGTTACAATTCGAGTATATAGTAACTCACGTATGACATAATGAGGGGCTTATTTAAATTATGTTTTGTAATTCTTACAAGCGGTGTCGTCAGTCTGTTATTTGCGGGCAATGCCGGCACAAAATTGAGAATCACTCAGTCTGGTTTAAACTTTGCCGCACAGGTAGCAACTAAAGTTATGGTTAGAGATTTCTTTAAAAAAAATATCCGAGACCAAAGTGGCAGAGAAGGAGATTTTTCGTTTGAAATCAAAAACATAAAAGTGAGAAATTTTTATTTTGTCAGTTTTCTTTTTTTGTTTTTATAAAACGATGGTTTACTACCGTAGTTAGCCGTAACGTCTCAAAACAATAAACATACTAAAATTTTGTTCAAATTTTCTAATGTTTTAAAATATGGACATTATTAATTATGCTGTTAAACGTTTTGTATCAAATTTTTATTTATTTATTTATTATAGGCTTATGAATTTGAGACGCCATTATCTCAAGTGACTGTCAATTCAGAACAATCCACGATAACTTGGTCACTGACGGGAACTCAGATTAAACTTTCAGCTGACTGGAAATATAAGTGGTTGATCTTCCGCGATCATGGCTCTCTGACATTAAGTGCAAACACTCTGACAATATCCGTAGGATTTGGCTTTGGACCAGTAACGGAATCAGGCAAACCGACATTTAAAACTAATCACTGTTCGGCACGTATAGACCAACTGAACATAAATGTTGTCAATAGAAATCGAGGCTTATACGACCTGTTAATCAGGTGATAAAAGTTAAAAAAAATAAATGGTGGCAGATCTGAACAGTATGATGAGGAAGGACAAAACGTGTTGTGAGATGTGATACCCAAAACGTTTGACCAGCAAGTGGGGAGGGTGCAAAAATTAAATCTTTAAGTTAAAAACATTTGAGAGGGAAGTTTTTATTTCAGATTCCCATTTGCATAAAATAACTACCACATCAAGTTATTTCTCACCCTTTTAAGTGCTGGGACTTTGGCGAGATGCGAACCAATAACTTTTCTGACTACAGCCCTGACCGTTATAGTGTTACAATTGTATATCTGAAAATTCGATTCTCTTTTGTCTTAATCATTTAAAATTTATGAATAATTTTAATAATTTATTGTTTTATCAATACTAGGCTTTTACGAAGCTCTATTAAAGAAGTCTTAGAAGAAGAGCTGTGCAAGGCTGCACGTGAATCTCTCGATAACGACGGAAACGAAGAACTTTCAACTTTGGAAGTGGAAGCTTATCTGGGGGATAATTTGTATTTTAGTTACAGACTTTTATCGACGCCTGACATAAAGTCTAATTACATTGAGTCTAGTCATGTAGGAACAGTTTTTGGAGGCGATGTGCCAAGATCAACATTTTCGACAGAGCAGGTATAATTTTTATTCTAGTTAGATTTACCTTTATGTCAAAAGAGATTTTAACAGTGATGGGCACTAACTACTTCAATAACTACCTACCAGCTACCTCATGACAGAAGTAGTTATAACTACATGTTAACTACTTTAGAAGAGAGGTAGTTATAACTATTTCGTTAACTACTACTAAAGAAGTGAACTACTTTTTAAGAACACATTTTACTACAGTCAATTATATTATTGTCTAGATATATTGACATTTAGAAACACGCCTTCTCAAGACTAGACTAGACTAGAGTCGTGCTATCGTTATGTGAGACCAATTTGGCATCGCTCATAGGCTATCAATTTGGTACTGTCAATTTGAGTTTTTTTTATTCGCAATTGTCTTGTTAAGTCATAGCACGTCGTAACACAGGACTTAGCCAATAAAACCGTTTGGTGGGGCACGTGATAGATGTTTACAGGGACACATAGATAAATGTTCATAGTTGATTAATTTATTTAATAATATAGAATAAACAGTTTGTTAACTGAAGATAAGTCTATAATTAAATTTTGTAGCCAGCTATGGAAGCGGACTCAGGAAACAAGATGTTGAGTCTTCTTATCAGCGAGGATTCATTCAGTTCATATGTACAAGGCTATTTTAAAAATAATCATCTTAACAAAATACTCACCAAAAAGTTACTTTCGCCTTCTGAAAAAGTAATTTTACTCGTAATTAAAATATTATTGATAAACGTTAACATATATATATATATATATATATATATATATATATATATATATATATATATATATATATATATATATATATATATATATATATATATATATATATATATATATATATATATATATATATATATATATATATATATATATATATATATATATATATATATATATATATATATATATATATATATATATATATATATATATATATATATATATATCTTCATATGTGGTTTTATAAATAATAACTATTGTGTTTTTACAATTACTCAGACACAAATGTTGATTTTCAGATTTATCTCCTAACAAATTGTTCATCTTCATTATGCTTTGTCGGATTTTTACCGAAAATCAGAGAATCCATGCCGAACGCCTCAATCGAAATAGACTACGCTGTAACAGAAGCACCGATATTCAGAATAAATAGCAGTGGAATCACATCGAACGTGTCAGGAAGAGCTCGATGTTATGTCAGATTTTTGAACCAATCGACTGTCGACCTGTTCACCGTAAACTTGACCACCTTGGTGAATGTAACAGTACGTCTGGATGGTCACTATTTCAAATATAAAGCTGAAAATCTAAGATCCAAGGTTGGAGAAAAAACCATCCAAAGTACGGACGTGGTGGAAAGAGGCATTGAGCGAGCCATTTCGTTTCTGAGTAGAATTTTTACTACGGTGATAAACATGTATGGAGATAAAGGACTGCCTCTCTTAAAGACAAGAGACGTGGCATGGAATGGCAGTCAGTTGGAGCTCAAGAACAGATTTGTTCACGTTCATTCAAACTTCACATACTTGAGCTAATTTGTTTGTGTGCATTGAGGTTATTGCAATGCATTTCACAAGTTAAAGATGTTGAAGTCAAGGACAAGTTTGTGCACGATCGTAATGACCATTCTTTAAAACAATCAATATTGTTCTGATAAAACAGGAGAAAGTTTATATTTTCTGTTACAAAAATTTTTATTTGAGCAATTATTTTTTCACATAGAAATTCAGGAAACTAAATTATTTTTTGCAAATTGAAAATACTGCTACTGATTGATTTTTACTGTTCTAATTGCAAATAATGTAAAAAGAAGATTAAAGTCGTTAACGACGCATTATAAGCAATCAAAAACTTTTATATGTTTTCGAACGTTACTGAATCCAGATTTGTTTTAATGACACTCTCAAAAGTATCAACCAAATTTATAATATCTAATGACCATATCTATATACTCTTAACCAACATATTAAAAAAAATGAACATTTTTTATTTCTTCGTAAAACAACAACAAAGCCATAATATATATATATATATATATATATATATATATATATATATATATATATATATATATATATATATATATATATATATATATATAATAGAGTAGAATAGAATAATTATGGAAGTAGTCAAGTTTTTGTCATAAACTCATCGATAATATTTTATCAACAACAACAAAGAAAAATTGCTATTAAATTATGGCTCTATGGCAACGCATACATTTTGGCATGTTGTTCATTTACACTGGCGGATCCAGAGGGGCAAACCGAACCATGCCCCCTTTTGTCAAATTGCAAGGGGCCAACCTGGCCAGTTTACTCCAGCGGATGCTTGTGCCTCAGCTCAGAACGGTTTGGCTAATGATTTTGTGTTTTGTGGTGGCTCGCGGGAGTGGAGCTGGAGCTTAGGACGGTCAACAATCCTGTGTTTGGGGGCTTGAGGAGCGGAGGAAGGTCGAAAATTGACCGTGTCGTGTAGCTGCGGTTGCGTGGAGCCGTCGGTAGCCTGGTGTGTACCCGCTGTGATCGACAGTCGTGTATGAAGAAATTGAGAAGTAACGAGCCCACAAAACCGAATCGAAAGATCGCACAGGTTCTAGAGAGAAATAGGGGGCATTATTATAACATAATCTATGGTCCTGGCCTCAGCTTTTCCCATCTATTGATATCCCGACAAGTATTTTCAAATATGGACAAAGAAAAAGATATTGTTCCAAAGCTCATTTATTATTTTCCAATAACAAACAAAACCATTCCAGGGAACCCGTATACGATTTTGCGATATTACAACAATATATATATATATATATATATATATATATATGTATATATATATATAGTAAACGTGCTCCATTTAAATACGCACGCCATTTAACCGAAACTAACAATATAAAAAATTTTATAAGGCGCGGCTTATATGCGCTAAAATACGGTACTAAAAAGTTAGTTTCGGTTAAATGTTTTGCGTATTTCAATATTTTTTTTGGCCCCCCGCCAAAGAAGTCTAGATCCGCCACTGTATATATATATATATATATATATATATATATATATATATATATATATATATATATATATATATATAAATAAAATTTCCCCACATTATTTAAAAAGTTATGAGTTTATCTAAAAATGAGCTTAAAAATGTTAATTGTCTTCGGAGTTTTAAACCTGTCGGGATCTCAAAATATCAAATATTACAGCCTGAGAACAATCAAAAAGAACACTCCAATCTGCTCAAAAGAACCATTTGCTGTTCGAAATTACATCGTTACATGCCTCATAGAATGTGCCCATCTTTGTACAACTGAAAAGAATTACAAATGTTCATCATTTAACTTTTATGTAAAAAATTCGTCATGCAGTTTGTTTGAGGCGGCTTCAAAGAGTTTCTCGGCTGGAGATATGACGTGTTTATTCTACAGCGTGAGTATATGTATCTATTTATAAATAACACATAAATTAATTTTATTATATTTAAAATAACATTTTTATAAGTGATTTGATACTTCTTGAACTTATTTCAATTATTTATTTAACTGCAGAATAATTTGACAAACGATTTAGGTGAGAAAATCAACAAATGTTTTATTTTTTACGCAATTATAAACATTATATTTTTTAGGAACACTTTATATTCTTGTTCATATACTTAAGAGAGCCGATATCAGAATAGTGAGCTACAGGTTTGCTAACTGTTATAATAATTACACCGGCATTACAGTTGCAGTTGTGGTGTGGTGTGGTGTAGTGCATGTAGTTGTGGTATGGTTGTGCCCAACGCTTTACATGTCTGCTTTAGTAGTTGCAGCTACTATGTGGTAATTGTGGTATAATGGTCCAACGAACAAGAGAGCAGAAGCGACTGATAGAAAAGGTCTCATAAAGTTTTATTAGGATGCAGCAACCAATAATTCTCACATATATTTAATCAGCAATTAGTCTTTCTTCAATATTGTTTATTATCTAGTAAATTTGAGGTTTGCTTCGATGACGAATCCATTTTAAATACAATTTTCGAATAAATTGTAATTTAATTCAGACTATTAGTGATTTGTTTATTGCTACAAAAAATTCCATCAGAAAAGAAAACCAACGTCGCATACAAAAAAATTGTTGAAAGCAGCTCTTTTATGAGTGCTACGCCACCGTATCTCGTCGTAGATGGTTCAAGTTCAACTGATTACCAACATAGTTGTTCTACAACCAAAGATGGGAAAGGAGGAGATAACTTGTTTCTTATTGACCTAGCAGATTTGTACCAAGTCATTTACGTTCTCCTTGTTAATTCAGATGTTCAGGGTACGTGTTTTAGAATGGTACCTGTTGTAGAATGGTACGTGTTGTAGGATGGTACGTGTTGTAGGATGGTACGTGTTGTAGAATGGTACGTGTTTTAGAATGGTAAGTGTTGTAAAATTCTGTAAAGTTATTAAAACTGATGTTTTTATTTTTATTTTTGAAGGGGACATGAATTACTTCACAGTTGGTCTCAGTAAAACTGCAGGTTCATGCTCTAGCATAAAAAGAGATAGTTACTCAATGTGTGGAACGTTTTCATCAACAGCTGAAGACAAAGGAACATTCATACAGGTGTGCCAGGATCCTCTCCTCTTATCCAGGTATGTCATCCTCCAACAGCCAATAACAGGTTCCGGTTATTTTACCGTCTGTGAAGCTGAAGTTTATGTTTAAAACCTTTTATGACTCAACAAGTTGAAACAGTTGTGTAATTTCAACCAGCACTCAGTGTGTATGTGGGTGACAAAAGTTCAACACAATCTTATTTGATGGTCTTAGTATGAGATCAAACTATCAATGTAATATTTTATTTTCCACTTATTGAGTTGAACGATAATTAAGTTTTGCAGAAAGTCTATCGGAAATGCTGTAAAAAGATTTCTTGTTAATTTGCAGACTTTTGAAATCTTTATTGCTGGTTGTACTGTTTGATAAGTAATCATTTTATGATGAAATTTTTTGAGATCTAACAGTTCAAGATGATGGAATATCTAATAATGTAAATTCGTTGGCTTTTCTCATAATGCTTATAGAATTTAGACAACAATGCAATAGATCGATACATTTCCAAACGAAACGGAATAAAGAAACAAATTCTTCGGAGGATTGTACACTTTTATAAGTGCAAACGTACAAATATTTTTTTTGTATATATATATATAAAGCGATGTATGTGTTCCTTTGTTTATTCACTTATATTATAATATCCGAACCGCTGGAGCCATCAAAACAAAATTTTGCAGACTTGTAATTTTCATTAGGAATAAGACTTAAATAAGTTTTGATTCTATACCCCAACCACAGGGGTGGCGTTTGTCTTAGGGCTAGTGCCAAGGTTAAATCTAGAGTTACGACTAGAGAAAAAACAAGAAAGAGAAAAACGAGAGAGATAAAAAGCGAAAGAAAAAACCCCCAGCGAGCCCCGGGCAACGCTGTGTAACACTACTAGTATATATCATAAAAATTCAATGTCAAAAATAAAAAATAAAAGCTTGATAGATATTAGTAAAAAATATACTATAACAACGTAGAGTTATTCGTCAGCTAGAAAAATAAAATTAATGTTCAAGAAAATTTTTATGAGAATCAAATTAATGGTTTTACCTATGTTGCCAGTCAATAGTCGGAGCCACTTTAAAAAACTTTCGAAGCCCTCTATTCATATTTCTTTTCCAAAAACCATGATGACAAGCCAAAGAAAGTTTCCAAATTATTTAGTGCAACTGGTGTTAAAATTCTGCCCTTCACGAAGTTACGATTGTTCTGGCGTTATCGTAGTTGAACTCAAAAAAAATTTGTTTATTGCACACACCTGTTCACACTGAAGTGTTCTCCAGCTTCAATGTTTTGTGGCATGCCGTTGAACGGATGAGTTCAAGGGTGCATCCACGGCCAAATTGGTCTGGTTTTATGCAAACAGTTTTCTGTGGGAACTTCAACGGCTTTTCAACAATTGAAATGCTTGAAATAATTGACATGAACCCATCTGACGACAGTTGCATTTATTCGACCTTGTTGTATGTGATTGAGCAAGCAAAATCACGTTTGCTTCCAACTCTTAGTTTAACATTTGACCAGATTTATACATCAAGGCTGTTGACATAGCGATAAAAGCTAACTTCAAGATTGTCATAAGGTTGGGCTGCTTTCATACTTTGATGAGCTTTCTCGGACTTATGATGCTCGGATCAGGCCTGGAGTAGGTCATGGGTTTGTTGTTTGACTTTACAACAACAGAGTGTGTACTTAGTGGCAAAGCATATGCTAGGGCTGTACGAAGACATTTTATTGTGCATGGTGTCTCAAGTGACTTGCTTCTGGATCATATGAAAAACTTTCTTTCGGATAGTGGTGATTCGCTACCAGTTGCAATATTCTCGGATGAAGTATCATCTTTGGCTGGTGTTGTGTCACCGTCCGTCTTAGAAGAATTATTTGAAATGTACGATAAGTTATTGCTCGATAAGGTATGGATTGGTGAGAGCAAAACCGCTTTGTTAACATGTGGCAGTTTGAACAAGCTTTTTGTCGACTTCGATCACATTTGTAGCGCTTTTTCTGAAAAATCTAGAACGACCAGATTGTGGTGGTAGTATATAAGGTATATAACTCTTCTGAAATTTTTCAATTTTGGTGAGCGGACATGCAATTGGAGCGTTCACTTGCACGCTGTGGAAGGTATGTTAAGTTTGTTGCAGGCACTGGGCACATAAATTATGCTAAAACAGCCTGACTGTATGTGCAGCAAATTAAAAGTTTAACTTTTAAGCATGAAACTGAAACTGTTCAGTAGTGTTCATGTGCAGTTTGAGTCTGGCAACCACAGTATACGGCGCACCTACAGGTTTTGGGCTGGTTTGTCGACTGACTTGGTGATTGAACAGACCATAGTGCGGTCCATTAAAAGCTGTGGAGGTTTGACACGAGGACGTGGCTTGCATGAATCATGTTGTATTTGATTCTTGTTCTCGGTTCAATTTTGACAATGATGACTTTTGAAAACCATAATCAGCCAATTTGCAAAATGGCTCATAACGCATAATTCAACATCAAAATCAAATCATACAAGTGGATCCATGTAATAGTGGACTAGCTTTAAAAGGCTCTCATTACCAGCGTCATCCTACTTATAGGGAGAAGTGTCTATACATTTCTGTGATTTTTAAACTTTTTTCAAACGTTTTATTAAAAAATATTATTTTTTTGAAAAATTATTCAAGTAACACTGCTTTTAGACTATCTAGCATTTAATTCAAGTTCCTATTTTACATTTGAACTGAGCTATGTTATTGTTTTTGAAAGATGTTTTCAAATTGTAGGACATCTTGTTATTTTGTTATCCTACACTCCCCCACATTGTTATGTAGTTAAAGAATTCCGTTTTTCATATTTTCCTCATTCATACCTTTCCAACAATGTATAATACGTGGTTGCTGTATTTTTTCACAGTTTCAGAAATTTATGCTGACTAATGTCAATGTCGCGTCGGGTATGTGCGTGGCTATTTCACATCGACCGATTTGATTTGATTTTCTTGTTTAGTGTTGTCGTCGGGTCTGTTTTTGTCAATTTGGAGCGTGCTTAAATATCATTTAGTTTCATTACCATCCACTAGGCCTCTAGACCATTGTCCCAATGAATGCATCATGTTCTAAAAAGTAACGACTTTTCTAACGACAAAGGTGGCTTTCAAATGACTAAAACAATTCTAAAACCCAACAGGTGAACGACTAAAAAACGTATGTAGGTAATGAATAACATTTTAATGTAAATCAAATTGCAAGGAAAAGTTAAAGAAAACTTTAACGTTAACCGTACTACCATAACAAAATAAGAATGTCATCGACGTTAATTACAGATTCCTTATAGTAAACTTTTAAGCGATGATAAAATCTTCAAAGATTAAATTTTCAACATTTTATTTTCAAGTTCACAGTATTTTATTTTCATTTTCACAATATTTATTTTAAAATAAATTTTATTTTCAATTACACAACATTTTCTTTTTAAATAAATTTTATTTTCAACATTTTGTTTTCAAATAAATTTTATTTTCATTTTCACAATATTTTATTTTCAAATAAATTTTATTTTCAATTACACAACATTTTGTTTTCAAATACTTTTTACTCTCAATAATAAAACTTTTCAATTTCAAAAACATCTATCCTTCTTGAAAACTGAAAAAATCAATAAGAAAGAGTATTGTCTAAAAGTGATTAATAACCTAGAAGCACAATGACGTGGTAGAAGAGTAGAAATAAATAAAATACCTTTTGTTGCAAAAAAGTATCGACTTGTTTGTAGATACAGATATGGTAATGTATTCGATTTTTTGTTTTTATAGCGTTTAACGTAACGATTTTGAAATACAATTTACAAAGTTAAGTTTGTAATATTGCTGAAAAAAATTAGCTACAAGTGTCAAACCGGTTTATAAAATATCGACTTTAGAACTACTTGTTATAACTCAACTGAATATTTTGCCACTGATTTAAAAATTTTTTAGAATGGATTTGAAAATCTTCCTCTCACAATTTTTCATTTTGATTAATACGCAAACCTTGATAAACTGGTATCAAGGGATGTTCAAAGGTCGCATTCCGATCTGTTCAAAAGAAATAACTTTTCTCGAACACAGAAACACCACCAATCTTTTAGAATGTGCATTACTTTGTACTACTGAAAAGAGTTTTCAATGTTTCTCATTCAATTACTACCCGAAGGATTCGATCTGTAGATTTTTCGAGTTGTCGTCAACAAGTTACGCTGTAGGCTCTGACACCTGCGTTCACTTTAGTGTAAGTTAACAAGTTTTATTATCTTATTCTAAATCTATATATATAAAAGAACATGTCCTGACTGACTGACTGACTGACTGACTGACTGACTGACTGACTGACTGACTGACTGACTGACTGACTGACTGACTGACTGACTGACTGACTGACTGACTGACTGACTGACTGACTGACTGACTGACTGACTGACTGACTGATAATCAACGCCGAGCTCAAACGCCTCATCCTAGGAACGTGAAATTTAGAACTTATATTACTTTGATTGCGTGAGCATCCACTAAGAAAGGATTTTGAAAATTTTGCTCTTGAGGGGAAGAAACTAGAAAACAAACTTTTTTCTAAAACAATGTATATCTCGAAAACCAAAAATGAAGAGATTTTGAAATTTGGTATATGGATTCTTCTTGAAAAATAAAAAGATACGTGTTTCACCATTTTTTGAAAATTCGGTTTCCCGGACCTCAAATGTGGGTTGGAAAATTGGGTTATTTGGTTTTTAAATTAGCTGCTACTCAAAAACTGTGAATGCTACAGGAGTAAAAATTAGTACTTAGTTTCTACTCCAAAAATAATAAAATACGTGTTTTAGCATTTTTTGAAAATTTGGTTTTCAGGACTTCAAATATGGGGTGGAAAATAGGGTTACTTGGTTTTTAAAGTAACTGCTACTCAAAAACTGTAAATGCTACAAAAGTAAAATTAGTATTTAGTTTCTGCTCTAAAAATAATGATATACGTGTTTCACCATTTTTTGAAAATTTGGTTTCAAGGACCTCAAATGTGAAGTGGAGAAAGGGTTATTTGATTTTAAAATAACTGCTACTCAAAAAATGTAAGTGCTACAGATGTGGAAATTAATGCTTTGAGGTTTTGTGCCGGTTAAAAGTAGATGAGTTCAGTTTATCACCGGACGGACATGCCAAGCCGTTATTTTAGGGTCTTCATACGGCCCTGCCCAAACTTTAAATCAAGGTGAGACGGGCCGAGGTTTTTAATTAAGTATATAGACATTTGAGTGATTTTAGGGTGTTCAGACGGGCCGGGCTAAACCTGAAGTCAAGGTGGGACGGGCCAAAGTTTTTCATCAAGTATATAGAACTTCTAGGCCTGTAAAAACGGACCAGGCCCATATTAGACGGGCCGTGCCGGGCCACGAGTTTCGGTTTTTGAAACGGACTGGGCCAAGTTGTCGACGGGCCGGAGCCGAGACTTAAAAAATTGATCCGTGCAGTACTCTACTATGTATGCACGGTTCAAATTCTCTAATTTTATGCGAGCGAAGCCGCTAGGGGCACTGTTAGTCTATATATATAAAAGAACATGTCCTGACTGACTGACTGACTGACTGACTGACTGACTGACTGATAATCAACGCCGAGCTCAAACGCTTCATCCTAGGAACGTGAAATTTGGAAATTATATTACTTTTATAGCATAAACATCCGCTAAGAAAGGATTTTTGAAAATTTTGCTCCTGAGGGGAAAAAACTGAAAAACAAACTTTTTTCTAAAACAATGTATATCTCGAAAACCAAAAATGAGGAAATTTTGAAATTACCAAATTATAGATTTTTTTTGAAAATTAAAAAGATACGTGTTTTCCCATTTTTTGAAAATTCGGTTTCCCGGACCTCAAATGTGGGTTGGAAAATTGGGTTTTTGGTTTTTAAAGTAGCTACTACTCAAAAACTGTTAATGCTACAGGAGTAAAAATTAGTATTTAGTTTTCACTCCAAAAATAATGCAATACGTGTTTTAGCATTTTTTGAAAATTTGGTTTCTAGGACTTCAAATGTGGGGTGGAAAATAGGGCTAATTGTCTTTTATAGTAACTGCTACTCAAAAACAGTAAATACCACAGATGTAAAAATTATTATTTAGTTTCTTTTCTAAAAATAAAGATATACGTGTTTCACCATTTTTTTTTACAAATTTGGTTTCCCGGACCTCAAATGTGGGTTGGAAAATTGGGTTATTTATTTGGTTTTTAAAGTAGCTTTTACTCAAAAACTGTTAATGCTACAAAAGTAAAAATTAGTATTTAGTTTCTACTCTAAAAATAATGATATACGGGTTTCACAATTTTTTGAAAATATGGTTTCCAGGACTTCAAATGTGGGGTGGAAAATAGGGTTATTTGGTTTTTAAAGTAACTGCTACTCAACAACTGTAATTGCCACAGATGTAAAAATTAATACTTAGTATCTACTCAAAAGAAAAAGATATACGTGTCTCATCATTTTTTGGGTTATTTGGTTTTTCAAGTAGCTGCTACTCAAAAACTGTTAATGCTACAGAAGTAAAAATTAGTATTTAGTTTCTACTCCAAAAATAATGAAATACGTGTTTTAGCATTTTTTGAAAATTTGGTTTCCAGGACCTCAAATGTGTGGTGGAAATAAGGGTTATTTGATTTCAAAATAACTGCTACTCACAAACTGTAAGTGCTACAAATGTAAAAATTAGTATTTTGAAGTTTTGTGCCGGTTAAAAGTAGCTAAGTCCAGTTTATCATCGGCCCGACCAAGCCGTTATTTTAGAGTCTTCACACGGGCCAGGCCAAACCTTAAATCAAAGTGGGACGGGCCGAGGTTTTTTTACCAAGTATATAGATATTTTAGTGATTTTAGGGTCTTCAGTTTGGCCGGGCCAAACCTGAGGTCAAGGTGGGACGGGCCGAAGTTTTTCATCAAGTATATAGAACTTCTAGGCCTGTAAAAATGGGCCGGGCCTAATTCAGACGGGCTATGCCGGGCCAGGAGTTTGGGTTTTTAAAACGGGCTGGGCTAATTTGTCGACGGGCCGAGCCGAGACCTAAAAAATGATCTCTACTATGGATGCACGGTTCAAACTCTCTAATTTCATGCGAGCGAAGCCGCTACGGGCACTGCTAGTATATATATATATGAAAAGCTCGTGACGGTGTTTGTGTCCAAACCCCTCCGAAACGGCTAAACCGATTTTCATGAAATTTGTTGCGTACGTTTGGTAGGACGGTCTAAGCATAGGTACACAAAAAATTTCATAAAAATCAGTTCAGCCGTTTCGTAGGAGTTCATATATATATATATATATATATATATATATATATATATATATATATATATATATATATATATATATATATATATATATATATATATATATATATATATATATATATATATCGCGAGAGTGACCAGGAGCGGGAGAGCGAGCGGGAACGGGAGAGCGACGCTTCCAAAAGCGGGGAAAGAAACGAGAGCAAAAGAAATACAAAATTTTTTTTTTGAAAACCCGGGCAACGCCGGGTACCCTGCTAGTATAATTTTATAATAACTAGCGGGGGTACCCGGCGTTGTCGGGGTTTTTAGAGGGTTTTCTAATGCTTGTCTTTCTCGCTCCCGTTTCCTTCCATGCTTACTCTTCCGTTCCCGGTCGCTTTCCCACTCTCGGTCGCTTTCTCGCTCCCGATCGTAATGAAATTTTCACACAGCCTTGAGAGAAAAAAATTTTGAAATCCGTCACAAGATGAGCGGAGCGGAGCGGGTGAGTGAGCGGGAACTATATATATATATATATATATATATATATATATATATATATATATATATATATATATATATATATATATATATATATATATATATATATATATATATATATATATATATATATATATATATATATATATATATATATATATATATGTATGTGCGTATGTATGTGTATGTATGTATGTGTATGTGCATGTATGTGTGTCTGTGTGTGTGTTTATGTATGTATGTATGTATGTATGTATGTATGTGTTTTTTACAATATTTCGGCACTAAATGCTCATTCAAAGTATGTATGGGTGTGTATGTATCTATGTAGTATGTAGGTATGTATGTATGTATGTATGTGTCAGTGCTGGACCCCCCCTCCTTCTTATTTTATTTTATTGTATTCCTAGTATATTATTATTGCAATAATTTAAAATAGATTGTATAACTTATTTAGTATCTTCTATTGGCCACGTCGATCCTTTGTGTTAAAGAGCCAATCAGAGCGCGTGTTGTTTCCCGCAATTAATAGGGGTGTATATTTTTTAATATATTGAGAAATTTACCAATTATTTAATTAAATAAATCTCGTGGATTATAGTTTATATATATGTTTATAAGTAGTGAAAATCTGATGTCTTCGCGATCGAGATTTAAGGAGCTATTAATATGTTTAATACTTGTTTACATCGGTTTATCGATTTGTTAATATTTCGTGGGTTTTTTCCTATATAAGGTAGTGACGATAGCTTTTCCGCGTCTTGCTCTTGCTCTTGCTCTTCCTCGCTAGAAACTCTTGCTGTTCGTGTTTGTGTGTAAGGCTACGTTGGCTTGTATATTTTTAGGAGGGAAAGACCTACGTGACTGTTTCCACGCGATTGTTTCTCTAATCGATTAGTTTAAACTCGTTCCTGCTTGCTTTTTAACAGTTAATAAAAGAACTTCTATAACTTCTTCAATAAAGTGTAAATTGGCGGCACGTTACTGACAGTTTACTGGTGGCAGCGGTGGGATAGATCTTGAGAAAGAAGATCTTGATTGAAAAGAAGATTTTGTTTGAAGAAGAAGAAGCCGACGAGTCATTCGACCAGTTCCGGAGAAAAATTCGACCAGTTCAGGGGAAGAAGTCGACGAGTCATTCGACCAGTTCAGAAGGAGAAGAGATTGACCAGTTCAGGAGGAGCATCGACTTTGTCTGACGGGAGAAGAATCGAGATAAGTTTATCTGATTCATTTTGCGGTTGCCCTTAGGTAGTGTGTAATTTCTAGTGTGGGTTTGTGTTGAAGTACGGTGTGCAGTTGTGTAATTGCGGGCGTAGATTTCGTGTGGCAGTAGATTGTTGTCATGTCTGACACAGGAACAAATACCCCTGTACCCGAATCGCCTGAGCAACGAGCAGAAGAGATTGCTCAAGTAATGTTAAGAGTAAACCCTAGAGATAGACGGGAAACCATGTTTAGTGGAGTAGAATCCCAGAGTTCTAGAGTGTTACATGATAACCCAGATGAAGAGGGAGCGGGCGGTTATTTTATGGCAGAACAGGGTAGAGTGCGAATAGATAATATAGAAGTAGTGAAATTACAACTCCTAGATAATATATATATATATATATATATATATATATATATATATGTATATGTATGTGCGTATGTATGTGTATGTATGTATGTGTATGTGCATGTATGTGTGTCTGTGTGTGTGTTTATGTATGTATGTATGTATGTATGTATGTATGTATGTGTTTTTTACAATATTTCGGCACTAAATGCTCATTCAAAGTATGTATGGGTGTGTATGTATCTATGTAGTATGTAGGTATGTATGTATGTATGTATGCAATTAGAAGCAGAAGAGCGAAGAGAACGAATAAGATTAGAAGCAGAGGAACGGAGAGAACAATTAAAATTTGAGAGAGAAGAAGTTAGAAATGAAAGAGAAAGAGAATTAACTAGATTTAGTATAGAGACAGCACATCAACCTGATCTAACCAATAAAACGATAAAACTAGTTAAAATAATAGGAGATCTAATAGGACCTTTTCCATCTGATCCATTGTCCATCCCTAGTTTTTTTGAATTTTTAGAGAAACAATTTATTTCGTATGAAGTGGAAGATAAGTTAAAATCAAAAATTTTATTAGCTAAATTAAGTGATAGGGGCAGAAGTCTCATTAATCATTTACCATCATCTCAACTCGAAGACTATTATGAACTTAAGAGAATTTTATTATTAGGTTATAGAATAAGTCCTTTAATATTAAGACAACGCTTTCTGTCGATGATGAAGACTCATAACCAAACTTATATAGAATTTGCATCACATTTACGCACTGCTCTAACATATTATATACAAAGCAGAGAAGTAAATTCTTTTGATACTTTAATTGATTTACTCTGTGCTGATAGATTAAAAGAGGTAATGCCACGAGGTTGTCTTGATCACCTGTCCACTCTAGAAAAAGATATTTGGTTAGGCAGCGAACAACTTGAAGCCGAGACTTTGTATGAGGTTGTGGTTCCTCAAGAGAATGCTGAATTAATAAATTCTTTGCCTAAAAAATTGTCAGAAGATGAAATTTTAGTGTCATGGTTATCTGATTTTGCCAACGACGATGAGGTGGATGTTACAACGGTTCCAACGGTACAGATTAACGAGGTAGCGGTTGAGGTTGTAGTTAATCCTGACAAAGAAATCTCAGATATTCCTAGTAATAACGAAGAGACTATTATAGGAATTCCAGTTATAAATGATAATAGAGTAGATTTTCCTACCACTTCCTTTGGTAGAGAACAAAGAAATTGCACTTCTTTAAAACCATTTTGGGAATTTGCACTTCGAAAGAAAAAGGGATTCTTTATCGAAGGAAACATGTTATTTCATAGGGAAGCTTTATGGGGACTTAAATTAAAACAATTATGTTTACCAAATGATCGCATTCTCATTATCTTACAATTAGGTCATGAAGCTCCGTGTGCAGGTCATATGGCAACTAAGTCATCCTTACAGCGCATACGCATGAATTTTTGGTTCCCAGAGATGGAGACCAAAGTTAGAGAATTTTGCGAGTCCTGCAAAATATGTCAATTAAGGGCGCCTATAAAGATGAAGGATGGGATCCCGATTCAACCAATATCTAGAGGAGATGAATTTCCTTTTAGTCATCTTGTAATGGATTGCATAGGTCCATTGTTTCCATTGAATCCCCCACCCAAGTTCAATTATGCACTAGTCGTAGTTGATCTTTTTTCAAGATGGCCGATGGCTTTTCCTTTACACTCATTGACAGCACGAAGTGTCTGTGATTGCCTTCTAGAGATTTTTATGACTTTTTCAATTCCGCGAGTTATTAGCTCTGATTGTGGAAGTAATTTCACGAGTTCTTTGACTAAAGAATTCTTAAAATATTTAGGATGTAGTCCGCGTTTCAATACTCCGGGACATCCCGAAGCAGCTGGTATTGTAGAGCGTTGTAATCAAAGTATTAAGACCATGATTTATAAGTTGTCACAGGATCATCCTAAACGTTGGTTTAAATTGTTGCTTTTTATTTTGTGGAGTCTTCGCGAGAAGCCGTCTTCCACAACGCATGTTAGTCTTTATACATTAATTTATGGAACTGCTCCAAGAGGACCATTATCTATTTTAAAAGATTCATGGGTAAATGAGGGAGAAGTATCTTTTAAGTTAGGAAAAAATCCAACTCAATATTTAAGTGATCTCTGTAAAGCTCTACAAGAAGCACGCGAATATGCAGATCTTGCTGGTAGTAACGAACAAAATCGTTATGCTAAATATTATAACTTAAGAAGTACTGATCGTAAATTTCAATTAGGTGATCCCGTTATTATATTACCACCTGATAAAAATAAATCTAAAATGTTGAACCGATGGCAAGGGCCTGGAACAATTGTTCGAGTAAAATCACCTTACTCTTTCATAGTTGAAATAGATGGTCATCATTATCATCTGCATGCCAACAAGATACGTAAATATCATGAACGAATCGAAAAAGCTTTGGTAAGTAGTTGTTCTATCATTTACGATGAAGACATAGACTTTGGAAAAGTTGAAGTCCTAGATAAGTCCAATATTGAAATTGCTTTACCCAGTACTAAAATAGAGAAAAACATTGTAGATCATTTAAGTGAACTACAACAGAGCCAGTTAACAATTATTTTAGATAACTTTGCAAAAGTATTCTCAGAAGAAATAGGTCTTTGTTCTGACGTGTGTCATGAAATTAAAATTTCGCCTGATTTTATTCCAAAGAAATTGAAAGCATATAGGACTCCCGAACTTATTAAGAAAGCTGTTTCAAACCAGATTCAAGAAATGTTACAACAAAATATTATTATGCCTTCACAAAGTCCCATGGTTAGTCCGATGGTATGTGTGTTGAAGGGTCCCAAGGGTCAAGATGGTGTTCGCTTGGCTGTAGATTATCGACATGTAAATCGTTTCACGAAAAGTGATTGTTTTCCCATACCAGATATTTCTGATGTTTTGCAGAACGTAGGGAGAGCAAAATATATTAGTTGTTTTGATGCCAAAAGTGGGTATTGGCAAATCCCGATGAAACCAGAGTCAAGATGGTTGACAGCGTTTGCCTGTGAAGAAGGTGTGTTTGAATTTTTAAGGATGCCCTTCGGATTGAAGTCGGCAGGCAATACTTTTATGCGTGTCATTTCTGAATTGCTTAGACCAATTCGCTCATTTACTGAACCTTTTATTGATGATTTTGCTATTTACTCATCCACTTGGGATGAACACCTAGAACATTTAACAAAATTCTTGAGCTTAATCCAAGAACATGGTTTGACGCTCAATTTAAAAAAATGTCGTTTTGCTCAAAGTCAAATAACATTCCTAGGTCATGTTATAGGCTCGGGTCATATAGCCCCTGATCCTGTCAAGATTGCTACAGTTAATGATATTAAACCCCCGACAAATAAGAGGGAGGTAAAACGTTTGATTGGTTTCTTCAGCTATTTTAGAAATTATATTCCACATTTAGCAGAAACGGCTTATGCCCTTACAGAATTAACAAAAAAAGATATGCCAATTAAAATTGATTGGAAAGAGAACCATCAAATAGCTTTAGATAGACTTAAGTTAGATTTATCTAATTACATTAACCTAAATACAATAGATTATTCTCAACCATTTGGTTTGTCAACGGATGCTAGTTTGATAGCAGTAGGTTGTTGTCTATTCCAATGGGATATGAATAAGCATGAAGTTCCTATAGCTTTTGCTAGTAAAAAGCTCACTTCCACACAGAGTAGATGGTCCACAATTGAACGTGAAGCTTTTGCGGTTGTATGGGCACTAAATAAATTTAGACAGTGGATTCTGTTTTCAAGAGTGATTGTTTTTTCACATCACAATCCACTTACGTATTTAACCGAAGCTGCTCCTAAGAGTGCAAAACTCAATAGATGGGCACTAGCTTTGCAAGAGTATGATCTGTTATTTCAATATAGGAGAGGACGCGATAATTCTGTCGCAGATTTTATGTCCCGAATTTAAATTCTGTATGTAGCTTCATCCTTATTTCTTTAAGTTTAGGTGGTGTAAGTTAAGTCTTTTATGTAGTGAATTCATCCGATTTGCCTGTTATTTTTAGTTTGAAGTGTTCTTTGGTTGGAGTGAGTGTATAATTGTAATGGGCAATCGCGGATGATTCGGATAAATTTGTTTTAGTCAATTCATCCAGGTAATCCCAAAAGAAGAAGATATTTTCCTCGCCAGTTCTCAGTTGTGGGAAGGATACTGAACCTGTTGTGAACGCTGTGTGGCGCCTTTCAAGGACAAGCTTAAGGAAGGAACAAGATTAGGAGATGCCAAACATTTACATAATATTTGCGATGTTAATGTTCTGTGAAAACATTTTGCTTAGGAACGTAGCTTTTTATTGTGTAGCCCCGTTGGCTAGTTCGAGATGTATATTTTTCTTGTGTAGCCCCGTTGGCTAGTTCGGGATGTATATTCTTATGTGTGGCCCCGTTGTCTAGTTAGTGATATATACTCTTATAACGATAACCAGATACTGGTTATCGTCTTTTCGGGTGGGAGGTGTGTCAGTGCTGGACCCCCCCTCCTTCTTATTTTATTTTATTGTATTCCTAGTATATTATTAATGCAATAATTTAAAATAGATTGTATAACTTATTTAGTATCTTCTATTGGCCACGTCGATCCTTTGTGTTAAAGAGCCAATCAGAGCGCGTGTTGTTTCCCGCAATTAATAGGGGTGTATATTTTTTAATATATTGAGAAATTTACCGATTAATTAATTAAATAAATCTCGTGGATTATAGTTTATATATATGTTTATAAGTAGTGAAAATCTGATGTCTTCGCGATCGAGATTTAAGGAGCTATTAATATGTTTAGTACTTGTTTATATTGGTTTATTTTTTGTGGGTTTTTTCCTATATAAGGTAGTGACGATAGCTTTTCCGCGTCTTGCTCTTGCTCTTGCTCTTCTTCGCTAGAAACTCTTGCTGTTCGTGTTTGTGTGTAAGGCTACGTTGGCTTGTATATTTTTAGGAGGGAAAGACCTACGTGACTGTTTCCACGCGATTGTTTCTCTAATCGATTAGTTTAAACTCGTTCCTGCTTGCTTTTTAACAGTTAATAAAATAACTTCTATAACTTCTTCAATAAAGTGTAAATTGGCGGCACGTTACTGACAGTATGTATGTATGTATGTATATATGTATGTATGTATGTATGTATGTATGTATGTAAGTATGTATGTATGTATGTATGTGTGTGTGTGTGTGTATGTATGTATGTATGTATGTATGTATGTATGTATGTATGTATGTATGTGTGTAGAATCGGATCTAAGGGGGGGAACTGAGAGCGAAAAATTGAGCGGGAAAACGACATATCGACCGGGAGCGGGAGCGCAAGCGGGAAGGAAACGGGAGCGAAAAAGAAACGCATTAGGTAAACCTCCAAATATATATATATATAAGAGAGTTTGTATTTAGGCAAGGCGGTGCTCCCGTACACCAGTGATATTTTAGTAACGAAAACTAAAACTAATACGAAAAAGATCGACCATAGTTAACTAATACTATAACGAAACGAAAATTGAATTTCATAACTAAAACTTAACTAAAACTAGAATGGTTTGTCTTAGAACTAACGAAAGCTAAAATAAATAAACCCAAATATTTAGTTACTTTTTCGTTATTTGACAAAAGTTTGTAATTAAAATTTATAATGATCATAGGCATCGATGTATTAAGAAACATAAACAAAATAAATTTCAATTCTTTGGTTTCTCAATATCGGCCTGAAATGTCTAAGAACGTTCTTTTATTCTCAGTATTTGACAGAAGTTGGTGTATTGTTTTTGCAACCGATATTTATTTGGCAAGTTTAGTTAAACAGTTTTCTGGTCGCAAGCTGGGCAGCAGTGTGTGGACAGGATGGAAAAATCATTGAATATGCGTGCTTGGTTAAAAGTAAACCAAGATATACTTTTTGAAATGGACAGTTAATACTAAGCTTCTGCGTCCCGTTATTTTTTTTGGAACGATACGATTTCTGAAATTTGTCTCGAATTAAACGATACGATACGAGACGCCTCGGTCAATAACGAGGCGATTCCGATACGATATCAGGATTTCGACTGAAGTGGAAATTTTCTCTCGAATAAAACGAGATAACATAGAATGATGAACTATACGCGACAGATGATATTAATAACTACATTAAAGGAATTCATTCCCAGACTAAAAATAGTAAATAATGGGGCTACAGGCTGTCAGGAAAACCGAATTTAAAGTGGGGATGATAATAGTTATAAACTTCTGTCAATAGGTAGTGTAAGATGAAGATGATTCATCTTACGTATTTTCATAATATTTGTTTATTTTATTTTATTATGTGTGCATTTTATAATGATTGGAGATGTTGAAACAATAGTCATTTATGTATGTATGTATCTGTGTGTATGTGTGTGTATATATATGTATATTTATATATATGTATATGTATGTATATATGTATATTTGTGCTCCTGTGACATTGTGTATGCGTATAATTTTTTGTATCATTAATATATATATATATGTGTATGTTTGAGTGTATATATACATGGATGGGTATATGTATGTGTATATGTATATATGTATATATATATGTGTATATATATATATGTATATATATATATTGGTCTTTTTCCTTTTTGTGGTCTTCAATAAAAAAAAGTAGGGTTGTTGGGAAGAGAAATTGGAATTAACAAAAGATTTGTTAGAACCGTGCGAAATTCTACAAAGTGAGATAATTCAGTTTTTTGAGTCAAGTAAAAGATTATATTCAAGGAAGAATAATAAAGTTAAAATAAATTCAAGAAATATTGTGTTATAAATAACTTCGACTTTAACGTTACGAATCGCTAGAAAGCATATTCCTCTACGTTTACAGGTAGATTAATTAATCAATGTTGATGAATCAATTGCAATCGTTAATTAAATAGGTATGACTTTCATTATTTATTGGAAAATATTTTTTTTAAATCTCGGTATTTGTTTCGAGACTTTATACGAGAACCAAATTTAAGTATCGCTATTTTATTTCGATACGAGACTTCTTCCGCAGGCTGTATCGTTTCAATGGTGATACGGGATCTCCCGTATCATTTTGAAATCTCGATTGATTTCGAGATAACGATTACGGGACGCAGATGCTTAGTTAATACATATACATTGAAATAAAAATATATGAACATAAATTTCTATCGTGTCGGAATAAACTAATAATAACTAAACTAAACTAGAATGATAGCACCAAAACTATATAAAAACTAAAATAATTGCATTTAGTAAAACTAAAACTAAATAAAATAAAAATTACTTTAGTCAAAACTAACTAAAACTAAAACTAAAATGATTTTCATAACTAAAATATCACTGCCGTACACACGTGCGTTGCATTCCTATTAGACTCGTATATTTATCTATATATAAATATATTGATCGCGCTTGCTCTCCCGCTCCGCTCATTTTGTGCCGGATTTCAATTTTTTCACAAAAACCTTCTCCCATTGACTCTCAGGCTTGTGTAAAAATTGCCTTACAATCAGAAGAATGGTGTAGCAATTCATAAGGACTTACTTGCATACACACATAATCATATTTAAATATATAGATTATATATTTATAACAAGTAAGCCATAAAGAACGTTTTTTTCACAAATTCCTTGCATTTATTGCAAATTTTTCTTTTAAAACGACATTTTTACAAACTTTTATTTAGGTTACATTCTCTGTTAGTGTGTGTGTGTTTTTCTCTGTACGCAAATCTTGCATGTAAAGTTTAACCAGCTTTTTGACTAGCTAAGAGGCTGAAATTTTCAGCATAGCTTTATATTGGATGACAATACATGATTCAATAAAAAAAACTTAATTTGAACATTTTTCGTATTTTTAAATTGAGTTTATTTGAAATATAAGTTTGTGTCGAAAAACTCGTTTTTTCCTTTACTTGATTAATTTATAAATGCAAATATTTTTTTAATTGTATTTGGTTTGTTTTTGTTTTAAAACTTAAATAAAGATTTTGTTAATTACTAAATGTTTCTTCAAAATAATTTTAAACGTTAATAGAATGCATTGTCATGAGGAGCGGGAGTATATTTTAAAATTCAGCTTGATTGGATGACGGGAAGTTAGTTAATTTTCACTTTCAAGGTATGAAAACATTCAAGCAATCAGGCAAGAAAGCAGGACCGGCGGTGAATTTAATATAAGGAATTTAAAATTATATATAACTAGCGGGGTTACCCGACGTTGCTCGCGGTTTTCAGAAGTTTTTTTATTGTTTTTCTCTCTTGCTCCCGCTTCCGGTCGCTTTCCCGTTCCCAGCCACTTTCCCGTTCCCGCTTGCTCTCCTGTTCCCGTTACCGCTCGCGCTCATTTATTTCCACTCTTCCCTAACTTATTTTAACTCATAAAACGTAAAATAGAATTATGTCCTTTTTATAGATAAATGCATATATTAAAATATTTTCGAATAAATAAATAAATAAATATATATATATATATATATATATATATATTGTTACGATATCACCAAATAGTATACCGGGCTCAATAGAATGATTTTGCAGTTTTATTGGAAAATAATAAATGAAGCTTTGTTAAGGCTATTTTATACCTTTTGATCTATTAATAAATAAATTATTAATGTCCCTAATAAATGTTCTGAGTCCGTTAAGGTTTATCAATAGGAAGTTGATCATCAAACCAGTGATTTTACATTATTATCCCCTTCTTAATTCTGTTCGTCCCGAACAGCATAGTCGCTTTTGAGAAATGCGACTCGGCCACGAAATTCTAAAATACCTTGATCTTTACTTGTGGCTTTGACCGCAATTCGCAAACAACATGGTCAAGTCCCTTGACCGTTTGATGCAGTTTATTCCAGTCCTTCTTTGGCTCATCAACAGAGTTTTTCTTTGGCTCATCGTCGCCATATCTGCACGATTCATCACAGCCTTTTTTGCATGCCTCGTCCTGAACATCTTAACACGGTTTATCGAAACTGTCTGCTTTTTCTTCTTCCTTCACATCTTTTAGATCTTTCTCAAGAAACTCTTCAAAAAGTTTTTCGAAAACACGTTCCATAAATCCAATAAATCCCTTCATCAAACTGTTATTTGATTTTACAATGACTTTTAGTCTATCTGATCTAGAATCCTCTGTGGATTCATCTGATTTAGAACCCTCGGTACCGTTCTCTGTTCTTGGCTCATCTTTTCCAGAGTTTTTGCTTGCTGCATTGCTATTGTTGTTTTGGAGAAGTTCATTGCCGTCATGTTTGTTTTCTTCCAAGCTACAAACGAACGTTTTCTTTTCACATTCCAACTCGGCTCTTTCGGCGGTGTCAACTTTCGTATCGTCCAGCGAATCTTTCTTCAAATTATCGCCATCGTCTCTCAAATCAGTATCTTCTTTTTTTGTCAAGTTAACTTTGACGTATTTCTCCATTGGAGTTTCGTCCGTTTCTAAATCCTCGGTTGCTTCATCCGAGTCAGATTCGTCACTAAAATCGGACCCTGAATATTCGGTGCCGTCGTCTGTTATGGAGGCTTCCGTTTCAGAACCATCGCTGTATGGGTAAAAGCCATAGTTGTCATTGCCATTATTATAATCATCGTCGTCACTTCCATCGTCATCGTTTTCAACATTCTTCTCATCTTCTTTAGTTTTGTTTTCGATGTCCAAACCGACTGTATCATTGTCACCATCTTTGCCAGGCTCGTCATCACCATCTTTGCCAGGCTCGTCATCACCATCTTTGCATCGTTCATCTTGAACATCTTTGCAAGATTCCTTATCATGACCGTCTTTGACAGGCTCATCATCATGACCCACCTGACCTGGGCAGTCTGTACGGCCGTCATCCGTCACATGCTCTGAGACACAGCTGGAGGACTCCAGTTCAAATTGGGTTTCGCCGCAGCAACCCACATCACCAGCAACCCGCTGGTCCAGAACCGTGTCCACCACTGCCTAAGCCAACCCTGCGACCAAACTCTCAACAGTTGTACCGGCTGCTGCTACTTTGGCCAAGAATCATTCCTTCTCCTGTCTTCCCCTGTGATGCCATGTTTTCTCTCGCTTGTTGTCTTTCTTCTCCCAGCAATTTGTTTTTCAATTTTCTCCGCTTAACCACAGCTTCCTCGTCAATATCGAACAAATATTCATCGTCGTCAGGCCCATAGCCTTCATTCACTAACGCGGCTAAGAGGCGTTCCATAAGTTCGTCCTTTTTACCTGTATCGCTCAGGCCACGTTTCTCCAGCTCGTCTTTCATTTCACTCGCCCAAAGCTCATCCAATGATTTCAAAACCATTCTTGTATCCCAATTCTGACACCAATGTTACGATATCACCAAATCGTATACCGGGCTCAATAGAATGGTTTTGCAGTTTTATTGGAAAATAATAAATGAAGCTTTGTTAAGGCTATTTTATACCTTTTGATCTATTAATAAATAAATTATTAATATCCCTAATAAATGTTATGAGTCCGTTAAGGTTTATCAATAGGAAGTTGATCATCAAACCAGTGATTTCACGTTAATTTATTTACGGATGTCACGGGTACCCGACCCAAACCCGAAGTTCAGTACAACCCGGTCTTTTTTGGTTACCCGAACCCGAATTTTTGAAAACGTGAAACCCGAACCCAAACTTTCTAAAAATTAAAACCCGAACCCAAACCCGAATTTTTGAAAAAGAGAAACCCGAACCCAAAATTTTGAAAATGAGAAACACAAACCCGGTGTTTTAAAAATTTAAACTCGAACTCCAATCTTTAAAAATTTAAACACAATCCCTGAGTTTTTAAAACTTGGTACTTCTAATGAAATCTAGTATTAAAAATCATTTTCAGACATTTTGTTTCACGAACAACATTCTTTCTGCAGTTTGGTTCAATCAATATATCGATATATAAGTAGCGCCTATGAACAGTTGCTTAGATAGAACGCTGGTTAATGGGTAGATAAATAGTGTTAAGTTTTGACAGAAGCGTTATTTAAGTAAAATTTTGTCTATTATTTTAAATCTCAAATACAAGAATTGAGGGCGCTTAAGAACGGTATTTTATGTTGTAGCTACATAACTCGTAATGATAAGAACGCGATGCTCATATGTAATGCTAGACCAGTTTAAGAAAAAAACACTTTTGAACAGATCTGAAGAAAAATAAAATAAAATTATAGACAATATTAAACAACATAAGTATTTATTGTAGTACAAATATTTCACTTAATCCGTTTAGCCAATAATACAATATATATTAGCGCTAAGATCACTCTCAGGTGCATTTCCGAAATAATGAAAATTGTATTACCCAAACTCGACCCAAACCCGACCCAAACCCGAAAGTTTTTAAATTTGAAACCCGAACCCGAAATTTTGAAAATCGAAAACCCGAACCCGAACCCGATTTTTGAAAAGTTGAAAACCCGAAAATTAAAAATTCAAGAACCCGAACCCGAATAGTCCAAAAAGTACTCCCCGTGACATCCCTATTACACACACACATGTATATATATATATATATATATATATATATATATATATATATATATATATATATATATATATATATATATATATATATATATATATATATATATATATATATATATATATATATTATATATATATAATTAAATAATTAATTAATTTTAATACATTAAAATATGTATTTACAGAATACCATTGATAAACGTCTTGGTGAGTTTTTTCACAGATTTTTAGCTTTTGAATACAATTTATAAAAAAAACTACCACCTTCTTTGGTTTCAAGAAAACCACACAAATGTTGCACTCAAGAAAAATGTTTACAGCAGTGCTAAGGTCCCATCTTATCCACCGCCATCTGGGATTGTTGATGGATCTAATTCAACGGACATGGTGCAAAGCTGCACAACAACCACTGATGTTTCAGGTGGTCCAAACTGGTTTGCGGTTGATCTTGCTCAAGTTTATCAAGTCCTGTACGTGCTCTTACTTAACAGGAATTTATATGGTAAATTTTTTGAACAAAGACATGAATTCATATAGTAACTTTATTTTTGCTAAACGTCATCATTTGTATGACAAACCTTTTTGACAAACATATATGTTGAATTGAATTTGCACCAAAATAAAAAAATGATTTTAAATTTATCCTGCTCTCATAAAATCTTCTATCTTTTGAAGCAACATTTTTTAAATAGAAAATTTGTAAAACTTGATTTGTAAAACTCATTTATCAAAATTAACTTCCAGTGGTTTTTGACTACGTTATTATTTAAGTTGCTTAGGTTGCGTTATCAATTAAAACTACATTTAGCTATTTAATAAAGTAATTTTTAAAATCAAAGTGGAATTCACTAGAACCAATTATCGTTATTTTTCAAGTGACTTTATGCATTGCAGGAGACCGAATGAACAACTTCATTGTGGGTCTCGAAATCAGTTTTTCTTCAAGCGTTGGAATAACAAGAGGAAATTATACTCTCTGTGGACATTTTTCATCTTCAACTGAAACCAACGGTTTATTTATTTTGATTTGCCAAGATCCACATCTGCATTCCAGATATGTAATCCTCCAGCAACCTATAACTGGTTTGGGTTCTTTCACTGTTTGTGAAGTTGAGGTTTATGTTTGATGGTCTAGTAAAATTTCAATGAAAAAATTGATAATGAAAAACCCAATTTTTTTGTAAACATATTTATTGTGCAATGTTAGCTTGATTTTGAGTACTAAATTACGTTGTCATTTGTATGGAGTCTGTTTTCCAAATTTGAAGTTGATTGAATGACGAAAAGTGACGTGATCAGCTCTACAACAAATATGCCAGTCAGAAACCTACAAAATCAAAAATTACTATGAAGAATTTTGAAGAAATCAAAAAAAAAACTTACAATTTTATTTTGTTATTTGCAGTAAGCTAAACTGCTTTGTAAGTGTTTTTGCTTATTATATTTTCTGAAGAAGTTTGTTTCAAGATTTTTCTTTCGGGTATGAAAAAGAGGGGGGGGGAGGGAAATAAGTAATGACCGGGGCGAAGGGTAATCGTTGCTATTAAAAAAATTTAAAAAAATGGAACCTTTCACTTCCAAAATGAGGAGACAAGATACTCGCAGCTATTTAAAAAATATTCAAAATTTTTTTAACTTCGTTTTCGAAAATTCCTTAAAAAAGACAATATAACCAAGAGTCCTTTCTTTCTTCTGCAAAGAATGCCACTAGATTTTTGTTGTGTAGCCGAATTTTTTTATAAAGACAAAATCAGTTTTTAAAATGTTTATTTAAAAATGTTTTTGAAAAATGTACGTTCCTAAACAAGGATCAAACTGTACAAAACAAGGTTTTACCCCACAAATCCTTCATATTTCAAGATTCAGAGGCTTTTTACACGCTTTTATTTAACTTCACATTTCCGTTGTTGTCCGCAATAAAATATATACCTAATCCCATTTTAACACATTTCCATGTTTGTTTTTGATCAGAAATTTTGAATATAGTTGTACTAGCAGTGCCCGTAGCGGCCGTATGAAAACCTTAGAATAACGGTTTGGCCTGTCCGTCCGGTGATAAACTGAACTCATCTACTTTTAACCGGCACAAAACTTCAAAATACTAATTTTCACATCTGTAGCACTTACAGTTTTTGAGTAGCAGTTATTTTAAAATCAAATAACCCTTTCTCCGCATCACATTTGAGGTCCTGGAAACCAAATTTTCATAAAATTGTGAAAAACGTTTATCATTATTTTTAGAGTAGAACTAAATACTAATTTTACTTTTGTAGCATTTACAGTTTTCGATTAGCAGTTACTTTAAAAAACAAATAACCCTTTCCACCCCATATTTAAAGTCCTGGAAACCAAATTTTCAAGAAATGCTGAAACACGTAATTCATTATTTTTGGAGTAGAAACTAAATCCTAATTTTTACTCCTGTAGCGTTCACAGTTTTTGAGTAGCAGCTACTTTAAAAACCAAATAACTCAATTTTTCCAACCCACATTTGAGGTCCGAGAAACCGAATTTTCAAAAAATGGTGAAACACGTATTTTTTAATTTTTCAAGAAAAATCCATATACCAAATTTCAAAATCTCCTCATTTTTGGTTTTCGAGATATACTATGTTTTAGAAAAACGTTTGTTTTCCAGTTTCTTCCCCTCAGGAGCAAAATTTTAAAAATTCTTTCTTTGTGGATGCTTACGCAATAAAAGTAATATAAGTTCCAAATTTCACGTTCCTAGGATGAGGCGTTTGATCTCGGCGTGGATTATCAGTCAGTCAGTCAGTCAGTCAGTCAGTCAGTCAGTCAGTCAGTCAGTCAGTCAGTCAGTCAGTCAGTCAGTCAGTCAGTCAGTCAGTCAGTCAGTCAGTCAGTCAGTCAGTCAGTCAGTCAGTCAGTCAGTCAGTCAGTCAGTCAGTCAGTCAGTCAGTCAGTCAGTCAGTCAGTCAGTCAGTCAGTCAGTCAGTCAGTCAGTCAGTCAGTCAGTCAGTCAGTCAGTCAGTCAGTCAGTCAGTCAGTCAGTCAGTCAGTCAGTCAGTCAGTCAGTCAGTCAGTCAGTCAGTCAGTCAGTCAGTCAGTCAGTCAGTCAGTCAGTCAGTCAGTCAGTCAGTCAGTCAGTCAGTCAGTCAGTCAGTCAGTCAGTCAGTCAGTCAGTCAGTCAGTCAGTCAGTCAGTCAGTCAGTCAGTCAGTCAGTCAGTCAGTCAGTCAGTCAGTCAGTCAGTCAGTCAGTCAGTCAGTCAGTCAGTCAGTCAGTCAGTCAGTCAGTCAGTCAGTCAGTCAGTCAGGACATGTCCTTTAATATATATAGATTCTAGACACCTTAATAATCTATATATATATATATATATATATATATATATATATATATATATATATATATATATATATATATATATATATAAATCTCGTGTGATAGTTTTGTAATTGAACTCCTCCGAAACGGCTGAACCGATTTTTATGAAATTTTTTGTGTACATTTGGGAGGACTGAGAATAGGGTGTATAATATTTAGAATATTTTTAAAAATATTTTAATTTCAGAATATTAAAAAGACAAAATATATATATATATATATTTATATATATATATATATATATATATATATATATATATATATATATATATATATATATATATATATATATATATATATATATATATATATATATATATATATTATAAGGAAACATAGCGTTGATATGTTTTTACGAGCCACATATATCAGAAACTTGATATGTTTTTACGAGCCACATATATCAGAAACTTGGATGGCGTACAATCCACCACGAAATAACGCAAATATACATGTCTCAACTTCAGACTGGAACCCACGACTGTCGGATCGGATTCGTACTCATTCATAGTCGAGTGTTGTGTTCAACATACCCCAACAAAAGCGCTTAACAACCACTGTTTTTTGACGGTGGAATTGGCGCAGATGGTAAGGTAGTTGGCATGATGCGAGGCGGTGTTGCCGATCCGACAGTCGTGGGTTCGAGTCTGAAGTTGAGACATATATATATATATATATATATATATATATATATATATATATATATATATATATATATCATATATATATAAATAAATAACTTTTTGTTCCTCTTTTTTTATTTTTTTTAATTGAATCATGTATTGTCATCCAATATAAAGCTATGATGAAAGTTTCAGCTTCCTAGCTGGTCAAAAAGCCGGTTAAATTTTACTTGCAAGATTTGTTAACAGAGAAAGCCACACACAAACAGAGATTGTAACATAAATAAAAGTTTGTAAAAAAACGAAGTTTAATACGGTTTTTTTGTTTTTAAATCACTTAACAATTTTTCATTAATGAAGGCAACTTCTATGCTAAATTTCGTTCAACTTTTTTCTAATGGTTCGGTTGTGTAAACTTCCGAAGAAGCTTTTCAATATTTGTTTTTTAATGATAATTTTCTCCAGGAATCTCATCAATTCCAAACTTTTAAGGTAGGCAACGCAGTGCGACTCGATCCAATGTGGCAACTGTGCAGCAGCCCCAATTCGTTTTCAACTTAAAACTGTTGGATTACTGCTAAAGTGGTGTTGCTGTCTACCACAGTAAATTTGATAATTAAATTTTTGTGGCATTGTGAGTAAGTTGGTCGATACTTACTTAAGGTACACAACATTTAAAAAAAAGTCATTACTTTCAGCATGTTAATTTTAGATTCACAAATTTTACTCATTATTGTTTCATGAACAACAATTACTATTTATGCATCCAAAAAAATTCAAATGCACAGTTTTTGTTTTTCCAACTCTCCGGATTTGTCATTTATTTGGGTAATGGTCATGAATATCCAAAGCTGCTAGCATTGATGCATTCATGGAAATTACTAACATAGCATTGCCATTTAGAATTTTTTATTGCTCACCTCTACTGTGCTGATGATTGCTAATTTAACACAAAGTTTTTCGATCGATGGTTAATTCTATTAAAAATTATGCATACAGATTTATACTGCTTCCAGATTTCAGCCTTCTCTATTTTGCAAGCAAATTCAAATGTATCTTCTGAATCGTATGCCTTTTCATGTAATTCAGTTGCCATTGATTCCAGAATTTGTTTAGAGCAAATTCGCACTTGGAATCGATCAGGCCTTGGAATTCTAGACACAACTTTTTCAGAAGAATTTACCCCTTTCCACGGTCAACCATTTTCTTAGAATTGAATTTAACCCTCCCCCTCAGTCATCAATTTTTTTCATAAATTTACCTTCCCGGCCATTACCTTTTTTAAAAGAAAAAACCGAGGTTAGGTGGGTCAATTTTTTTCATCCAGGTAGACCAAGGGATAACTGGTCCGGTCCTGTCTGAAACATCGATAACCTGACCCTTGATATTTCTTGCTCTGGCACGATTTCATATAATATATCCTAACCATATCCAAGATATGTGTTTAGTCATTAACATAAGAAGGAGAGATGAGTCTGAACTCTAGAAATATATATTTAATGGGAATGAGATACACGCATCCACTGACCCACTCGTTTCAATTTTTCCATACGTGAACTTTGACAATATAATGAAGGAGGAATCTCATACTGTGTGATAAAGCTTCATCTGAATTCGCTTATGTTAAAGTAACCTCACGTGCAGTTTTTGGGTGCAAATAGCTAAACTAACAAATTTTATTTTCATACCTATAAATAAATATACTTTTGCGAAGTTTATTGGACTGCGCGGACAAATATTTTTTAGTGCGCGACAGGACCGGACAGGATTGAACTTGCTATGCAGCTTAGAGTCCTGGCCCTGCCATACAGACCCGCATACACTTTGGAAAGGACGGAGTTTGAATATTTTTTCGAGAAGCAGACTCATATAGTTGTAAAACGGCACTAGGTGGAATTACCAAAAATGGGACATAAGTCCGCCATCTTGAATTTTCAAAATGGCAACCAAAAATTATAAAAAATCAGACAACATTAATATACTTAATTGGTGTACAAAACTGTATTTTTTAGAGATATCATTTTGTTTATGATAATTATGAGACAAATAAAATTTAATATGGCCGACAAAATCAAAAATGGCCGCCAAAAACAGAGAAAATGTTGTTAATAAAGTAGGATTTATTCTTTAACAATGAGAAGAACAATGACAAAATAAATTGTTTGTCATAGGTCACCAGTGAAGGTAATAATAATAAAACATAATTAATATAGTTATGACATTAATAATATTAATAATAAACTGGTATGACTTCACCAGAAGCACTTCGTTTGCAGATATAATGCCTATAAATTATGTGTTGTGACAATCTGAGACTGAATGTAATGTGTGACAATATATAACACATAGAAGTTCTCTTTTTGCACACAAAAACCGGTTGGTGTCACATTTACCACCACATTTGCACAAAATCAACATATTTTCTGGAATTGGTTTGAGACCTTTAACAGGAAATATGGTACCACCATCTAAAAACCAGCCATAATCTTATGCACTGAGAATTGGCGCATCATCAATCAAGATAGTGAGAACATTCCGTAGAATGTAAAAAGCTCGCTCTATATGATTCCTAACGACACTTGAGGTTGGTGGCAACTGTGCCAGTGTCTTTGGCGTACCACTATTAATATGACTTTCAAATCGTGCCTGGTCAAATGTTTGACAAGAAGTCTTGCGTCTTGCTCTAATCCACACACGAACGAGGTATTTTTCAGCTGACTTAAATGATTCATCACTCAATTCAGTAGACTCAGCAAAATTGTTCAGGTATCTTTGAGACTCGCGCGTAAATGCAGCATGTTTAGTTCCAATTTTGCTGAGAGCATCATTTCCAGTCAGCACATGCACTTTTACAAGAACCTTACACAAATCTACGCCAAGTCTATCAGCAAAAATATGGACAGGGAAATGTCGCTTATGTTCCCCAGATCCAAATTCTATCCACAATTCAAGCAGTCCAAGGTGTCGCCAAGTCGCCAGTCGTTGACAAATCGCAATAGCCGTACTAGTGTATCTGTGTCATTTGATATAATCATAAGCGTCTTGCTGCTTCGAGTCAACTCCCAGGCACAATGAACAATAATCTATCATCCGATTCTTCTACACGGCCTGTAAGGGATTTAATGTGCACTGGCTGAAACGAGTCATCCGACTGTCTCTGTGATTTTATGAACTTAGCTGGCACAATGTCATTATCAATAACGCACCCACTGAGTTGGGCAGAATGATTTGATTGCTGTTCTCTAGCAAGCAGGCGAGTTAAAAGCTGTAAATTAGTCTTATTGCTTGGAGACGTCCAAAACTTGTCCATCTGTTTTGGTATTGGCGCATCAGGACCTATGACGGTCATATCCACTGCTGATGTGTCAGCTGAACGCCGACTTCTTTTACCGCTTTTGACTGACGATTCGATATAGCTGTCGAAGACAACATGGAAACTTGTTCTGAAACACATCGATTGGCTTGCAGACAGCATACATTTAATAGCATTTCAAAATGTGCCAAACGAGCACAAATTTGAAAACGAGTGAATTTTCGACACGAAATCAATTATACCAACTGCATCCCCATGTTGAAAAACCATTTCTTCAGGCACTAATAGTTTTTTAATTTCAGTCACGAGTTTACTCTTCTCTGGTTTTGATGCAAAATTACCGTCAAAAATGATTGAATCTGGCAAATATCATAAGAGTTGATTTCTGCCATTGGCATACCACGTTGTATCAAGATATCGATGTTGCGCTGAGCTGCAGTAAATACCTTCTGTGAATAAGGAGTAACAGAATCTGTGGTTGTTGTCGGTGGCTTATAGTCCATTCTAGGCAGGTTTCTTTTGGAAATTGTGGCCGACAGTTTTTTTGTTTTATCTAGGAAACGTCTTTGCAAAACTCTTTGAAGCAGCTTTCTTTGTTTATAAGTGCCTGGCAAAGACGCAGAGACGCTTCATCCTGAGCTATCTCTTTAGTGATGAAATTATGCAACTTGATTCCAGGCGATTGAATAATGAACGGATTTCTCCTGCTGCATACGAAGTCAAGCAGTTGTGCCACATTTTTGTTAAGATACTTGATTTCCGACCTATCAAATCATGGTGTACCTGTACAGATTTACTATGGTCCATTGATATGTTTTTTGTCATCTTTCTCAAGTTGTTTGAAATCTGGATTAGTATGTTCTAGTTTGTTTATACTTTCACGGTAGAAAGTACCATATCGGAGGTAGTTCAAACAATCACTTTCTCTGAAGATTGGAAGTGACCTGTCTACAGATCCAACGTGAATTGCAAAAGAAAAATAAAATTAAACAAATTCCACATAAATAAAAACAAGTTAGTAAAAGAATAATAAAAAAGTAAATTAGAAAAGTTAAAAATTGAAAAATAATAATTTGTTTTAGATGTTGTACGAGTTGCGTAATCCGCTCGATGTCTACTGAACAGTTTCTTTAAATGCGGCGGTTTTGATAATATGCCTTAAGACAAATAAGAAAAACATTAAATAACGTCAATCGTTATAAATTGTTTGAACGGCCCTAAATAAGTTAAATAATATCCAAACAAATTGATCTACGTTTAAATAATGCAGCGATAACATTTTCTGTGTTCTCAGCGTCCATTTGGAATTTTTTCGGCCATATTGTCCGCCATATTAAATTTTATTTGTCTCATAATTATCATAAAAAAATGATATCTCTAAAAAAATAAAGTTTTGTACACCAATTAAGTATATTAATGTTGTCTGATTTTTTTTAAATTTTTTGTAATTATCGGTCGCCATTTTGAAAATTCAAGATGGCAGACTTATGCCCCATTTTTGGTAATTCCACCTAGTGCCGTTTTACAATTATATGAGTCTGCTATTTGAAAAAACATTCAAACTCCGTCCTTTTCAAAGTGTATGCGGGTCTGTAGGACAGGTCCTGGACTATTAGAAGGAACGTAGTCGTTAAAACTCTTGTAAACCAGAAGTGCTATTTTGAATTCTTACCTGCGATGGATTTGTTGCAGCATTGAGAAACCACAGCGAGAACGCGAGAGCGAGTGGAAACGGGAGAGCAAGCGGGAAAGTGACCGGAAGTGGAAGATTGAGCGGGAAAAGGAGAAGAAACGAAGAAGCAAGGTGCGGGCAAACAAGCGGGAAAAAACAGGATAAAGAGAGGGAGAAGAAAAATGAGAAAGAAAAACGATAGAAAAATCTCTAAAAACCTCGGCCAACGCCGTTTAACCCCGCTAGTAGTATATTAAATCAACATTCAAAATTATTTCAAATGATTTTTTAAGTGTAAAATCTATTTATCAAAAAAGCACTAAGCAAGCAAGCAGTCGTAGAAATTATTCAAAAAATATATGACCTTAGTTTTTTTGTAAAGAAACTCAATTGATTTTCCTAGCGTACCTCTTCTGACATCTTTTGGCTTTTGTTGAACTTAAATAGCAATGAAATGATTGTTTAACAATATAAAGCAATTGTCAAAGTAACTAAATCTTTGGACTAACGTTTTCAATACCATCTTTTTGACGAAAACGCACAAAAGATATCAATGATTTTTTTCTGGCTCCATGGGAACGACTGTACTTATATTTTCCATGTATCCAAACAAGATTTGTTCTTTTGTTATTTAAATTACGTTTTAATGTAAATAAGCCGTTCTTAAAGAAGGTTTATTCTTGTGTCGTTGTGACTGAAGCAAAGTATTAACTAAAATTTTTAATAGCCACAACGTTTTCTAAATAATAAATATTTAATTTATAAAAATATTAATATATTAGAAAAAGAAACAGCAATGATTATAAGAAAAGTCCTAATTTTGGTTTTTTTAAACTTTATTGGATCTCTGAGCATAAATTTGGGATTGCTTGGATCTCAAAGCGTCAAATGTTACAGCCAGAGAACAATCAAAAAGAACACTCCAATCTGCTCAAAAGAACCTTTTGCTGTTCGAAATTACATCGTTACATGCCTCCTAGAATGTGCTCATCTTTGTACAACTGAAAAGAATTACAAATGTTCATCATTTAACTATTATCTAAAAAATTCGTCATGCAGTTTGTTTGAGGCGGCTTCAAAAAGTTTTTCGGTTGGAGATATGACGTGTTTATTCTACAGCGTGAGTAACTGTTTGAACAATTTAAACGAAATTTTGCATGGAGGTAGTCTTAATTGATGTAAAAGTTTTGAGCCATTAAAAATAAAAATCGATTTGTTATTCTACGTTTATCGTCAAAAACAGATAATTTTATTTTAGTACAGTTTTATGTGCAATTTAGCAATTTTTTTTAACTCATAATTCTTATTTATTAACTTACAGAATAACTTGACAACTTACCTAGGTGAGATAATTATTCATAGTGTTTATTTTGTCTGTACATTAGAACAAAGCCTTTAAATTTTAGTTTTTTTAATTTTTTTGAAATTTAAGTTTATTTTTCCTCACTTTTTTGTTGTTTGTAGGCGGAATTTTGTAATTATTTTTAACAAGCATTCCCGAATAACTAGAAATTTTAGAATAAACGTTAAACAAATGACCATGCTTAATAATTGATAAAAAAAAATTTTAAAGATTGTTTTTTAAATTTGTTTTGATTTACTTGTTTTTATTCTTTTTTTAATTTTTAATTATTAAAAAGTATTCTTTGTTGTCAATAAATGAATATTTGTTTATTTATTGTTCAATAACTAACTTTCCACAAAAGAGAAAACGACGAATGTGGGATTTAAAAAAAGTGTCTCCTGCAGTAGTTATATATCTGGTGCAGCACCGTATCTCGTTACTGATGGTTCAAGCTCAACTGATTATGTTACAAGCTGTTGCACAACCAATGATGGGCCAGGAGGAAAAAACTGGTTCCTCATTGACCTTGGAAACATGTATCAAGTTCTTTATGTGCTTCTTGTTAATTCTGACACTTCTGGTGAGTGTTGTGGTGCATATATATATATATATATATATATATATATATATATATATATATATATATATATATATATATATATATATATATATATATATATATATATATATATATATATATATATATATATATATATATATATATATATATATATATATATATATATATACTAGCGGGGTTCCCGGCGTTGCCCGGGCTTTTTATAGGTTTTTCTTTGTTTTTCTCTCATGCTCCCGTTTCCTTTCCTGCTTGCTCTCACGCTCTGCGCTTTCCCACTTTTCGACCACCTAGAGCTCTAAAACTTTCAGAAAAGTTTTATTCTGGATGACAATACATGAATTTAATGTTTTCGACATGAATTAGGCCTTAAATCAATTAAAATTAATCAAATCAAATTAATAAGACAGTTCAAGATACTCTTTTATAGGAAACAGATATATATATATATATATATATATATATATATATATATATATATATATATATATATATATATATATATATATATATATATATATATATATATATATATATATATATATATATATATACTTTTGACCCTGAGGATGGCTGACATAGCTGAAACGGTCCGTCGGTCTGACAATAATAGTTTAATGGAAAAGTTTTTGGCTAATTGTAGTCTCGAACAGAGAGTTTTGTGCCGAAAGGTCGAGAATTTGGCTCGAAAAGTTGTTTCTGATAATTGGCGAGTTGTGTTTCTTGGAGCGCGTCTCAAAGATATATATATATATATATATATATATATATATATATATATATATATATATATATATATATATATATATATATGCACCAAAAAGGGGTCAGCATGGAAGACTAAAAAATTAACTAAAAGGCTAAGTTGATTTTTTACTGTTGTAAAAATTTTACTAAATTTTTCTGTTTTACAAATACAACTTTTTGACTTTTTGTAAGCAACCTTATTCGGTTGAACGTTATTTTCTCAAAGGTGACATGAACTATTTTATAGTTGGTCTCAGTAAGGTCATGCTTACCATCAAAAGATATGCTTACTCGATGTGTGGAAATTTCTCAGCCAACGCTGAGGATGCAGGCACATTCATACAGGTATGTCAAGATCCTTCCCTCCAATCCAGGTATGTCATCCTCCAACAGCCAATAACAGGTTCCGGTTATTTTACCGTCTGTGAAGCTGAGGTTTACGCTTAAACCTTTTGTGATTTTGGTCAAAACGATTTAAAACTATAACATTAAATTAGTATTTTAGTATTTACTTCATGTTAATAGGTTAGTAGATCGTAGGTATTTGTTTAGATATTTTCCTGAACAATTATAGTGTAAATCAGAGCGAGTCTTGTATTAGAATTGTTTTTTATACCTGTATAAACAACCTGAATCAGGTAAATTAGAAAATGTAGTTTTGTTTAAATGTTGACTTTCATTTAACAAAATAGAAATAAGTTAAAACATTTTTACTTTAATTTGCATAATGTATTGTAATTTACTACGTACACCGGTCCACCAGCGACTGGTCATCAATGTTATAGAATATAGAACTACAATATAACAAACGTGGTAAACGGATTTTGTTTTTTTTAAATATTTAATAAAGTTTTATTCAAGTCGACTTCGTTGAGTTATGATATTTGTGTTGAGAATAAAATGGCTGGCGATAAACCTTTGCTTTTATGGTTGCTTATAAAATTTCCCAGTCTCACTTCACTCACTCAATCACTCCCGAACGACGTGAATTAACTGTTACTGAGCCCATCCTTGTGCATTATAAGGCCTCGTATACACACTTGCACACGCACATGCGCATAAATAAACAAGCGTACACGTAATTAAACAAGTAAATTTAAAGTATAGCAACGTGGTTTTCGACATCTAAAATATTTAATCATAGCAGTGGCATATAACTTTTGTTATTTGTTATTTACGTTGTTTAGAAGTGTCAATTTCAATCCAATTTGAGTGGATATATTTTTATTCATTTAAAATATAAATTTTCTTTTTTTCACCTACAATTATAATCAACTTGAGAAACAATATTAGGAATCATTTAATAGTAAATAGATTATCCTCCCGTGCAATAAAGAGAAATATAGAAATAAAACATCACTTTGGTTCATTCAAAGAAAGTGATATTAAATTTTCAAATCAAAAATTTATAATAACAACTTTGTTTTTTTTCACTTTGAATTAAAAGTTTTTTATACTTTCCATCTTCACATACCTACTCCACATATCAGGTATTTATAAAACTGAGGTCAATGTATTTCTATTTTATAGACTTACTAGTAGTGCCCGACGCGGCTTCGCAGACTCATGGAATAATTAGATTTCCTGTTCATCTTCCTAATGAGCAAAATGTGTATATTTCAATGAACATAACATACTACAAAGAATGCAGCAATCTGCAGAAAAAGATACAAAACTAACAGCATGGTTCAAACAGAATAAAGAAGATGACATAGCTATAACGATATTGTATTCTGATTTTCCTAAACATTATGTATTTGACGAAAAACACAGGAAATGGAAACAATGACAAAAAGAAGCAGATAAAATTATTGGGAGAATGTGTACTGTTAGTTTAGGTGCCGATCCAGAACGATTTTGCATACGATTGTTATTGCTTCACATTTGTGGTACTACTTCATTTGAAAATCTTAAATCTGTCAATGGGGTTGTTTATAGTACTTTTAAAAAAGCTGCTATGGCGTGTGGACTTTTAAACAATGTTGATACATGGAAGCATAATTTAGATGAAGCCATTCTGTTTAGCATGCCAAAGCAACTACGAGAACTTTTTGCGTATTTTTGTATGTTTGCTGCTCCTGCTAATGCGCATAATCTTTATCAAAAAAATAAAGATAAATCTTTGTTCTGATTATGTTAAAGGATTTCAGCATTTAGAAAATTGCAATCACTGTGAAAATCTTACATTATTGGATATTCAAAGCATTCTTTTATTGCATGGTAAAAACTGCGGAAATTTTATTCATTCAATTCCGATTCATGATGCAACATATTTACAACAAGAAATGTTTGATCCAGCTGTTGAGCAACAAAAAGCTATAAAGCAGGATTAAATATTAAACAAAAAACTGCTTTTGATGAACTTATAAATAATATGCAAAATGAAGATCTTCCTAAAAGATGTTTCTTTCTTGAAGGACATGGTGGTTGTGGGAAAACATTTCTACAAAACCTTATTGAGTAAAAATTGCACTACGATTGGATGAATGGTGTAGCAATGCATATAGGACATCTATCTTACATACATAATCTCATTTATATATATAGATATATAGATTCCCGTCCGCTCTCCCGCTCCGCTCCGCTCATTTTGTGCCCGATTTAAGTTAACTAACCTGTATACTTACCACCACCAGACAGCCATCCTGAAAATTACTTTTTCAACAATCACAGCGGCTTCCTCTGGGCAGACTCGCTGCTAATAAACAAAGAATTTTCGAAGGAACAACTAAAGCCTTTGAAAAACTTCGATCTTTTGAAAAAAACCATATTCGACTTGGCTGGGTGGTGAATAAAAAAGGTGTAATAACTGATGCATTAAGGGGTAAAAGTAAAATATCAAAATGTGATCTAGTTCCAATTTTGCCCCAAAAAAGATCTAATAATTTGTTAATATTTTGATAAGGAATCTTGGGAATATATTTCTAATTATTGTACAGCAGATATGGATAAAGATTGACCATGTGAGACATGTAAAAATGCCAAATCCAATGCAAAAAATCTAAAATGGATACAGTGTGACCACTCCCTTGATTGGTACCATTAGGAGTGTATTGGTGTGTCACGTAAACTTAGAAATTACTGGTTTTTCTGCCAGTGTAAATGATAACTAATCAATTTGTTTTCCAATAGATTTTTGTTTAATTTACAATTTGTACAGTAATTATTTTTGTTTTTTTTTGCCTTTCCATTTAGTTTACAATAAAGTAGCAGTGCCGTAGCACAGATGTAAAAATTAGTATTTAGTTTTTATTCTAAAAATAAAGATATACGTGTTTCACCATTTTTTACAAATTTGGTTTCCAGGACCTTAAATGTGGGGTGGACAATAGGATTACTTGGTTTTTTAAGTAGCTGCTACTCAAAAACTGTGAATGCTACTAAAGTAAAAATTAGTATTTAGTTTCTACTCCAAAAATAATGAAATACATGTTTTAGCATTTTTTGAAAATTTGGTTTCCAGGACTTCAAATGTGGGGTGGAAAATCGGGTTATTTGTTTTTTAAAGTAACTGCTACTCAAAAACTGTAAGTACCACAGATGTAAAAATTACTATTTAGTTTCTATTCTAAAATAAAGATATACATGTTTCACCATTTTTTGAAATTTTGGTTTTCAGGACCTTAAATGTGGGGTGGAAAAAAGGTTTCTTTGGTTTTTAAAGTAACTGCTACTCAAAAACTGTGAATGCTACAGATGTCAAAATTAGTATTTAATATTTACTCAAAAAATAATGATATAAGTGTTTCAACATTTTTAAAAAATTTAGTTTCCAGGACCTCAAATGTGGGGTGGAAATAAGGGTTATTTGATTTTAAAATAACTGCTACTCAAAAACTGTAAGTGCTACAAATGTAAAAATTAGTATTTTGAAGTTTTGTGCCGGTTAAAAGTAGCTAAGTCCAGTTTATCACCGGCGGGCCAAGCCGTTATTTTAGAGTCTTCACACGGGCCAGGCCAAACCTTAAATCAAAGTGGGACGGGCCGAGGTTTTTCACCAAGTGTATAGATATTTTAGTGATTTTAGGGTCTTCAGTTGGGCCGGGCCAAACCTGAAGTCAAGGTGTAAAGGGCCAAAGTTTTTCATCAAGTATATAGAACTTCTAGGCCTGTAAGAATGGGCCGGGCCTAATTCAGACGGGCTGTGCCGGGCCAGGAGTTTGGGTTTTTAAAACGGGCTGGGCTAAGTTGTCGACGGGCCGAGCCGAGACCTAAAAAAATTGATCTCTACTATGGATACACGGTTCAAACTCTCTAATTTCATGCGAGCGAAGCCGCTACGGGCACTGCTAGTCTTGAATATGCTTTTGTGGTATGGTCCCCTCACCATATAGGCATGATAGAAAAACTTGAAAAAGTACAAAAAAGAGCCACTAAGCTAGTGCGTGAATGTCAGAATTTTAAATATAAAGAAAGACTGAAGTATCTCGATCTATCTACTCTAAGGCTTAGGAGATCTAGAGGAGACATGATTGAAGTCTATAAAATATTAAAAAATGTATATTGTGCCAATTCAGTTCCAAGTTTGATAAGAAAATCTAGCTTATTCAACACAAGAGGTCACATTCAGAAGTTAGAAAAACCAAATTCTAGAATAGATATTAAAAAGTTTTTCTTTACTACAAAAAAGATCAATTGATCGAATAAACTTCCTGCTTCAGTCATAGAAGCAGAATATATTTTCCAATTCAAAAGTCTCCTGGGTGCTCACTGGATGGACCACCCTACTCGATTTTGTTGAAGGAATGAATGTTAACTTATCTGTTACTTTTTGATTTATTAAGGAGCTTTTTTTGTTAATAACAATTTCTGTACTTTAATTTATTATTTTTATGAATTTTTTTGTACTGTTGGGGAATATAGGCTTTGCCTGCACCTTGTAATAAATTATGTTATGTTATGTCCTGGAGATGGAGTGAAAGCAACCGGTGCAGAGCTGTTGCGGTGGACAACGACATGATGGATGAAAACCGGAAGTTTTAATTAGATGGAATTGAGGTGAAGCTGGACACATGGCAAGGTGTCTTCAGAAATCAAGCTATTTGTCAAACTCGTAAAGAAACTAGATACTTCGACAGCATTGAGCAAATATTTCGATGTAGTAAATTCTTGCGCTGCCGTGGCTTTCGAAGAAAAAATGAACAAGGTAGAATTAAAGTGGGAATGCGTTTTAGCCATAATAATTTATAGTCCTTTACACCAGGTGTTTTAAGACTGTAATGACTCTGCATGTTAGAAGTACCTTAGTACTTCGTTCCGGGATCATAATTTGATCCTTTTAACTATTCTCTCCTCCTTTCTACAGGCTTGGGACTGGCTTGCAAAAGCAAAGTGGAGTTGTACTCTTAAAAATTATAAATGCTACCAGAAGTTTCTTAATAAGAATTGGTTTATACTTATAATTATATATGTATATATATATATATATATATATATATATATATATATATATATATATATGCGTGTGTATATAGATATGTACAAAAACACACACACACACACACACACACACACATATATATATATATATATATATATATATATATATATATATATATATATATATATATATATATATATATATATATATATATAATTGGTATATGTGCATCAATGTACACTATGCCAAAGCTGTTTTTACACTGATTCACAGCTCAAGCTAATCAATGGATGGCCTGCTGTAGGCTTAAAATGGCAATTCCAATTTGTTTTGATTAAAAGAAGTTATTTAAAAGGTACGAATAATTATTCTGGCATTTGATTAATACACATATATGATGATGAGCTTCGATCGGTTCTTTTCGAGAAGCCTTGAGGATGAACTTGCCGAAAGGCTATTTGGTCTTTCTTTGAGTCAGAAGGAAGGTGAATAAATACTACATTACCTTTTTTAACGACTTATTCAAAACTACAGTCGTATTTCGTTGTCTCGCTTACAACTTACAATTAGTTTAAAATTTTAAGCAAGTGGTGAGTTTGATGACTTAAAGGAGCGTTGATAAAATAAATTCACGTAAACCTACACGTTTTTTGTAGTCTTTACTGTGTGAGATTAGAGTTTAGACATTATTTAATAATCTAGCGAGAACCTCTTTCTTTATTTCACAGCTAGGTAAATGTTGAAATGTATCAAAGTTATACTATTTTGTGCCTTCCTGATTGATTTAGTTTGTCATCAGTAGTTGTAGTTTGTCTGATTTGTATATGGTCTGTATTATTAGAGAAAAATTTTCTGCTGTTTTTTTTACTCTTGTTACTCTAAAGAAACTTCCTCATTATATTGAGACGTGACAGCTTATTTGACAAGCCTTCTACCTTCATCAGATGAATCTTTTGCCGTTTCTATTTAACTAAGGCATATTTGTCGTAAACGTCGACACTTATAAAAAAAAGTTATCAACTGTACTAGAATAGCAAGATTAAAATGTTTAAATAAAAACGTAATATGATAATTGTCTTGTCATCACACGCACACGTGAGCTTGGCAGGATAATGCAATAAGCGAGTCTAACAAGATTTGACTATTTGGAATTGCGTATTAACCAAATAAATAGAGAGCAAACAAGTTTATAAACCTAATTTGTTTTTCAGAATCAAACTGTTATTTTTCTACAAGCTTGTCGTGCAATCGCGATAAATCACAAATAATCATCTTTAATCCATACTCACAAAGTCTGAGGCCTGTTGGAGCTCCGCCATCACGAAAAATAACACACCTTGACTTTTCTTCACTTCCAACAAGGCAAGTCACTGACTATAACAAACCGCATCAAAACAACTATAACTGCGCTAAAGCTGAAGAATTAGACACTGGTAGAAAACAGAGCGGATGCGTTTATAAAATTCCTTGCGGAGATTGCAATGGAACGTATATCGGCCAAACGAGCCGTAATTTTTCAAAGAGACTGGATGAGCACAAACGGGAGACTGAAGCAGCTCTAAAAAACTTAGACGATTACGACGATTCGAGCAGTCCTAAAATGTACAAGTTCAATTCAGCTTTAGCCGAGCATGCAGCTTTGGAAAACCACGAAATTGATTGGATCGGAGCTAGAGTAGTAGCTCACGAAGGAGACAAAAAAGAAAGATTACATATGGAAACAAAGATCATAAACCAGCAAGCGAATCCGATTAATAGAAATAAAAAGTTTAGAAAATGAAGAAGGAAGCACCTTTTCAAAAATGAATTTTCATACGTTTTTATTTTCTATTAATTTTCTCGTTACAAACATTTTAATTTATTAATAAGCAGTTTTTGACACATATATTCCAAATATATTATCTATATGGAACTTGATTTTTTATATTTTTTATTAGTTAATTAAAACAGAGGTGCACAATTTGCACAACTGAGCAGAAATAAAATACATAAAATGTTTAAAACTAGTTTAATCCTTATTGATCAATTGTAGTTGAAAGATCACGAACCGATTTTTATGAAATTTTTTGTGTACATTTGGTAGGTCTGAGGATAGGTCCTAGGCTATTTAAAATATTTTTTAAAATTATTTTCAAAAGTTATTTTGGAAAAACAAAGGAAAACAGACAGACAAACAGGAATACAGACAAACGAACACTCATAAATATATATATATATATATATATATATATATATATATATATATATATATATATATATATATATATATATATATATAAGAACATGTCCTGACTGACTGACTGACTGACTGATAGGTGGGACGGGCCGAAGTTTTTCATCAAATATTTAAAACTTCTAGGCCTGTAAAAACGGGCCGGGCCCATATTAGACTGGCCGTGCGGGAACGGGAGAGAGAGCGGGAACGGGAGAGCAAACGGGAACGGGAAAGCAAGCGGACACGGGAGAGCAAGCGGGAACGGGGAACGAAGAGCAAGCGGTAACGGAGAGCTAACGGAACGGGAAAACAAGCGGAAACAGGAGAGTAAACAGGAACATTAGAGCAAACGGGAGCAAGCGGGGAAGGTAACGGGAGTAAGAGAGAAGAACGATAAAAAAAACTTTCAAAAACCCCAGCATTGTACACACGATTGCTCTTCGAGATTGATTTTTTTAAATTGTCATAATTTGTACATTAAACTTTTAATATAAAAACCAAAATAATTTATAAGGCAAAACAATATTTGCTGGGTCAGATAATGTTTTAATATAATTTCTTTCAAAACAAAAAACAATTATTTAACGATGTTACAGCTAAAAAAATCCAATTCATATGACAGTAAGATTCAGAGCACAACTTTGAACTTTTTATTTGGAAGCTGCGTGACTTTTTAAGTTTATTTTTACACATTTTTACTTAACTTGACTTCTCTGTCTGTTTGTCTGTCGTCAAATTTTGCAATCGATTTTACACTAACTTCCCGATGAGCTAGAGACTTAAAAATTTAATCATACCTCCGAACTGATTAACAATGCATTCTATCAAATTTTCGGATCGATTGGTTAAAATTTAATTAAATAAACACATGTGAAAAACTATTTATTGTCTATGCTAATATGCTCGTTGTTTATGTAACATATATAATTTTCGGATTGATTGAACAACATCAACGTCCAGAGGATGTCAAATGATCACTTGAATAGTGTAAAAATATAAAAGTGTGTTTTTAAAAAACTTTCTTTTTGCTTCACTTGTTATTGATTTAATATTTTTAAAAGTATTTTTTTCAGTTCTTCAGTATGCATCAAGGACCCATCTATGGGTTTCCCAGGGCTTTTTAGTGCCCGTCAGTTAGACATGACAATTTTTTGAGTTGCTCAACATATCAACAATCTCAGACTTCCTTATTCAGCCTTTAACTAAATTGGCTGCCATTTTCCTGGCAAGATAACGTGCCTTGGCATCGTCCAATGCATCTCCGGTGTTTCTCTTGACATGCTTGGATGATTTCATTTTATTTTCCTTTACATTACCTTCATCGCTTTTCTGCTTTTTCGAGTCACCATGAGAATTACCAATACTATCAGTTTCATGTATTTTTACAGTATCCAATTGTATATTCTTTTCCAGAAAATATTTACGATCTTCTTCAATGTCACATTTCACACGATGAGATACTCTGTATCGATCTTCAAATTCACTGTTTTCTCGTTTTCTAATTACAAATTCATCCACCAATTTTGACTTGATTAGTTTTTGGACTCTTGTGATGTCTGTCATCTCTTGATTCTAGACCTTTCAAACCATTCTGAGATTTTTTTAGTCCATAAAGTGTATTTCGTTTGTGACTATTCTCATATTGTTTATGATGGTCATCACCGACATAATTTGTTTTTCTGCCATCGTCAGCTCCAACATCTCTAAATGAAGAGCCGTAACAACGACTAGCATCTTCTTTTTTGCTCGGCCCATAATGATCCTCGTCATCTTCATCATAATTCCTATTTCTTTTATGACTTATTGGCTGTGATTGTAGAGCCTCTAAACAGAACTTCTGCTTAGACTTATCACCGATCGTTTCTTCTGATTTTCTTACTCTCATCTCAGCCGTACCTTCCATTTTCAAAAATTTTTCTTCGAACAATTTCCGATAAAAATATTCATAATCCTTTTCACTGCTAGTTTCCATGGCTTCCAGTTTTTCTTCCTTTTCCTCTTCTTTCTTCATTTTCTGAAGTTTTTCTTTGTAAGCTTCAGTTTAATATGTTTCTTTATTTTTGTAAGTATCTCCCTCTTTGTTTCTTTCTTTTTGTACATTTCTCTCCAAAACTTTCTGGTAGTTTTACTTTCTCCGCTCTGCTGCTCTCATAAGATTTGTAATATATCTTGGCTGGTTGTGTGTAGTAACGGTCATCATATTTGTAAAATTTTAAGTTTGGTAAGTTTTCTCAGAAAATTAATTTTATGTAATTTTGTTTTTAAAAATTCAATTAATAATTACTTCATGTTGTTGTTAAACACAGTTTGCCGAGTTGAAAATTTGGTTACCAGGACCTCAAATGTGGGGTGGAAATAAGGGTTATTTGATTTCAAAATAACTGCTACTCACAAACTGTAAGTGCTACAAATGTAAAAATTAGTATTTTGAAGTTTTGTGCCGGTTAAAAGTAGCTAAGTCCAGTTTATCATCGGCCGGGCCGAGCCGTTATTTTAGAGTCTTCACACGGGCCAGGCCAAACCTTAAATCAAAGTGGGACATGCCGAAGCTTTTCACTAAGTATATAGATATTTTAGTGATTTTAGGGTCTTCAGTTTGGCCGGGCCAAACCTGAGGTCAAGGTGGGACGGGCCGAAGTTTTTCATCAAGTATATAGAACTTCTAGGCCTGTAAAAATGGGCCGGGCCTAATTCAGACGGGCTGTGCCGGGCCAGGAGTTTGGGTTTTTAAAACGGGCTGGGCTAATTTGTCGACGGGCCGAGCCGAGACCTAAAAAAATGATCTCTATTATGGATGCACGGTTCAAACTCTCTAATTTCATGCGAGCGAAGCCGCTACGGGCACTGCTAGTATATATATAAAAGAACATGTCCTGACTGACTGACTGACTGACTGACTGACTGACTGACTGACTGACTGACTGACTGACTGACTGACTGACTGACTGACTGACTGACTGACTGACTGACTGACTGACAGATGACTGACTGATAATCAACGCCGAGCTCAAACGCCTCATCCTAGGAACGTGAAATTTGGAACTTATATTACTTTTATAGCGTAAACATCCGCTAAGAAAGGATTTTTGAAAATTTTGCTCCTGAGGGGAAAAAACTGGAAAACAAACTTTTTTCTAAAACATTGTATATCTCAAAAACCAAAAATGAGGAGATTTTGAAATTTGGTATATAGATTCTTTTTGAAAAATAAAAAGATACGTGTTTCACCATTTTTTGAAAATTCGGTTTCCCGGATTTCAAATGTGGGTTGGAAAATTGGGTTATTTGGTTTTTAAAGTAGCTTCTACTCAAAAACTGTTAATGCTACAGGAGTAAAAATTAGTATTTAGTTTCTACTCCAAAAATAATGAAATACGTGTTTTAGCATTTTTTGAAAATTTGATTTCCAGGACTTCAAATGTGGGGTGGAAAATAGGGTTATTTGTTTTTTAAAGTAACTGCTATTCAAAAACTGTAAATACCACAGATTTAAAAATTAGTATTTAGTTTCTATTCTAAAAATAAAGATATACGTGTTTCACCATTTTTTTATAAATTTGGTTTCCAGAACCTTAAATTTGGGCTGAACAATAGGATTACTTGGTTTTTAAAGTAACTGATACTCAAAAACTGTAAATGCTACAAAAATAGAAATTAGTATTTAGTTTCTACTCTAAAAATAATGATATACGTGTTTCACTATTTTTTGAAAATTTGGTTTTCAGGACCTCAAATGTGGGGTGGAAAATTGGGTTACTTGGTGTTTCATCATTTTTTGGGTTATTTGGTTTTTAAAGTAACTGCTACTCAAAAACTGTAAATGCTACAAAAGTAAAAATTAGTATTTAGTTTCTACTCTAAAAATAAGGATATATGAAATTTTGGTTTTCATGATCTCAAATGTGGGGTGGAAAAAGGTTTCTTTGGTTTTTAAAGTAACTGCTACTCAAAAACTGTGAATGCTACAGATGTCAAAATTAGTATTTAGTATTTACTCTAAAAATAATGATATAAGTGTTTCAACATTTTTTAAAAATTTGGTTTCCAGGACCTCAAATGTGGGGTGGAAATAAGGGTTATTTGATTTCAAAATAACTGCTACTCAAAAACTGTAAGTGCTACAAATGTAAAAATTAGTATTTTGAAGTTTTGTGCCGGTTAAAAGTAGCTAAGTCCAGTTTATCACCGGTTGGGCCAAGCCGTTGTTTTAGAGTCTTCACACGGGCCAGGCCAAACCTTAAATCAAAGTGGGACGGGCCAAGGTTTTTCACCAAGTATATAGATATTTTAGTGATTTTAGGGTCTTCAGTAGGGCCGGGCCAAACCTGAAGTCAAGGTGGGACGGACCGAAGTTTTTCACCAAGTATATAGAACTTCTAGGCCTGTAAGAATGGGCCGGGTCTAATTCAAACGGGCTGTTCCGGGCCAGGAGTTTAGGTGTTTAAAACGGGCTGGGCTAAGTTGTCGACGGGCCGAGCCGAGACCTAAAAAATTGATCTCTACTATGGATGCACGGTTCAAACTCTCTAATTTCATGCGAGCGAAGCCGCTACGGGCACTGCTAGTATATATATATATATATATATATATATATATATATATATATATATATATATATATATATATATATATAACCACAAGATCATAATGGTAATTATATTGAATAATTCTGCTATTGTTGCATCAAGCGATCATATCTAACTAACTTGCTTTGGAACTATATGTCAATAATATTTGTCTGTTTGTCTGTTTGTCCTTGGTTTTTCCAAAATAACTTTTTTAAATAATTAAAATAAAATATTCTAAATAGCCATGGACCCATCCTCAGATCTACCAAATGTAAAAAAAATTCATAAATATCAGTTTAGCCGTTTTGGAGGAGTTCAATTTCAAACACTATGACACGATATATATATATATATATATATATATATATATATATATATATATATATATATATATATATATATATATATATATATATATTTATATATATATATATATATATATTATATGGATGTATATATGTATATATACATATATATATATATATATGCATACGTATATATACATATATACATAAACATATATATATATATATATATATATATATATATATATATATATATATATATATATATAAACTTATTCCTATCTGGGACCTCAAAAAATTTAAAATTTATTTTTTATAAATTTCAACTTTCTACAGAAAATCAAGGCTTTTTTAATTTTCAAATTAAAACAGTAATGACAAATATTCAGAAGAATAATAAAAAATTAACTTCCATTAACGCTATAGTCACAGATTTATGGAAGAAAAAGGGCATAGAAATTCTCAAACTATCGTCTGAAGTCATTCTTCTAGAGAGCCGATCTTCAGGATACTCCAGCGATGATCCAGCAGCAAAGAAGCAAAAAAATAAAAAAACACCTTTCCTAAATAAGTCGATTGCTGAAAACAATATGTCCAAATGCGAGACGTGTGGTCGTAATTTCTCCAGCAAGGGCAACCTGAAGAGACACATGGTTGTTCACAGTGACAATCAACCCTTTCAGTGTTCTTTGTGTCCCAAGAAATTCAACGTTAACGATAATTTAAAAAGACACGTGAAGCTTGTACATGCCAAAAAATTAGCAGAAAATATCAGTTAAAATGCGTTTTGTTGCATACATTTTCTCTTAATCATTTGTAAATACATTGAATATAAAATTACCTATAAAAATAAAATAAACTTTTGATTGAAATTGCGTAGTTTGACTAGACATTATGTATCACTTTTTAACCATATGTCGTCCCCAGAGATGGGCACTTTAACTACTGTAGTTGCAACTACTGTAGTTATAACTACATTGTTAGTAGTTATACAGAAGTTATAACTACTTTCGTTTTTGGGTAGTTGCCATGTAGTTATAACTACTTTTATGATCTAGTTAAGTAGTTATAACTATTTACGATTATTTAACTACTTTTAGTTAGGACTGAAGAAAACTAAACCAGGTATGCAACAGCGCATTGAACCAAGTTATGAAACCAATAGTAATTGCCATCGATGTACGGCAAAGGGAAAGGACAACATACCTGGGTCATCTAATTCCGACTATAATTGGATTGCGATCAAAACTTGAAAGATCAACAGACAAATTGGTAGCTCCTCTTGTGGAGGCCTTGACCTTTGGCATCAAGAAGCGCTTTCAGTCTATCTTAACAAACGATGAACACTTGAATGCGTCTGTGCTTCTACCACAGTTCAAGTTAAATTTCCTATGGGAAGGCAAAAGATTGGATGTCAAACGGAAAGTGCTAACATATATTCAACAACTTGCAGATTAGACTACTGAAATTTGTGGAAACTGCCGACAAGAAACAGCTGCAACTGAATTTAGTAGACATGAAGACGAGGATGATTTGTATGAGTTCGCCTAGCAACGAACTGGAAGATTATCTGGGATCTAAAGCATCGAATGTTCAATCACTAAAGGATTATCCATCTATACAGAGTGCGTTCATAAAATCAAATTCTACGCTTCCCAGCAGCTCAGCTGTTGAACGATTATTTAGTATTGCTGGATCATTTCATTATTACCGCTACAGAGATGCAAAATGACTGACACTTTGTTTGATCGTTTGGTATTTTTGAAGAGTCGTTCCAGTTTGAACAATTTTTCTACTTCTTTGTGATTCAATTTTATGTATGAATAAAATAACACTTTGTTTTCATTATTAAATATTATTTTATATACAACTAGCAGTGCCCGTAGCGGCTTCGCTCGCATGAAATTAGAGAATTTGAACCGTGCATACATAGTAGAGTACTGCACGGATCAATTTTTTAGGTCTCGGCTCGGCCCGTCGACAACTTGGCCCAGCCCGTTTCAAAAACCGAAATTCCTGGCCCGGCACGGCCCGTCTAATATGGGCCCGGCCCGTTTTTACAGGCCTAGAAGTTCTATATACTTGATGAAAAACTTCGGCCCGTCCCACCTTGACTGAACACCCTAAAATCACTAAAATGTTTATATACTTGGTTAAAAATCTCGGCCCGTCCCACCTTGATTTAAGGTTTGGGCAGGGCCGTATGAAGACCCTAAACATAAACATAAAGGAAATGATGGGCGCAAACTATATGTCTCTATGCCCATATCTAGAATTATATAAAATATTGTTCATATATATGTTCTATAAATAAATGTATGTATATATTATTAAAAATCCTTTTTATAGTTGTACATAATGTCGCTTATTTCGAAATGACAGTCGATTAATCTTTTAAATTCATTAACTTGATCGGCTTCTACGATTTTCGAAGGGAGGTTGTTCCAAATTGCAGTCGATCTGGTCAGGAAGGAATATTTTCAAATGTGGGGTGGAAAATATTTTCTAAAATAACGACTTGGCCCGTCCGTCCGGTGATAAACTAAACTCATCTACTTTTAACGGCACAAAAGCTCAAAATACTGATTTTCACATCTGTAGCACTTACAGTTTTTGAGTAGCAGTTATTTTAAAATCAAATAACAATTTTTCCACTTCACATTTGAGGTCCTGGAAACCAAATTTTCAAAAAATGGAGAAACACATATATCATTATTATTAGAGTAGAAACTAAATACTAATTTTACTTTTGTAGCATTTACAGTTTTTGAGTAGCAGTTACTTTAAAAACCAAGTAACCCTATTTTCCACCCCATATTTAAAGTCCTGAAAACCAAATTTTCAAAAAATTGTAAAACACGTATATCATTATTTCTGGAGTAGAAACCAAATACTAATTTTTACTCCTGTAGCATCTACAGTTTTCGAGTAGCAGTTACATTAAAAACCAAATAACCTTATTTTCCACCCCACATTTGAGGTCCTGGAAACCAAATTTTAAAAAAATGGTAAAACACGTATATCTTTATTTTTAGAAAAGAAACTAAATAATAATTTTTACATCTGTGGTATTTACTGTTTTTGAGTAGCAGTTACTATAAAAGACAATTAGCCCTATTTTCCACCCCACATTTGAAGTCCTGGAAACCAAATTTTCAAAAAATGCTAAAACACGTATTTTATTATTTTTGGAGTAGAAACTAAATACTAATTTTTACTCCTGTAGCATTAACAGTTTTTGAGTAGAAGCTACTTTAAAAACCAAATAACCCAATTTTCCAACCCACATTTGAGGTCCGGGAAACCGAATTTTCAAAAAATGGTAAAACACGTATCTTTTTATTTTTCAAAAAGAATCTATATACCAAATTTCAAAATCTCCTCATTTTTGGTTTTCGAGATATACATTGTTTTAGAAAAAAGTTTGTTTTCCAGTTTTTTCCCCTCAGGAGCAAAATTTTCAAAAATCCTTTCTTAGCGGATGTTTACGCTATAAAAGTAATATAAGTTCCAAATTTCACGTTCCTAGGATGAGGCGTTTGAGCTCGGCGTTGATTATCAGTCAGTCAGTCAGTCAGTCAGTCAGTCAGTCAGTCAGGACATGTTCTTTTATATATATAGATAAATGCAAATTTGTTTTGTTTTTATTTGTATTTGCATAAGTAAATATACATTTATATACATTTTTGTGTGTTCTTAAAAAGTAGTTGAAAGGTAGTTCACTACTTTAGTAGTAGTTAACGAAGTAGTTAAAACTACCTCTCTTCTAAAGTAATTAACATGTAGTTATAACTACTTTTTTCATGAGGTAGTTGGTAGGTAGTTATAACTACAATTGAAGTAGTTGGTGCCCATCACTGGTCGTCCCATGCCTATCGTATCAGTGCTTCAACTCAATGCAAAAATTATTTATTTTACATACTGTATTTTAATGTCCTGTAAAAGATGGTCTGTTCACTTTTTTGCGTAGCGTCGTCCTATATATATGAAAGACTAAAAGTTTATTGTCAGACAATGTCTCAGGATCTTTCGGCATAACCGATAAATTCAGATACACTAGTGCCAGTAGTGCCCACTTTCAATGCAATATATGAAGATCATATAACAAAGCAATTTTCAATTTTTATATAACAAACTAGCGGGGTACCCGGCGCATTTAGAGGTTTTTCTTATGTTTGTCTCTTTCGCTCCCGTTTCCTTCCCCGCTCGCTTTCTCGTTCCCGCTTGGGCTCATTTTCTCTTTTACATTCTCTCCTAACTTCTTTTAGCCCTTCAAAACGTAAAATAGAATTGCTAAAACTGGCTAAAAGTTACTTGAAGCCTTCAAACGTTGTTACATAAACTAAATTTGAATTTTATTACGCACTTACCTTTGAAGGTCGTTTATAGGCACTTTTGGCCTGGAAAGGTTTTTTTGGCCCCCCTCCGCCCATTTTTTGCCCTGTTTCAATTTTTCACAAAAACCTTCTATTGCTCTCAAGCTTGTTTGAAAATTGCATTACGATCGGATGAATGGTGTAGCAATGCATAAAAGACATCCGGACATACTTACATACATAATCTAATTTATATATATATAGATAACAAATTAACAACAACAAAATTATTATAAGCTTTTATTAACATTGTACAAAATTTAATACACGATACAAGAGTCTGAATAAAACGAAAGAACTTTATTGTAAATTTATTAGAAATATTAACTTATAACTGGCTTGGCTGCCATTTTCCTGGCCAAATAACGTGCCATGGCATCATCCAATGCATTTCCAGTGTTTCTCTTGACATTCTTGGATAATTTCAATTCACCTTCCTTCATATCGCCTTCATCACTTTTCTGCTTTTTTGAGTCACCATGAGCATTACCGTTATCTGAATGATGTGAGTCATCAGCTTCCTGTTTCTTTCTAGCATCTAATTTGACATTCTTTTTTGCAGAATACTTATCATCTTCTTCACTGTCAGATTTGGCACTTTCAACGTCATTAGTTTTGGAGTTCTTATATTTTTGATCATCTCTCGATTTCTCATCTTTCAAATTATTTTGGTGAGATTTCTTGATTTCTTTCAATTTTTCAGGTGAGTTTCGTCGGTGTCTTTCATCATCATCACGTCTCTGTTGTCTGCGACGATGATCACGATCATCATCATCATCACGTCTCAGTTGTTTGTGACGACCATCATCATCATCATCACGTCTACGTTGTTTGTGATGATCATCATCATCACGCCTAAGTTTTTTGTGACGGTTATCATCATCATCATCACCTCTCCGTTGTTTGTGACGGTCATCACTGACACGACATCTCTTTCTTCCATCATCGCTACCTTCTTCTCTAGAAGAAGAGCGGCCAGGTCGACCAGCATTTTTGTGTTTTTTGTGCGCACGATCATCATCATCCCCATCGGACTCATTTCTCCTATAATTTCTACTCGTGTCATTTTTTCTTTTCTTTATCGTTTTACTATCACCGTCATCATCATCATCATCATGACGTCTATTTCTTTTATGTTTTCTCCTTTGTGACTGTTCACTCTCTGAAGAAGAATCACGATCAGATGGAACTCTCCCCTCACTCGGTTGTTTCGTCTCTTCAACTTTTGGCTGCTCATTCGAGTCTGTTACTTTTTTGAATCTTGCTTCAAACAAGTTTCTGTAAAATCCATCGTAATCTTTTTTACCTTTTGACTCGAGAAGTTCTGAAAAATAATTAAAAATAAAACCAGAGTTAATAAGATAATCAAATAATTTCACCACAAATATTTTATATATGAGTTCTTACAATTCCTACAAAGTAATAAAATAGCTTCCATTTTAGGCTAAGGAACAATCCGTTTATAAAAATGGTATTGTGGATTCAAGCTATTAAGAAAAGCTGATTCTAAATTGAAGTATGTACAGGAAAAATTTGTATTTAAATGATATTCTTATAGTTTGACAATTCAGAATCAGTAGTAAACACAACAAAACTAACTGGAAGATAATGGGGTTTAGTCAAATTAAAGTAATGGTCAAGATATTACGGCACATCGACATCAGCAACGTTCGGAATGACACGGACATATGGAATCAATTTAATATGCAGCCTGCACACGTGCTAAAAACCAATATGTGTTAAACCTTATTTGAATCAGTTCTGAAACCTATCTACGTCTTCATATACAACCTATCCAGGAACAACCAGGTGCACATTATATAGCTATATATTCCAAAATAAGATAGTTAACTGAGAGCAAAGAAATATTTTACATTACCTTCCATGGCTTCAAGTTGTTTTGCTTTCTCTTCTTCTTCTTTCATTTTCTGAAGTTTTTTCTTGTAGGCATCAGTGTAGAACGTTTCTTTATCTTTGTAAGCATCGCCTTCTTTTTCCCTTTCTTTCTGAACATTTCTTTCCACCATCTTCTCATAATCTCTTTTCCTCTGTTCTGCTGCTTTCATGAGATTCATGATATACTTTGGCTGTTGTGTGTAAAAACAGCGTTATAATAAGAATAATAATAAAGAAATTAAACAAATATATTTAGCAAATATTAATTGTAGATTTGAGCCAATATAATTTTTTTTAAATATAAAAATTATTATGCAAAATCTTCACTTACTTCTAAATCTTTTTTAATCTTTGTCTTTTTATCTTCCATCTGAGTATGTTCTTCATCGTAAACTTTGTCGTACTCAAAGCACGTTGGATCCTCTGCCAAGGCTCTCTCAATATCAAGCTGAACCTGAGATGTAATGAAAATATATTAGTATAATTAAAATAAAAATTTGATATTTCATTGCAGCTTTTGCTTATTATTCAATAATAAAAAAAATAAGAAAAGTAGAAACTTACTTGTTTTTTTACATAGTCTGTTTTTTTACTAGATATTCTTCTGTTTTCATCTTCATCATCATCTTCAAAGCATGAAGATGGTTTTGATAAAACTGCCTTGGTGACATTCTTTTTAGGAATTATAAGTCCATATCTGAGAAATAAATACAATCACGTGTTTTTAAATACATAAGATAAATTCAAATCAATTTGAAAAATACTATAAAGTTTTTTTTATAAATCTTTGCTTGACTATATATCTTCTATATACTTTTGCTACATATTTAAAGTTATCAAAAGTTAATTAAACTAAAATTAAACTATATAACCATTGTAAAGGTAAACAGTTTAAAAAACCTATTCTATGCTGAGTTTAAATATCAAATATCACATATTAAAATGGAAAAAACACCTATGTTTTAATAAATTCTATTCAAACTTTGAAATATCTAAGTAATCCAATTTTGAGAAACTTTAAGACTTATTGACTTCAAAACTTATAAACTTCATAACTTATAAACTTCATAACTTATAAACTTCATAACTTATTATCTCAACTGTAAGAATAGAAATAATAACATATTAAATTCTGTTAGATCATTTAACACTGCTTTACTATAAGAACCACAAATGGCTGACAGTGGAATGCAAAATCTTTTAGAAAACAGCTGAAATTTTTTTTTTAAGATTGAGGTGGAACTGCTGGCAATTTCTTAACTTTCTAATAAGGAGTACCACGAATTGTATTATATAACCTTAAGCTTTAAATTAGTTCTCGATAATTTAAATTTATTCAGTTATTTTCGAAGAAATTTCATGCACTGTCAATAACAACTTGTGCTCTTGCTACTGCTGGGAAACAGAATGATCGATCATTAATTATATTGCAAAACCATGTTATAAAACTAAAAAAATATGAAACATACGTTTTTCCTTGAGAAGTCATTTTTTTTAGTCCCAGTAAACTTGAGTAAACAACCGGTAAGCAAGCTATAAATATAAATTTGATATTAGCAGCTAGCAAAGATAAATATTATTAGGTACTCATTTATCGACGAAATAAAACCTAGATAAAACACAATTATATATTTACATATTGAAGCTTGCATATATATATATATATATATATATATATATATATATATATATATATATATATATATATATATATATATATATATATATATATATATATATATATATATATATATATATATATATATATATATATATATATATATATATATATATATATATATATATATATATATATATATATATATACGCTGGGAAGCGTAGAATTTGATTATATTAACTCTCGCTGTATAAATGGATAATTCTTTAGAGATTGAACATTCGATGCTTTAGATCCCAGATAATCTTCCAGTTCTTTGCTAGGCAAACTCATAGAATCATGTGTCTGGGATTCTTTGTTCATAAAACTATACAAATCATCCTCGTCTTCATGTCTACTGAATTCAGTTGCAGCTGTTTCCTGTCTGCCGCTTCCACAAATTTCAGTAGTCTTATCTGCAAGTTGTTCAGTATATGTCAACACTTTCCATTTGACATCCAATCTTTCGTCTTCCAATAAGAAATTCAACTTGAACTGTGGTAGAAGCACAGACACAATCAAGTGTCCATCGTCTGTTAAGATAGACTGAAAGCGCTTCTTGATGCCAGAGGTCAAGGCCTCCACAAGAAGAGCTACCAATTTGTCTGTTGATCTTTCAAGTTTTGATCGCAATCCAATTATAGTCGGAATGGGTATCCTATCAAAAGAGAGAAAACTTAAGGGCGAAAACAAAAGGGCGAACACAAAAGAGCGAAACTAAAAAGGGCGTATGCTAAAAAAACGCACAATAATAAGAGCGAAAATGAAAAGGACGAAACTAAAAAAACCGCACAATAAAAAAGACGAACATCAAAAAGGCGAAAACATGAAATGTTAAAATAAAAATTTAGCCCACACTAGGACACAAATAAACTTTCTTTTTTTCTGCTATATCGCTTTTTTCTCTCTTTCTCTTTCATTCGTTTCTTCCATTTGTGTTTTTCTTATCTTCTTTTTACCAATGCTTTTATTAACTCGTCGTCTCTGTTTCTCTGTCTGTTTCAAATCTTGCAATCAATTTTTGAGTCACTTCCTGATGATAGATTTTTTCAAATTTTGCATACATGCTCAAGATAGAAGACAATGCAATATTCAATTATTAGTTTTACAATAAGTCAATTAATTTAGTTAATTTTCTTGAGGATTTTATCGAGGGGTGTCTTGAGGGTTTTCTTGAGGGTTTTCTTGAGGGTTTTCTTGACCACAAAACGCTAACCGACTGGCAGACTATTTTACCAAGTTAACACGAACCACACTCACTGACCGCGATTCTCAAGCGTATACGAAATTTTCATGAAAATAGTTGAGATATTTAAATTCGATGCTTTTTGATGATATTTTGATTATTATTACCAATGCTTTTATTAACTCGTCGTCTCTGTTTCTCTGTCTGTCTGTTTGTTTCTCTGTCTGTCTGTTTGTTTCTCTGTCTGTTTCAAATCTTGCAATCAATTTTTGAGTCACTTCCTGATGATAGATTTTTTTCAAATTTTGCATACATGCTCAAAATAGAAGACAATGCAATATTCAATTATTAGTTTTACAATAAGTCAATTAATTTAGATAATTTTAATTAATTTCGATATTTCGATATAATTAAGATATTTCGACTTTAATATAAAATAAAAGAGTAATATAAGAAAAAATTGATTGCAAAATTTGTGTTTTAATTACATATAAGAGCATTGGTTTTAAAAATTCGTTTTTAATTTACTTGTTCTTAGACGATGACGATATTGTGGCGGGGTGTTCTAAATGTTTAGTAGATATTATAACAGTTAATCGTCTCTTTAACCCCTCTCTCTCTTTTTCTCTTTCCATTTCTTTCTCTTCTCTCTTTTTTTTCTCCTCTCTCTTTCTCTTTCATAGCTTCCTATGAAGATTCACTCAGGAGAATGTTGCGAACACATTACTAAAACATTAATGCCAGATGCCATGGTCACGGTCGGAAAACTTCCTACCTAATTACAGTTAAACTTGAATTTCTAGATATGTATTTTTGGTACCAAGTTGGTTATAGACAAATTAGCTTACGTAGAAAACTATATAATTTTACAGCTTCTGTGCAAAAAGTGATGAGCAAATTATACCCAGCAGTGTAGAGCTACAAACAAAGAAAAATAATATTATAAACTACATTGTCAAATTAAACTTTAGTTTAAATATTTCTAGAAATTTTAACTGGGAACAATTTGATTGCGGACATTTTATATAGCGTTAACAAATTAAAAAAATATACGCAATTAAAATATACGTTTTATCATGAATTGTTTGATCATGGAACCAAAAGAAAGACAGAGAAAACTGTATTTGTTTGCGTGCGTGCGTGAATGAGAGAGAGAAAATAGAAAGAAGGTGAAAGAGAGAAGAAAAAAAAGAGAGAAAGACAGAGACAGAGAGAGAGAGACAGAAGAGAGAGAGACAGAGAGAGAGAGAGAGATGAGAGAAAGAGAGAAAGAGAAGAGAGAGAAGAGAGAGAGAGAGAGAGAGAGAGACAGAGAGAGAGAGAGAGGAGAGAGAGAGAGAGAGAAGAGAGAGAGAGAGAGAGAAAGAGAGAGAGAGAGAGAGAGAGAGAGAGAGAGAGAGAGAGAGAAGAGAGAGAGAGACATCGAGTGTATTTTAAATCAAAGTTTGTGTCAAAAAACTCATTTTTTCCTTTACTTGTTTATAGATAACATTTCTTATAATTAATAAAAACTTATTTTCGCCTTTTTCACGTTTGCCTTTTTTATTGTGCGCTCTTTTTAGTTTCGCCCTTTTCATTTTCGCTCTTATTATCATGCGCTCTTTTTAGCATTCGCTCTTTTAAGCTTCGCCCTTTTGTTTTTGCCCTTATGTTTTCGCCCTTTTGATAGTAAACCGTCTGAATGATGGCATTTTTTTATAATAGTTTATTGTCCTTTACACCAGGTGTTTTAAGACGGAAATGGCTGTATGTAGGAAACACCTAGGTACTTCATGTCGTGGATCATAATTTGATTCTTTTTACTTTTCCCTCCTCCTTTCTCCAGGCTTGGGACTGGCTCGCAATTAGCGAGGTGGATTTTATCGATGGCAATTACTATTGGTTTTATAACTTGGTTTAATGCGCTTTTGCATACCTTGTTTAGTTTTGCTTCAGTCCTAACTAAAAGTAGTTAATTAATCGTAAATAGTTATAACTACTTAACTAGATCATAAAAGTAGTTATAACTACATGGTAACTACCCAAAAACAAAGTAGTTATAACCACTGTATAACTACTAAAAATGCAGTTATAACTAAAGTAGTTGCAACTACAGTAGTTAAAGTGCCCATCTCTGCAAATTACTTCCCACATTGATTTTACGCATGATTATATATGGCTGTTATAAGTTGATTTAAAGTGGTAGGAATGCACACGACAATTAACGTACTGTCCCATGAGCAATTAGAGTATGTTTAACATCATAGGCAATCACAGCTACCGTAAGTATTTAAATTCGGTCTGGCTACACAGCTACTCGCATGCAGCTATAAACCGAATTAGTATTTGCCTATCAATCGAGTGGTTTAATATTTTAATTGATTTTCTATTACAAAAATTATGAAAATAATTTGTTTTATTTTGAATTTATTAATTTCGATCCAAATTTGGACATCATCTGGTGAAACACCAGTAGGAGTAAAACTTCAAATTTCTCAGACTGGACTCAACTACGCAGCGAACGTTGTAGTGGATGTTCTCGTGCAAGAAGCACGGAATAAAAATATCCCTGATCAGCAGGGTCAAAGAGATAAACTAAAATATGAATTTAAAAACATTAAGGTAACTCTTGTTATGAATTTAATAATGACAATCATGGTTAACAAAAAATCATAGAGAGTTATGGAAATTGAATTTTTATTCGCAGATTGATGAAATTAGCAGACCTGAAGTTGGAGTAGTTCTAAGCAGTGAAACTTCAACGATTCTATTGTCCCTAAAAAACTCTCAGATGAAAGTCTCGGCCGACTGGAGTTATAACTATCGACAGAATAGAGTTATTCAGCTCAGAGATAGTGGAAAATTGTCAGTAACTGCTGATGGACTGTCAATAGAAGTTTCCGTCAGTTTTGGGTTAGACTCTACAACTGGAAAGCCCACACTTCGCACAACGCACTGCGAAGCCAACATAAACAATTTGAATTTGGATTTTAATGGGAACGCCAGATGGATTTATGACCAGATAACTGGGCAAGTTTAGTTTGATTGTAAAATTTAGGCGATTGTTATATTTATTTCTGGTAATAAATTATATATTGTTTTGAAGATCAATTAATTATAGGTTTATAATTTTTATAAGAGTGGTGATAAGTTTTGTGATATTTTTTTAGAATATAACAATAAATTACCACAATGAAAAACCTTTAAATCAAAACAACCAACAGGTTTGTCTCGGGTTCTATTCAAGATTCCGTGAGAGAAGAAATGTGCAGAGAAGCAACCAGGGGCATTAATGAAAAAGCTAACAAAGAACTTTTAACTCTGGATGTTGAAGCTCCTTTGGGAAACGGCTTATATTTCGACTACAACTTAACTGTAGCGCCTCAAATCAAGTCGAATTACATCGAATCAAGTCATGCCGGAGTTGTCTTTGGAGATTCAGCTCCGAGGGAACCTATTTCATCAAATCTGGTTGGTTTTAAATAATTATTTTTAGAAATATTAGCAGAATTAAAATACCTTTTAGCTTAAATAACTTTTTTTAAATAATTATTTTTAAAAACATTAACAGAATTATAAAAACATCTTAGCTTATCAAGTTTTTTTTAGTTGTTAATGACCCTAAAAATATAATTCAAATAATTTACTAGACAGATGAAAAAAACATGTGGCTAACTGGTGATTCATCACAAATTCGTAGTCCGACTATGATTGTATGATACACGCCTCGAATATGTTTGAATAAATAATTACAGAATTTCAAGTAGTGAACGTGCCAAATAGCGGTTAATCCTGTTATTATAGAGCTGATCTAAAAATGCTTTCTCACTGACTTGATTTTAATTCAGAACTGTATGCAATTTTTAATACAAGATATGCAATTAATTAATTTTCCTTTTTAACAACAATTGCAATAGTTTTATTTGCTTTCAAAAAATTAGACCAGGTCTTCACAGTTAAACTTTCTGATAAAAAAAATAGTAAATAATAAAAAAACGCATTTCATATGGAAATTCGAATAAATATTGTTATACAGGTACACATTTATATACGCAAAAGTCCTACCTAATAATATGCAAGTCTGTTGTTTAGTTCAATTGAGTTCAACATCGTAACTCAAAAATGAAAAACAAACAAGTAACTATAAAAAAAACATGATTTTCAGAGTATGGTAAAATTTCACAGCGACTTCTTATTGTAAACATAAATAAACAAAAGATGTTACTATTACGATGAAAGTTTTAATTGTCACTATCATTATGCTTCTTTAATTAATTTTTTAAAATAATTTTTGCTTTTTAAATTGTTTAAATTTTTGTTTTATTTAATTAAATTTGAAATTTTTTGAAGTGGGTGAATTATTTGAAATTCCAAACTGCCACGTATATCCCATGTAATTCCCGTGGACAACCGCTGACACCCGGACAATTGAAATTTAATAAAAACATTAAAAAAAAGCAGCCTTTGAAAGTGTAGACTTGTGTTGTGTGTCGAACTGATGTTTTGAAATCTGCACAATTTTAAATCATCGCCAGACCAATGTTGTAGTTGTAAGACCAAGTTCAATAAAACGGTTTGTACTTCTTTTAAATAGATGGCGTCCTTGTAGAAAATATTGTTTTTTTATACGCTTTTATTAACTTTCACTTGTCCTGATGTCCTGGGGATGCTTTGGGGGTGTCCGCGGTAATAATGACGACAAAATCTTTCAGCGTCAAGAAAAAAATATTTGGTTTAATATTTTCCGGGATAATATTTTTACGACACGATATTGCTATGAAAATTTGTTACTGTTAGAACATTTTACATGCTTTTATTAACTTTCACTTGTCCGGATGTCCATTTAATGTCCGCGGAAGTTTTGAATCCCGAAGATCATTATCAACTTAACCAACTTCAAAAGTATTTGAAGTTTAATTAAACAAAAATAAATAATAGCAAATTTTAAAAGCAAAAATTATTCTAAAGAAATAATTTAAAAAAGTATATCGATAATGAAGACAAAAAAATTCAAGGTCATAATATCTTTTGTTTGCAATTAACCGGAGTAATATTTTTACAATACGACGTCGCTATGAAATTTTATCACATTTTTAAATTAAATTTCACCAGTTTAAAAGCATGTTTTTAATTATTTAAATTATAATTACTTATTATAAATAGCTTAGTTTATTTTATTTATAAGGCTACATAGACATTTAAAAAAAATTCAAGTTAAAAAAGTAGGTGAAGTTATAATTAGCATATCAGCAATACAACAGACATAGTTACGTTTTCAGCTAAAAGTCATTCAATACATTATTTAATATAGGAATTCAGTTATTATGAACATCACAAGTTTATAATATCTTACATTGTTTCAGTATAGATTTGAAAAAATTGGTTTTCTGAAATATTTTTAAGAATCTCTTTCAAAATATATAATTAATTTGTAAATCGTTATTGATCTAGCATCAACAATGAAGCAGCAAATTTTGTTTAATCGAAACTTTAATTTGATATTTTTTCTCGAAATTTATTCTCTGCAAGAAAAACTCATTTCAAATATATTTTCTGGTTTTATATAATAGCTTATGCTGCTTAACACAATAAGCATAAAAATACATAGCAACAAACAAATACTTTGACTTGTTTTTAACTTAGTTTTTTTTTCAAGTCTCAGATAAACAAACATACTACCCAAAAGATGCTGAGTGTTATGCTTTCTGAAGGCTCTCTCAACTCATACGGAAAAGCTCTATTCACTTCCAACCAACTAAAAAAAGTTATAACAAGAGACGATTTCCCAGAAGAATACAAAGTAATATCATATATATGATACTCTTAAATTGTTATTTATTTTAAAAAAATATTTATATAAATTTATCTACAACAGACTGCTCTCGACACCACCGGCTGCAAAGCCCCCACTTGTATAGCCAATCTCATATCAATAAAGGCTAGATCCATACTGAATGCTTCTATAGCAATAAACTACTCTATAATCAAATCGCCAACTGTTTCTGTGAGCAGCCAAGGAGTTTCAAGCAACGTTACTGCCAGACTGCATTTCTACATTCCTCTGTCCAATGGAACGATCGTCAACTTGTCGACGGTTGAACTTTCTACGGCTTTCAATTTAACGCTTCGATCCGATGGCAACCTTGTTAAATTCAGTATCAACGAATATAAAACTTACGTTAAATTGGAAGATTCAGAAAATAGAGATGCAAGAAAAGTAGGCATTAACTGGGTCGTTAGAACAGCCGGTGTGCTGTTAATAAGACAAGTAAATGAGTTTGGGAGCAAGGGAATACCGGTACCGAAAATGAAAGATGTTGTCTTTGAGAATACAGAATTGACTTCAGATGATGGTTTTCTGTTTCTGCAAGCCGACGTTAAATACACAAAATGATGCTTTTTAATTATTATTAAATTTGTGGTGTTTATAGAAATTGAGACTAATTGACTATTTGTTAGTATCAACTTTTTTATGTCTTATTTTCAAGTTATTTGGGCATATAAAACTAGAAATGTTTAAATTGCCAGATAAAGATATTTTTTATAGTTTTATCATCATGTGATCAACTTGCTTTTAAAAATCGATCCAGACATATAAATGTTTGGTTATAAAGTAACCTACAAAACTACGATATCAGATTTTTTGCAATTCTTTGTTACTAAATTTTTTTGGGGGTTTTACAAGACAACAATAAAGTTTTGATGTTTAATTTATATACTGATGGTTGTTTAAATGTTTAAAACGATCAACTGTTCAATTTTGGATTCCGAAATTCTAATGTAACGTAAAACTTATAGATCAGGGGCGGATACAGAATTCTGAGAATAGGGGGTGCCAGGCATTTGCATAAAGGAAGTATGCGTTGTGAATCTTCACTTAACCAGCATTTTTTTAGAGGCATAGCTAGGGGTCAGGGGATACACGTGTCCAGGGCGCCATTTGAAAGGAGAACCAACAGCCTTTTGGAAGGGGCGCAAAATATTTTAGAAAAAGTACATACGAATACCTCTTAGTCATCAGCTATTGTTGAAGCCAAAATGCATGATATTTTGGAAAATTTAAAAAGAAATACCTACGACGCCACCCCCGGTCATCAGCCATTTTATTTTTAAAGGAAACGTTTACAGATTGGACATTCTAGAAGCGCATTCGTTAGACCTTGTCCCCGGGCGCCAAAAACCCTAGCACAGAAGGTATAAACATCTAATTGGAAAAACATCTGATTACTCTTTGTTAAATTTGATGTTTTACGAAAGAGAATGCATTATTTATTATTATTATAAACCAGGCACGGGCAAGCCCCTCGCCGAACAATATAAACACAAACTGAACGCGCAAACAAATACAACAAAAATAACGAAAAACAAACAGAGCAAAATAAAAATCCTAAGCAAAATCAAATTGCATATCACCAAAAAAATCATCCAAAAGTGATTTAAACAAAGACAACGATTCAGCAGACACCACCGGCCCAGGGAGCTGATTCCAGTCGTCCACCACTCTGTTACTGAAGTAATACTTCCTGCAATCTTTATGAGCCAACCTAGTAGCCAACTTGAACTCATGTCCCCTAGTTCTTTCGTAAGGGCAAAGGGTCAACCCCGGACAGTGGCAATCCATCAACTGACCAGACTTCATTTTATACAGAAGAATTAGGTCGGCTCGCTTTCTTCTATATGTCAGGGAAGGCAATCTGAGTTTCTTCAACCTCTCCGTATAAATGAGACCTTTGCATGACCTGACCATTCTGGTAAACCTTCGCTGAACCCTTTCGAGTTCTTCAATCAGACCACGCCCGTGAGGACTCCAAATCTGAACTCCGTACTCCAATTGAGATCTAATCAGAGATTTGTACAATGTTACAAAAGCATCCTCAGGCAGATATTTCAAAGTTCTTCCAACTATACCCAACAAAGAATTGGCCTTTTTGATTCTAGAGAACACATGGTCTCTGAATTTCAATTTTGAATCCAGTATGATTCCTAGATCAGTAACCGAGCTAACTTCAGGAACCACAACAGACAAACCTGATGTATCTTGCATATAGTAATCCGCTGCAAAACGATTACCTCCAACCTTTAAAACACAACATTTAGATGGATTCACTGTCATTTGCCATCTTGTGAACCACTGCTGCAATTTATAAATGTCGGACTGCAGTTCCCGAGTGTCTTTGAAGTCCGCGATCGGTCTAAACAACTTGGCGTCGTCCGCGAAAAGGTAGATGTTTTCGCTAACACCACAAATGTCATTGATATAGATCACAAATAACAATGGACCTAACACGCTTTCCTGAGGAACACCACTCAACACGGGAAAGGAATCAGAGAGTCCGCCCCTCAACTGAACTCTGAATGATCTTTCCGTCAAGTAACTTCTGATCCATTCTATCAATATTGGATGAACTCCATACTCCTTCATCTTAAACAAGAGTCTCTTGTGTGGAATTCTGTCAAAAGCTTTTTCTAAGTCGGTGTAGATTGTATGCACCTCCAAACCAGAGTCAACTGAGAGAGTAACTTCGTCCAGGAACTTCAGCAACTGCAGGACCGTAGAGCGTGAAGGAAGAAATCCAAACTGTCTATGAGTGAAGATATCATATTGCAAAAAGTAGCTCATAATGTGGTCTTTAATTATTGACTCGAGAATTTTGCAACATACTGATGTCAAAGCTATTGGCCTGTAGTTCTCGACCTTAGCTTTGCTACCTTTTTTATACAACGGAACCACAACACTTGACTTCCAATCACATGGAACCACCCCCGAAGCCAATGATGCTCTGAAAATCCTCAACAAATGTTCATTTAAAACCAGTCTTGTTTCGCTCAAGATTCTTGAATGTATGCCATCCGGTCCCGCAGACTTTCCCCTGTTCAAGGCCATCAATTTTTTCTCAACAATGCCACTATCAATTCTCAATTCTGTCATTCCACAAGCCGGCACAATTGGGTGAAATGTATCATCGCCTTCAAAGAGATCTTCCCGTACATAAACCGACGAGAAGAATTTAGCGAGTGCTTCTGCTTTATCTCTGTCACACATTAAGTCAGTACCATCAACATTTAGAACACCAATACTCTCTTTAACCTTTGTAATTTTTTTAACACGGCTCCAAAACAACTTCGGACAGGTTCTATACTCTAAGGCAATACGGCTCTGACTCTCGATGTTGAGCTGTTTTGACAATCTCTTGACTTTATCTCTGGTTACTCGGAACTCAGTCATTATGTCATCTCCATATTTGTAAATCCTTCTCCAAAGCTGATGTTTTAATTCAATGAGACATTTCAGCTCAGGTGTCATCCGAAAGGTAAACTTCTTGTAAATCTGCTTTTTAGGCACAAAACGACTTGTGAGTTCATTTAGAGTATTGCGAAAAAACCTCCATTCGGAATCCACAGAGGACTCCAGAGGTCTGTCAGTGTTAGACAAACACTCATCCAAAGCCATGCTAAGACCACCATAATCACCCAGTTCATAACAAAACCTCTTTTCGTCCGGCCTCAAATTCTTTGTGAAACCAACCAATTTAAACCCCAAGATTGAATGATCACCATTCCCCAACGGAGAGTAATATTGAATGTCAGTGATGTTGTCGCCAGACGTAATCACCAGATCCAGGACGCTTGAAGTTTGATTGGCAGCCCTCCTAGTAGGCTCATCAACATGTTGAAGCAAAAAACTGTCATTTAAGAAATTAAGAAATTTATTTTCAATCTTCTCAGCCGAACCGTTGCAACTAAAGGTATTCCAGTTAATGTCCGGGAAGTTGAAATCACCAATAATAACATGTTCACCTCTCAATAAAATGAACTCCTCAAGTAACTGGATGAGAAGGTCATTATTCGCACCACTGGAATTGGGACTTCTGTATACTGACAATAAATTCATCGTCTTGTTGGTTAGGGCCAGCTTTATGCACAAAGCCTCCTTAAATGGTGTACACAATGTCACTTCTGAGATATGGAGTTCTTCCTTGTAATATGCCACAATACCTCTGCAGGACTGACTAGCAAACCCACTCGTTAAGACCTGGTACCCATCAATCTGAAACTCTGAAATACTCAATGGCTTGGTAAAGTGCTTAGGATTGGTCTCCAACAAAACAATTACATCTGGAACTTCAATCAATGACTTTAAAACAAACAAAAACTCCGTAAACTTATTTGTTAAGCAGTCAACATTATTAAAAAGAATTGAAACAATGTCTTTTGGAGCACTTAAACTTGAACAGGACAATTTTATAAATTTTGTCTTCTGTGGGTTACCACATAGAAACCGCCTGGCTGCCCTCTCAATCTGAAAACCCATTTATCAATATCATCTTTTGTACTGATTTCCTTTTTCTTCTCTCCTATCAGCTTCCTGCACTCCTCTCTGTCCTCTTTGGACAAGTCGTGGCTCAAAATAACCTTCCTGTATAATTCAGATTTTTTAATCAGATTATGCGACCTTCCCGCTTATACGAACAGATTTATATACTGTAGAAGAAATGCATAAAGCTATATCAAGATATCCATGTATCGTGTATGTTTAAATAAAAAAAAATTATTGGAGGGCGGAACGAGGGACGCTCGCCGCGGGCACCCCCTTAAATATGCCATTGTATATAGCGCTGTTTACTGAAATTAGACCAAGATATCTAAATAAATCAGGTTTATTAAGAGAAGTAAATCATAAGTCAAGTGACTTAGTATTATTTAAAACCTTTAAAACGGCGTGATTATTGTACAAATTAAGCATTTTAAATTATTATCTAAGCTCATAATAATTCATAAACATTTTTAAAGAATAAATGTTGTATTGTATTTTTGACATTATGACATGGATTTTTAATTCAGCCAACACATGCTTAAAATTAACATTTTAGAATTTGTTGGCTATTTGCAAACCTTTAGTATCAAAGTATCAATTAGTGATGTTTCAAGTATTTCATGTTGTAAACATCAAATTATATTGAACGCCAGAAAAACAATATTTGACTTCGACAGAGTTTGTCAATTTAAAAAATATTAGATTCAAACTTCTTTTTTAAATATAGAATACAAATTATTTTAAAATGGTGTGCTGATTAAAAGAACTTCACTAATTTATGTTGAAATTGGTGTAAATAACAATTTGTTTGTTATTCAACTTCAACGACTGTTCTGTGAAACGAATGTTTTTTGTTGCTGGCAGAGGAATACCTTCACCTGCTCGTTCCCAAACTTTACGAAGAATCGGTTTGGCAAGAGCTGTGGCAACAAAATGAAGTCCTCTACTTTGAATATCAAAACTACTTGATATTTCTCCTATACTAAACTCGACATTCCTGGATCTGAATTTAAGAACGTGGTTCTCCAAGTGCACAGTGCTGTTTAACGTAGTAAACACTTCAATTGTAAACAAATCTTCGCTCGTATTATTATTATTATTATTATTTATTGGTCGAATGTAAACGCGAGCTTTTCCATAAAATTTAACTTCGATGGTTTCCTTCTTGATTTCCAGAGATGGCAAGTCCTGGACGACGTATTCAACTTCTATGGAAGTTTTTTTTGTAGTGTTACGAAACCTTTCTGGGAGGCTCGCCGCGAGACATTTGTAATGTCGCAGAATACCACCTCGACAGTCAATGTCAAGTATATCCTGACGAATTAAAAACAACATTATAAACCAATAAGTATATCAAGGGACAAGTTAACAAAGAAAAAAAGTACAAATACTTGATGTTCTTCGTCGAGGTCGTGTCTGGTGAGTGTTTTAGAAAGCAAGTTGTTTTGAAAAGAAGCATAAAAAAAAGATTTGAGTGAGTCTTCAGTGTAAAAAATGTTTATCATTTTGACTTTTTCAGCTGGTTTCAGCTGTGGCTGTTTATGATTATTAATTGTTTGCTTAAATCTTTTTAATAAAAAATAATTTTCATTGTTAATTAAACATTTAGCTAGCTAAACAAACATTAGAACAAATAAGTGATTACAAAATTCACCACCTGTTCGGAAGGAAGTTTGAATGCCGCCACAGAACCACCATGAACGGTCCATGAAGGCTCGACTTTATGTAATTGTCTTCGATCTCGGGCTCCGAGATAAACGCGTAATTGTAAAACATGTCATTTCCTAGCTCAGCTAACACGTTCAATGTTGAAAGTTCATCTTGAGTCAGTTTTTTTATGATTTCTTGAGCCACAGCGCAGAAGTCATTTTCTATCAGCTTGTTGGTAGCTCGTTTCAAGTCGGCGCTAAAAATAGAAATTAAAACTTAGCACGCACTGTTCATAGATCAGGCATTGGTTGCAATTAAAACAGGCTTAATATGGTTATTTTTTTCAAATGAAATATTTGCAATGATGTATAAACAATGTAAGCATGTATTATAATTGTCAATAAACATTAGAACAATAAGGGATTGATCAAATTTAAAACAATTTAAATATGTTTCTATCAGAATAAGATTTTTCTACAGCTATATCGAATTAATAAACTGAATTCTCATTTAACCGAAATTTGTAATGCAAACATGGAAACAATAAATAAATAACTGATCTTTTTTTTAATTTAGTAAATTAGTGATTAAATTTTAAGTATAAAATTGATTTATTAAAGTTATTTAAAATACAAATACGTTAACAAACATTAAGCAATTAAAATAACAAACAAGCAAATAAAATAATAAATAAACAAATAACTTATCAAATGAACACACAAATTGTTAAATAAGCAAAATAATATTTACATGAGACCAAAAAAGTTCCAATAAATATATCGGCTTGTCAGTACAGCTGTTTTAGCTTTGGCAGTGCAATTCATGATTTTCAAAGTTGGAATTCCTGTTATAAGTTTGAAGCCAAACAAAACATTAACCGAAATCGTTTCTGATTGAATTTTGAAAGTTTCAGGGTTTTTAGTGGCCATAAAATATGAACTTCTTTTCCTTATCCTTCCAGTGCCCATCAGAAATGGAAAAAATGCAAGGTTCATCGAATACTGGTGAGGGTTGAAGGCCACCTTAGTCATTCCAGGCACGACGCATTTGATAATCTAAAAAAATAAAATATTGTCACATTTTGTTTTGTGTTAAAGTCATGATATATATATATATATATATATATATATATATATATATATATATATATATATATATATATATATATATATATATATATATATATATATATATGTGTGTGTGTGTGTGTGTGTGTGTGTGTGTGTGTGTGTTAGTATGTTTTAGACAGTAGTTTCTCAGCTTATGGTCTGCTTTAAATAAGGTGTTTGATATTGATTGGCACATTGCTCAGCTATGATGTTAAAACAAGACTTAATACCTTATTTTACGCGTATAACACTCACCCTGCCTGTCGTGCGTAGAAATTTCATAAAAAAGGGACGTGGCTTTCTAAATCATGAAATGCAAATAAATAAAATATATTATCAATAATATTTTGATTGCATTTTACCAATTCAATGTTGTTTATTTATAAATCCTCATCTCTTATAACAACTTCTACAGGCTTTTCTGGGTGTGCACGATATGCGTCAAAATATGGTGTTTAATCTTGTTTAGCACCATGCCTGGGCAATGTGTTAATTAAAGTTACAAAACATCAGGTTTACGAAAAAAAGAAAATAAAAAAGAAAGAAAAAAGAGTGAGAAAGAAAGAAAAAAAAAAGAAAGAAAGAAAACAGAGAGAGAAAGGTAGTTAAAGATGGGTACAGCTCTATAAATAAAACAATAAATCTGTTGATTCTTCAAATGTTAATTCATTCAAAACCTTTTAATAAATTAGAGACTTATTCCCACCTTGATGTTATCAACAGTGTGTTTTTGCACAGGAAGAGAATCGGTAAATATCAGACTAGTAAACCTCTCCTCAATAAGCTTTCCTGCTTTTTGTGCCAAATAATTTAATCCTGGCTTATTAATATGTACCTGTATACCAGCATTACTTGCTAATATCCAGCTCAATTTACTAAAAACAAGTAACACAAAAGTTAGAGACAAATAAATCATAGCTAATTGCTTTCTTGAGTTTGATTTTATTTCAAACGAGTTTTGTCAGCGAATTTAAACGAAACTCCTGAATTTATAATATTTGTAGACTTATAGCTAAAATATATTCCAGCTATGAAAAATGTTTTTTTTCTTTGAACTCTTTTGACATAAAGCAGATAACTCTTTATTTTTGTCTCAATGATTCTTCTTGCTGAGAGCTGTGAAAGTATCATGACAATTAAATAATATAAAAATCACAACAAAAACTTGTTAGCACTTGTTTTTTAAACGATATTTTAATAAAATTTAATGAAATTTAATCAACTGTAGCTTGTTTTTTTTAATTTATTAGACAATTCTATAAATTTGTATAAAGTTTTTATATCTGTGGCATTGATTTCTTTGTTACCCAGGAGCTTAAACAATTCGAAGCAGTTGAGGGTATTCCTAATCATCTTTACAAATACATAAAAAGATTATTCTACAATTTTTCTCTATTTTCCATCAATATTTTGATTCCATCAACTTTGTTTTAGTACTTCCCAAAAGATCATTCCTTGAGCTAACCAGAAACAGATTTACTGAAATAACCAGTAATCTAAGTATATTCATTGAGATTTTTTTATATTATTTTTCCATTAAAAACACAACTTAAAAAAACTCAACATATTAAAAATGTTTAACAAATTACAAATTCTTGATAAAAGAGACAGTTTAGGAAAAAAACAACAGTTGTAGAGAAATAGATGTTTTGGGAAAAAACTTTTAATGAAGTAAAGTATAAATATATAGCTATTTGTTGTAAATTTATATTTTACTGTTCTTGTGTTTGATATGTGGAAAAATAATTTGTATGCTATATAATTAAGTTTTTATCATATTTATACCACAACAAACTTTGATGGTTTCGGTACAACCCTGGTTATTTCAATACCCCATGTTTTACTAAAATAATATCCCATGTGGTACTGAAATAACCAGGGCAAATTTCGCAGTAGGGGTCAATGTTTTTAATTTTTAAGTTTTGAATAAATTTTTAAAACATTTTTGTAGTTTTAATTTTTATATATAAATATTTGTTGGCAAATTTCTTCTTAACCATTGATTCAGTGGAAGCACAACACTTTTTCCAAAACATCAAAATTTTGCTAATTTCAGTACCCGTCTTTCCATAGACATTTTTTTTCCTACCCGTGCTTTTTCAACCACATTCATTACAGTAACAACGGAGATTATTCAATTTCTCTACTGATGCTTTCCGAAGTGTTCTAGATATTTTGACGAAGGGGCTTCAATAATTTTTGTTCACAGAAATGACACTTTATCACAGAATCACTCTTGCCAAATTTTCACAAACTACAGTTAGTCATTGTTTAATTTTTAATAGTTCAGATCTAAAGATGTCAAGTGTTTTAAAAAATGTGCTTAAAAGACGTACATGCAAAATGTGCTCTAAATATTGAACACAAAAGCCGCAAACTAAGACAAAAGACAGGCAATGTAATTTAACTTTCTTTCAATCAATATCCGCTGTTTTCAATAACGAAGTTTTTCCAAAGCCTGAGTTCGGGAAGAAGCACGCAACAACAGAATCGAAAGAAAACATTATATTGCTTCAAGCAGAATAAAAATATCACTTCCACTAATTAACACTTAATGACGAGTCAAGTTCAAAACAAAACAATTAGCGTTCATTTTCGATCTTTCTTCCTTAGTAATGCATTCTTGTTTTATTTCACGTACACTTTAACTTCGCACACTGTGAATAAACCTTCGTTTGCCAAAGATTGCTGAAGAACGACGTACCTGGATTGGAGAAAAGGATTCTGACACACCTGTATGAAAGTCCTTCCATTTTCCGTAGGGGATGAGAAACGCCCACATAGTGAGTAATTATTTCGTGTTATGCCGTTCCTCTGAGTAAACGTTTCACTCAAACCGACAATGAAAGTATTTAAGCGGTTCCCTGTTAATTAGTCATATTTAGGTAAGTATTTTCATTTTTGATTGTTTCATCGTTGCAATATATTGTATGATATAATTCCATAAATGCGACATACCGTTGCTATTTCTGTTAATAAGAAGAGCATAGAGAACATTATAATTATCTTCGAGATCAACGACAAACCAATTAGGACCCCCAGCACCGTCACCTGTAGAACAGCAACTCGTCCAATAATCGCTTGAACTTGATCCATCCACAATGTACTTTGGGGCCAAGGTATACGCATATAATTTGCTAATATAAACAGTGCGATTAAAGGCAACGTTTACTTTTTGTTCTGAAAAAAGAAAACAATTTTAGATTGAATTAAATTCTACAAAAAATAAAACAAATATAACGGCTTTTCATGAAATGAGCCAATTTTACGGTTTATCAAACAAATCGTTTTTTCTCTGAAACAATAACAACCGAAGGTTATCTAATAACTATACATAAACAAATAAACCGTAAAAAATCGTTTTAAAAAATTTTGAATAAAACATGGAATACAGTATTCTAAATACTATAAAAATGAAAAGAATATTTTCAGTGTACAATTATATCTGCAATCATGAAAAAAAATTCTTATAATCAATAATTTTAATAAAATTGGTATAAAATCAATATTCCATTATAAATAAAAACATCCTATTCCTAATATATATGAACTAGCATTCCCGTCGCGGCTTCGCTCGCTTGAAAAAGAGAATACGCATCCACAGTAGCGTACTGCACGGGGCGATTTTTTATGGCCCGACTCGGTCCGGTCCGTCGACAACATGGCCCGGCCCGCTTCATAAGCCAAAATTTTAGGCCTAAAATTTCTATTTACATGGCGAAAAATCTCGGCCCGTCCCACCTTGACTTCAGGTTTGGCCCATCCGGTCTGAAGACCCTAAAATCACGGCATGGCCCGGTCCGTGCAGCACTGTAATCCATAGTGCCCTGCACGGAATTTTTTAGACCTGGTCTGGCTTATTTCATTGACAAAATATTTTAGGCCTGACTTGTTATTTAGGCTCGAACTGCCCAAGTTCATAAGCAAAAAACACGAGGCCTGGACTCAACTTTAACGGTACAAAACCTCAAAGCTTGGAGACTAATTTTTCAAAAAAAATAATGAAACACGTATTTTATAATTAAAAAAAACTTTAATATTGAATTTTAATGTTTTTAAATTTTCAGTTATTGAGTTTTTATGCAAATATAATCTTTTTCTCCGCATTACATTTGTAGCCCTGGAAGCAAATAAAAAATTTTTCTCCGCGTTTTATTTGTAGCTCTGGAAGCCAGAACATGAAAAAAAATTGGAAAACATTTGTAACTTTATTTTTTAAGTAGTATTTAGTTACTAATTTGAATATCTGTAATATTTTTAGTTTCAGAGTTGTAGTTTTTCTACAAAATATAAAACCCTATCCCCCCACATTTGAAGTCCTGGAAACCAAATTTTCAAAAATTAATAAAACATGTAATTTGTTATTTTGTAAAAATAATCTCAGTACCATATTGCAAAACTTTAACACAATGTACAGACTAAAATTTGGCTCTATTTGCTCACACAAAATAGCTACGGATTAATTGTTTACATCAGATTTGGTCCTATCCACTACAAAACGTCAATCCGAACTGCACATTCTTTTAGGAAGGTTACCCGACCTGACTTGTATCAAATAAATTATGACCATAAAGTTATTATAATGGTATGGAGAATTGCTTCAAAAATTTATTTATGTCTAATAAAATTCAATGAAATCAATTGAATTTTGCATAACAACAAAACCGTAAAAACTTCGTTTTTTACAAATCCTTTATAATTTTGTAATTCGGCGACTAAAAATGTTTTGCAATATATTTTTTAATAATAGTAAATCTACAAAAAAGAAAAACATTTACCACAGTCTTCTAAATACTTAATATGTGAAGTATGTTAAGATTGAAAATTTAAGAAACTGTCGAATCAATATGGAATAAACATATTTTTTATCAAATATTTTTAAATTTGATAATTAAATGTCACTTTTTAAATAAACTAAAAATTCAAAGTTAGTTTCTCTACATAATATTTGTAATTTTTTTTACTTCTAAAGTTTCAATTGCTTTTATTCTATAATTTACTCAAATGTTGTGCAATCAATCTGAAAATTTAATAGAATGTAAAGTGCGCAGCAACAAATAAACCCACCAAATTCAACTCAATTGTGATGATTGTAAATGTAAGCTATTTTCAAATCATTATGGAATAAACAATTATTTTATTAAAAAATTTTTAAATTAAAAATTAAATATCGCTTTTTCAAAAAAAAATTCAAAAATTGATAGTTTGTTTTTTACATTAAATTTTAGTTTAAATTTTTTTTAAAGGTTATATTGATTTTATTCTATAATTCATTTATACTTTTGACCAATCAATTTGAAAATAAAATAAATTGTGAAGTCCACAGCGACAAATAAACTTACCAAATTTCAAGTTGATTGGATAAGGGAAGCTGGTTTTTTTAATGGTATAGGGTCCCAACGTATTGCTCAAGCAAGCTAGCAATCACACACGGCAATGTTAATATAAGAGATTTAAAAATACATAACAAATTCAATGTAGGTTTGGTTCGACCCGACCTAATTTGATCCGCCATGTGGTTCAAAATTCTGGACCCGACTATCCCTGATCTATCTCGCGGAAAACTCTACTGTGCACGCGGTGCCCCTGTTGCCATGTGTTATTGATTATCATCCCTAATAAAATTATGTGTTCATATACAGCAGGATTGTCCAACGCGTGGCCAGCGGGCCACAAAGTGGCCCTCGTTGTCTTTAGCCGCGGCCCGCGTTTTCACTATCTAACATTTAAAATCAAATGAATATTATGTTTTTTAAACTATTTTTTACCGTTGCTCAGGAATAGCGCAGCTAATTACAGCTATTAATTTAATTTTTAAAATCAAATTTATTTTAAATTTATTGCAATACGGCTAAAACTACCGCCTCATTTTTAATAAAAATGGTAAAAATGGTATTGACTACTTGGTTAGCAGAACCCTAATAATATTTTTTTATAATATGGCTTCCGCTTATGCTAATAAATTACGTAGATTTAAAACTGTAAGTGAACACCGAGGTTGTATATTTAATCCATCTTTGTTTGTTTGAGATTCTGTGTGTCCGGGAATTCGATACAATGGTGTTCATTGCCACTTAGCGAAAAAAACTAAAAAAGTTATAATATTTTAAATTCAACAGGCACCTAGCGACAAAAACTAAAAAAACTTAAATGCTTACAAAATTTTACTCATCAAAAACAAAAAAGTAGAAAATAGTTTTTACTTCATAAAAAATACATTAAAAAAACAACGTTTTTCTTGCGCCTTAAAAAGTATAAAATAATATTCCTATAATTCATATACAACGAAAAACGTTGCGGGCGCATTATAGGCTACAACATCAAAACTTTAGTAAACCAAATAGTTATAAAAAATAATACACCCGCAACGTTTCTCGTTGTATATAAACTATAGGAATATTATTTTATACTATTTTAGGGACAACAACGAAGAACAACCGTGACCATATTTATTCAAAATGTTCAGATTTGAATCGAAGGAAACTAAAACGTATAAGTTCAATCGCTTCTTGTGTAAACCGAAAAAAAACTACGTGTCAGCATTCAAAAATTCTCCGTCTCATTTGAAGTAGCATGTGAAGTGCGTACATCAAGCACATGTTTTGGAATATGAAGATTTGACAAAAAATGCACGTAAATATAAGGCGGGGAATGACAGTTTCCAATATGGTGAATCAAAGAGGAGGACAATTAACAAGGTCATATTACCCCCAGTCATTCGTTAATGCTGGTCTTTTGGCACAGACAGCAGTCAACGAAAGCATTATGGTAGCCAGTGGAATCATTCCCTTACACATCGTCCAATATTGCCTAAGTTCATTGATCTCATATCAGTCCTTCAACAAAAGCGGCTTCAGTACTTTTACTTTTTACTTTAAAATAACTTTAAGATGCTGATACTTTTTACTTTTACTTGAATGCAACTTTTAACAAATACTTCTACTTTTACTTAAGTATATTTTTGAGGTGTTACTTGACGCTTACTTAAGTACTGAAATGCAGTATTTTTCACAACACTGTACATATATGCATTGAATGAAAGTTACTAGCATTGATCACAAGACTTATAATAATTATATAAATAATATTCGAAAGAAAAAATATAAATAACGTCATACCTGCGTACTCAAGGTGACTGTTCTGAAATAAAATAATAAAAATAATGATAATAGCACTTTAACTAAGTATTATAAATACATATACTTCAACCAGTTATTGTATTTTTTTAATTTACCTGGTAATTGGTACATGACCTGTCTTCAATAACCACGTGACTATAAGATGGTCCATTAAATAATTGGCATATTCTTACTGCGTGGAAGTAGTTGAAAGAGAAACACAAGAACGTACGCGCAGTTGTACATAGTAGCGCGCACTCCAAAATGCCAGTGTTGTTTAGAACTTGATATGGAGGTTCTCGTGAGCAGGCCAGTGATGTTCCGTTAAATATTTGAAGTTCCCAGTAGACTGGAACATAAAAAGAAGAGCAGTGCATAACTCCAAGAAAATATAACACTTTCATCTGATATATTAGAGCCGACATTTTTAAACCGTTAAGTTTGAGTGGCGTATTTATACAGCTCAGTTACGGCACTTCCTCTTTTAAAAGCTTGCGTTGAAATGTTTAATATCATTGTTTTCTAGAAACTCCACAGTTGTGTTGAAATGTTTAATATCATTGTTTTCTAGAAACTCCACAGTTATGTTTCTTTAAACGTTTTCTTTTAATCGAATGTCATGTCCAAGTAAACAAGACAACTCCATTCAAAAGCAAGTATTTTATCTTGTCTACAATATTCGCATTCGAAGTTACGAAAAGAAACGAAAAAGATTGGGCTTTATTTGTCGTGTCATTAGTGTTTCCATTAGCTCATCTTAAATGTTAAATCGATGAAAAGTGAATACTGAAATTTCAAAAAAAATGACTGACAGCGCTAATATTTCCTGGAATGAACATTAGTTAGCAGGTTTTTTGAACTACAATGCATGAGAAACTCTCTTTTTCCCCTTTATCTCTCTATTTTCTCTCATTTTCTTTCTCTTTCGCTTTTTATCTCTTTCCTTCTTTCTTCTCTCTCTTTCTTTCTCTCTCTCTCTCTCTCTCTCTCTCTCTTTCTTTCTCTCTCTCTCTCTCTCTCTCTCTCTCTCTCTCTCTCTTCTTTCGGCCAATCAAATTATAAATAACTCTGCACGTCTTGTCACCAAAAAACCGTAAAACGCCGTCGCCATGACAGAATTCAACCAATAAAATCACTGAGATAAACAAATAACGAGTTTTTGGATTGTTTGAAAACATTAATAATTAGCTAATATTTAGTAGAACTGATCATGGTAACTAATTTTCATCTCCAACCATCCCCACCAGTGTCGTCTCCATCTCATCGCTGCCGTCTTCATTCCCATCTCCTCCAACCTCTCTGCTGCAGTTGTTCACCATTATTTTGATTCATCCATGTTATTACTTCATTCCATTTGCATTTTTTGAGTTTATTAAATGCCGAATTTAAGTTTTTTCAAAAATTTTTCAAAGTTTTCTTCTTCAGTTAAAGTAACTGACCATTGGAATTTTCTGTAACCAATTTTCTATTAAAGGTTTCTTTTGTTTTATTTTCGAACTTTCTCTACAAGTGTTTAAAATTCTAATTAATGATGTTTAATTATGTATTTCAATTAATCACTCACTATATTTAAATAGCGCTATTTACAGCTAGGTATAGTTGACGATGTAGTTGACTGAAAAATCTGTAAAACACTTTCTTTATTTATTAATTTACTTGCGAGGTAACCGGCGTTGCCCGGGATTTTTTAGGCTTTTCTATCGTTTTTCGCTCTAGCTCTCGATTCAGCTCCCACACCTGCTCCTTCTTGCAATTGAAAACTACTGTTGAAAACTATTAAAATTGTCTATGGTTAATTCACTCTGTCAAAAAAAAGTTCAAAATGCATGAGTGAGTTTGATGCTGCTCTTCAAGCTTCATTGGCATGAGCAATCATATTTTTGTATGGAAATGCAAGAAAACTTTTTTTTATTGACAGCTGCCAAAAAAACGTTATTTCGAAAACCTCAAGTACATTTTGACAACCAAAATTTTATTATCGTGAACAACAATTTATGAGAAAATAATAATCAATTATGAATGACGCAGAGATGAATGCGAATAAAGTAAAATATAATATAAAATAAAATATAAACAAGTAAAGGAAAAAACGAGTTTTTTAACACAAACTTTGATTTCAAATACACTCGATGTGTGTCTGTGTGTATGTGTGTGTATACGAAAGTTGTTCAAATTACGTTGTTTTTTTTTAATTGAATCATGTATTGTCATCCAATATAAAGATATGCTGAAAATGTCAGCTTCCTAGCTAGTCAAAAAGCTGGTTAAATTTCACTTGCAAGATTTGTGTAGAGAGAAAGCCACACACACACACAAACAGAGATTGTAACCTAAATAAAAGTTTGTAAAAATATTTTTTTAAGCTACACTTGTAGACTAATGTACTAAAAGGTTAGAAATAATAATAAAGTGTACATATTAACATTTTTTAAACTAAACGTTTCGTTTGTAAGATTTTTTTTATAATAGTTTATAGTCCTTTACACAAAGTGTTTTAAGATTGAAATGTCTGTATGTTGGAAGCACCTAAGTACTTTCTGTCGTGGATCATAATTTGGTCCTTTTAACTTTTCCCTCCTTCTTTCTCCAGGCTTGGGAGTGGCTTGCAAAAGCAAGGCGGAGTTTTTGTAAGATATGGGAGTTGGGCGTTATTCATATAATATTTATAGACGACTATCACCCAATAACTAACAAACAACATTGCAAGTTAATATAAGCGTTTGAAAAAAACAAGGAAAGATTTTTTCAAGCAAAAAATGTCCCACGTTGGAACCATTCATGCAAATTAAATGCTTGATCAATAATACCATTGACGAGGAAGTGGCATTCCATGCAAAAATTAATTGAAAAAAAGCATCATTATCATTTCCAACCTTGATATGTAAACCAGACGTGGAAATGGATCTATATTTGGTGACCCAACCCACCTGAAAAGTTAAATTTTGTAGCCCAACGCAACCCACGCATGTGTCAAAAGAAATTGGACCCAACCCATCTTAATCCAGCCCATATGTCAATTCAACCCATGTCCATCTCTGATGTAAGCAGGTCCGTGTTTAGGGCCCCACATCCCACATCCCTCAATTGGAGGGGCCCAGAAGCCAAGTCATTTATTGAAAAATCAGCTTGGGTTTTTAAAATATCAGGGAAATGGGACACTAGAGTCTTCTTAATATATTAAATTTAAATAAACACGTTAGTATTTATTTGTCTGCAAAAATGGCATATAAACACCATTCTTTGCTTTTATTAACGTCGATGATACAACAAAAAAAGCTCCCCAGAATCGTTTTTTGAAGCTTGTAGAGAAATAGGACAACTTTAACAAATAGAGGCAGCTGCTTATCCCGCTTGCCTCCCCACATTCCACTAGTGATGCCGGTTAGGTTCGAAACGCCTTCAGTTAGGCCAACAAGCGAAGGCTCTGCCGCAATACCACCAGCGACCTTTTTTGTTTTTGTTTTTTACATTATTAGTCCCATGTTTTATTGGTGAAAATATTAGGAAATGGTCAGAGATGTAACAATTAAAATATCAAAACTTTAAAAGCACAGTGTTGTAAAAGAAAAGAATCTTTTTAGAGATTATCATTTTTAATAACTTTGTTACACAATAACTCACAGCTTACCTACTGTCAATCGTTTAGGTTCAGGAATGGGAAATGCATCCCCCAACCAGAATATCAATTAAAAAATTCGGAGGATTTCAGTTTCAAACACTATGACACGAGATTTATATATAAATATATATATATATATATATATATATATATATATATATATATATATATATATATATATATATATATATATATATATATATATATATATATATATATGTATGTATGTATGTATATATATATATATATATATATATATATATATATATATATATATATATATATTTAATTGCCAATCACAGCGACACTCAACCGCAACAATACGTCACCACTCAACCGTCCCACGATTCCTCACCAGCCCTTAATAACGCAAGTTCGCCTAATAAACACATCTTTCCTGATATCATTAATAATCCTAATATTACTTCCCGTCGAAAACGAGATAAAAAAGATACCGATAGAGATTGATTCTTCATTCCTTTCCTATACCGTGTAACAATAGTTATATTTCATTTATAGTTACAAACCTCATTTTACCATATATTACTAAATATTTTCAATAATTTCTCATTTCACCTTTTAATAACAACTTTCGCCCTATCATAGCAACATACTTACTAACTACACCTGCTTCCATTCATGTTACCTAAGTTGTTTACATTTCAGTTGTGCCCTTCGACGTTTTGATTTCTGTTCTGTTTTTTGCATTTATAGTACGTAGTACGTTCATTTTATTTTGTTAAACAGTTACTTTATTTTCGGGCTCTGAGGATGGAAAAAAGTTTTCCGAAACTGCAGTCAGCCCATGTCCAGTTAATAATAAAATGACTGACATCAAAAATCGTCTTTCGTCTTCTAAGTTACGATTTATTGAGGCTTTGTCGCGAAAACTGATAAACGCAAAATGGGCCATTATTTTCAATGGAGCGTGCCTTAAGGAAAATATCACGCCAAAATACGTTCAAAATATATATATATATATATATATATATATATATATATATATATATATATATATATATATATATATACATATATATATATATATACTAGCAGTGCCCGTAGCGGCTTCGCTCGCATGAAATTAGAGAGTTTGAACCGTGCATCCATAGTAGAGATCAATTTTTTAGGTCTCGGCTCGGCCCGTCGACAACTTAGCCCAGCCCGTTTTAAAAACCTAAACTCCTGGCCCGGAACAGCCCGTTTGAATTAGGCGCGGCCCATTCTTACAGGCCTAGAAGTTCTATATACTTGATGAAAAACTTCGGCCCGTCCCACCTTGACTTCAGGTTTGGCCCGGCCCAACTGAAGACCCTAAAATCACTAAAATATCTATATACTTGGTGAAAAACCTCGGCCCGTCCCACTTTGATTAAAGGTTTGGCCTGGCCCGTGTGAAGACTCTAAAACAACGGCTTGGCCCAACCGGTGATAAACTGGACTTAGCTACTTTTAACCGGCACAAAACTTCAAAATACTAATTTTTACATTTGTAGCACTTACAGTTTTTGAGTAGCAGTTATTTTGAAATCATATAACCCTTATTTCCACCCCACATTTGAGGTCCTGGAAACTAAATTTTTAAAAAATGTTGAAACACTTATATCATTATTTTTTGAGTAAATACTAAATACTAATTTTGACATCTGTAGCATTCACAGTTTTTGAGTAGCAGTTACTTTAAAAACCAAAGAAACCTTTTTCCACCCCACATTTGAGATCATGAAAACCAAAATTTCATATATACTTATTTTTAGAGTAGAAACTAAATACTAATTTTTACTTTTGTAGCATTTACAGTTTTTGAGTAGCAGTTACTTTAAACACCAAGTAACCCAATTTTCCACCCCACATTTGAGGTCCTGAAAACCAAATTTTCAAAAAATAGTGAAACACGTATATCATTATTTTTAGAGTAGAAATTAAATACTAATTTTTACTTTTGTAGCATTTACAGTTTTTGAGTATCAGTTACTTTAAAAACCAAGTAATCCTATTGTCCAGCCCAAATTTAAGGTCCTGGAAACCAAATTTATAAAAAAATGGTGAAACACGTATATCTTTATTTTTAGAATAGAAACTAAATACTAATTTTTAAATCTGTGGTATTTACAGTTTTTGAGTAGCAGTTACTTTAAAAAACAAATAACCCTATTTTCCACCCCACATTTGAAGTCCTGGAAATCAAATTTTCAAAAAATGCTAAAACACGTATTTCATTATTTTTGGAGTAGAAACTAAATCCTAATTTTCACTCCTGTAGCATTAACAGTTTTTGAGTAGAAGCTACTTTAAAAACCAAATAACCCAATTTTCCAACCCACATTTGAGGTCCGGGAAACCGAATTTTCAAAAAATGGTGAAACACATATCTTTTTATTTTTCAAAAAAAATCTATATACCAAATTTCAAAATCTCCTCATTTTTGGTTTTCAAGATATACATTGTTTTAGAAAAAAGTTTGTTTTCCAGTTTTTTCCCCTCAGGAGCAAAATTTTCAAAAATCCTTTCTTAGCGGATGTTTACGCTATAAAAGTAATATAAGTTCCAAATTTCACGTTCCTAGGATGAGGCGTTTGAGCTCGGCGTTGATTATCAGTCAGTCATCTGTCAGTCAGTCAGTCAGTCAGTCAGGACATCGATATCGTCTATACGATTAATTACGTAAGCGTGACAGAATCAGTGCAGTGAGTGAGTGACGTGGGATACTATAATATATATATATATACTAGCAGTGCCCGTAGCGGCTTCGCTCGCATGAAATTAGAGAGTTTGAACCGTGCATCCATAGTAGAGATCAATTTTTTAGGTCTCGGCTCGGCCCGTCGACAACTTAGCCCAGCCCGTTTTAAAAACCCAAACTCCTGGCCCGGCACAGCCCGTCTGAATTAAGCCCGGTCCATTCTTACAGGCTTAGAAGTTCTATATACTTGATGAAAAACTTCGGCCCGTCCCACCTTGGCCCGGCCCAACTGAAGACCCTAAAATCACTAAAATATCTATATACTTGGTGAAAAACCTCGGCCCGTTCCACTTTGATTTAAGGTTTGGCCTGGCCCGTGTGAAGACTCTAAAATAACGGCTTGGCCCGGCCGGTGATAAACTGAACTTAGCTACTTTTAACCGGCACAAAACTTCAAAATACTAATTTTTACATTTGTAGCACTTACAGTTTTTGAGTAGCAGTTATTTTTAAATCAAATAACCCTTTTTTCCACCCCACATTTGATGTCCTGGAAACCAAATTTTTAAAAAAATGTTGAAACACTTATATCATAATTTTTTGAGTAAATACTAAATACTAATTTTGACATCTGTAGCATTCACAGTTTTTGAGTAGCAGTTACTTTAAAAACCAAAGAAACCTTTTTTCCATCCCACATTTGAGGTCCTGAAAACCAAAATTTCAAAAAATGGTGAAACACATATATCCTTATTTTTAGAGTAGAAACTAAATACTAATTTTTACTTTTGTAGCATTAACAGTTTTTGAGTAGAAGCTACTTTAAAAACCAAATAACCCAATTTTCCAACCCACATTTGAGGTCCGGGAAACCAAATTTGTAAAAAATGGTGAAACACGTATATCTTTATTTTTAGAAAAGAAACTAAATAATAATTTTTACATCTGTGGTATTTACTGTTTTTGAGTAGCAGTTACTATAAAAGACAATTAGCCCTATTTTCCACCCCACATTTGAAGTCCTGGAAACCAAATTTTCCAAAAATGCTAAAACACGTATTTCATTATTGTTAGAGTAGAAACTAAATACTAATTTTTACTCCTGTAGCATTAACAGTTTTTGAGTAGAAGCTACTTTAAAAACCAAATAACCCAATTTTCCAACCCACATTTGAGGTCCGGGAAACCGAATTTTCAAAAGATGGTGAAACACGTATCTTTTTATTTTTCAAAAAGAATCTATATACCAAATTTCAGAAAAAAATTTTAGAAAAATTTTTTAGAAAAAAGTTTGTTTTCCAGTTTTTTCCCCTCAGGAGCAAAATTTTCAAAAATCCTTTCTTAGCGGATGTTTACGCTATAAAAGTAATATAAGTTCCAAATTTCACGTTCCTAGGATGAGGCGTTTGAGCTCGGCGTTGATTATCAGTCAGTCATCTGTCAGTCAGTCAGTCAGTCAGTCAGTCAGTCAGTCAGTCAGTCAGTCAGTCAGTCAGTCAGTCAGTCAGTCAGTCAGTCAGTCAGTCAGTCAGTCAGTCAGTCAGTCAGTCAGTCAGTCAGTCAGTCAGTCAGTCAGTCAGTCAGTCAGTCAGTCAGTCAGTCAGGACATGTTCTTTTATATATATAGATATATATATATATATATATATATATTCTTTTAAACAGGCTCTATTAAACACAATTGACCACTTAACATTAGTCATCTTTCTTAGTAAGTTTTTAAAGCCCTTTTCATCCATTTGAAACGACGAGACATATATTGAAGGATTTATTGGTTAAAATAGTTAAAACCCGTCGTTTTCCGTGGTTTTAGGAAGCTTTTCTATCGTCTTTCTCACTTCTCGCTTCCGTTTCTTACCCCGCTTGCTCTCCTCCTAGTTCTCTTGCTCCTTTTCGCTATACCACTTCATCTCCTTTTCTAGCTCGCTCTCCCGCTACCAGTTGCTTTCCCAATCCCGTTCGTTTTCCCGTTTGCTTTACTTCTTCCATCAGTTTCCCTCTTTATTTCTTTCTTCCTCACCCTCATAACGTTTTTTGCCCATAAAACGTAAATTAGAGTTGTTAAAAGTTGCTTCAAATTTTCTTCAAACTTTGTTACGTAAACCTAATTTGAATTTTATTACGCAATAACCTTTGATGCTCGGAAATAGGAACATTTGGTCTGAAAGGTTTTTTGGTTATAAAAACGTTACAAAATTGAAAACTACCTTCATGACAAATTTTGTTAAAATTGGTAAAGCGGTTTGGATTTGTATAGAAGACAAACATACAATGAAACAGACAATAATTTTATATAAAAGATAATTGTTTATTTGGTTCTGACCGGTGACAATTTAGTTTCTTTTTGCTCTGATTTGTTTACATTCTGTGCCGTTTACATCACGTGTTTTTACTTCAAAGTTAATTTTAAAATAATCATTTTATATAATTATTTATTATATTATGTATTATTGAAAGTTATGGCAAATAAGAGGCTAAAAAGAAATTCTGTCGGCGATATTGCCACCGAAAACAACAAGTTAGTTGGATTTTTCATATTTTGTCTACTCTAAAATTCTAAATCTAAATTACTATATTTAATAATAAATATCTATTTTTCTATATCCATTCTCTAGTCAGTCTGCAATACATTAATTAATAGATACACATACAATCTCTACGTTAGCCTACATCTCAAAATATTAGACATAAAACATTTACAAATTAATAACTTTCAATTTTAAAAATGACTTTTTCATTTTATTAATTAATTACTAGTAAGAGTAGAAACAAGTAAAGGAAAAACGAGTTTTTCAACAAAAACTTTGATTTCAAATACACTCGATTTTAAATACGAAAGATGTTCAAATTAGTTTCTTTTTTTAATTGAATCATGTATATTGTCATCCATATAAAGCTATGGTAGTCAAAAAGCTGGTTAAATTTCACTCGCAAGATTTGCGTAAAGAGAAAGACACACATACACACAAACAGAGATTGTAACCTAAATAAAAGTTTGTAAAACATCATTTAAAATGGTGTTAGTTTTGCTGGTTTATGTTTTTTTAATTTAAATTAACAAAACTACTAGTAAGTGATTATGTTGGTGTTTAATTTTTGACCCGGTAAGAGTTTAAGCGGATTTATTGGAAAGTAAGAGATTGTAGAATGTACATTGATGATCATGGTTTTTTTATTTGTGGTTCATTCATCCATTTTTATATTTTTGCTACAGGTTAACAATTGATGTTTAAAATAATATTTTATTTTCAAGCTATTTTGCAAAGGTCAACCAGAATGACTTTATTGTTGTTCTTGAGCAAGGAAAGAGTGCTGTTATCGAAGGAATTGGAAAAATTTATTCTTTATGCGGAGACTTTGATGTTCACGGCTTCAATTTAACAACCTCACATCCCGAGTGTTCGTTTTATTCCTTCCAACATCACGGGCTGCTAGAAGTTAAAGCAATTATGAGTTCTAGCCCTGAAGTCATCAGGGAAAGATTGAGATCTTTGCGCTGCAAGGTTTCTGATTTAAAAATAATTACAGAAATTGAGTGTAGGGTGAGAGATGCTGATGTATGTGTAGCATTGATTTCAACATTAAACAATCCATTCGTTTTTCTGAGAAGTGTTGATAAATTCAAATGCTTGCATGAAGTCAAAAGTATTGAAATCACCAGTGAAAGTGAACAGGCTCTTATATTTTCTGATGAATATCAAGCCATAGGCCTCGAGTGGGAAAACTCAATTGCACAAGGTTTGCTTGTTCTCTTATCAGTCAATGAATTGTAAATAGTTGTAGTTATAAACTTTATGAGTTGCTGCTCAAAGTTTAAATTAACTAAAGATGAAATTTATACAAATCAGATGGTTAATTTGTTGATAAAAAAAAATTTTTTTAAGTTTTTTTTTTTATAAAAATCTATGGTAATCTTTCCCACGGATTAATACATAATTCTCTGCTATAATCAACTATAAACACGATGAAAAGTAAACACTAGTTTAAAAATTATGATAATTAGTATAAATGGGAAAATGTTATATAAAATTATTTTAATTAATTAAATAATGTAATTATAATTTAAAAAATTTTACATAGAACAAATTTGAGTTTTAAGGAAAAGTGTAAACGAAGGAATCGCGTAGCGTGTTATATAACGTTATAACTATTACTACGGCGGTAGGCGCCGGTATGCGATCTTTTTATTAATTTTATTTTTTACACTATATAGTATATTCAAACTCAGAATTTGTACCTTTATTTAAAATATTAGTAAAATTAATAAAAATTATATTTAAACTTTTTATGCGACTACCTAGGATAGGGATAGGGTTATGGGTAGGGTTAGGGTAAGGAGTAGGGTAGGGTAGGGGTAGGGTTAGAGTTTCATTTTAATACGGGATTGCAATTTTACAGATTGCAATCACGGCGAACCGCCGGGGCAATAGCAGCGACCTTATAAAAAGTGACTAGCAGGGTTTACTTCGTTGTTTCTCTCGCCTTTTGTTCTTTATCGTTTTACATAGAAAAGTTTTAAAATTAAAATTTAATTTTTTTTATAACTGAGTTTGTTTTTTAAATAAAATTTTATTATAAACATATTTTATTTATTTTTTATTCAGTTCATTCATACGATCATTGTACCTCACCACTCACAACTACGATGTAATTAGTGCTTGGAAGGGTACTACTTACCGTTTTCAAAGTCTCTCAAATTACGATAAATGTTTTTTTTTAAATTAAATTTGGTATTAAATTTGTTTTTTTAGGTTATTGTAACAAAATAAAAATAATACGACTATTTTTTCGGCACGGGCCGTCCGTAGGAAAGATTACCAAATCTATAATATCAATTCTAAGCATGAGCGTGTACATGATGTAAAGTATGTAATACAAAAGTATAAGTAATGAAAATATGCTACAGATAGTTTACTGGCACAACCAGTTATAGTTGGCTGTTCAAACCAGATGAGGGGGAGTGAGGTTATTAGTTTTCAACTTTTTTGTTTTCTGGTCATAATTAGAAACTGTGCCAAATTTGGTTCAGGTCAACAAAATATCTAGGTCTAATTGCTGAAGAAATAGCTAAAGTCCCAAAGTTTTTTTTTTATTGCATTATTAGGTTACTGTAAATCACCTAATTAATAAAACATTTTACTTTTAGATTGAGAACTAAATTAATTTTATTTCTATCCATATTGTAGGGAACGTACCGAATTTGATTCTATGTGGTGGAAAAAATACGGGCAAATCCACACTGGCACGTTATTTGGTCAACCGAGCTTTAAACGTGTAAGTCGTTACTCAAACCCTGTGTGGATGGTCTTTTGTTAAATTTTTTTTAAACATGGATGGTTGTACAATTTTATTTGCTAATACTAGCTATTTTTAAATTAGTTTGTCCAGAACTAAATGTGTAAAGATTAATATTTATGTACAATAATATATAGGTCAAAGCAGGTTGCCTTTCTTGAATGTGATGTAGGTCAAACAGAATTTCTACCTCCTGGCTGTGTTGGATTGAATATTATTAACAGTCCAGTTATTGGTTTGTTCTTTTGAATTAATTTCTATAATTTTTTTATGTATGTTCAAAATTTTATATTTTTTCATCAGGTCCACCATACAGCCATCAGCAAAAACCTGAGATGTAAGTTTTTCTTTTGTTTTATTCTATCTGTTTCTTTCTTTCTGTGTGTTATTGTTAAATAAGTCATTTATATACAAATGGTATGATCTCTTATTTATGCTGATAGATTTCATTTATTAATGTTAAGTATATGATAAATACAATCTTTACAGATTTATTTAACTTTTTTTAAATGGTAAATGTTGTATCAAAATATATTAAATTGGTTCTGATATGACCTGAAATAATGATCTTAAATTGATTTGTTTGCAGAATGTTCTTCACAGCACTTACAAATGTTGCATTGTCTCCATCTTACTACTTTGACTCCATCCATCAAGTACATAAATTCTATCTTGAAAATCATAAGAATATACCCCTCATTGTTAATACAATGGGCTGGAATAAAGGTTAAGAAGCAGTTTTAATTTGTTAAATAGGAAAAACCACAAATGACATTTCATTAATTTTTCAATTGATTGGTTTACCAGGTATGGGGGTGAGCTTGCTCGTTGAAACTGTCAAACTTATCAAGCCGACAATGCTCTTACAGTTGAAAACTCCACAAACTCGTGACAATTTTCCCCATATGACGCCTCAGTTTGTAAGAGATCTCTCTGATGAGTACTGCCCATTCAATGTAAAATATTCATCTTTTCAATGTTAATCTTTTAAAACGAAGTATAATAAGTGAAAGCTGTACTGTCTTTAGTCGGGACATGTTGATGGTGGAAGCTTAAATTACTCTCTCCATCTGCTGGAAGTGCCTTTCAATTATAACAAGTATGCTATATTCAAATTTGAAAATTTATATCATTAAATGGGAAAAGTTATTAGAGCCATTCATATGACATCCACATAAAACTTGGTGTTTTCACTCTACTCCTTTCCACGAGTGTCTGTGTCAAGTAGAACCTCTTTTTTGTGGGAATGTGCATCTATTTTTGTTTAATTCAGTACTATGTAGTTTCTTAGAGCTTCCCTTGAAGCCACTGTAGGCATACGAAATGCATAACATCAGAAATTGTAATCCAACTGCAATATGGTTGTAGTTTATAAGCTTTACATACATATATAGCTATACATAAAAAAGAAAATATTTTGATTTAATATGATACTTATATTTTTAATTTCTGTATAAGGAACTGTTTATTATTAACATTTTTGTTTATTCTGACATGTTTTTTTCACATTCTTTTTTATTCCTTAGTTGGATTTGGTGTGAGCAATGTACATTTAAACGTTGTTAGTACCCCTCCCCCTATGCAAATGTGTCTGCTTTGGCCTGACCCCTTTTTTATGGATGTCATAAAAGGATGGCTCCTTGTAAGAAAATTCAGAAATTAAGTCTCATCAATTTAACCCTGCTGCTTAACATCTCAGACCTCACACAGCTCCACTGGCGGCTGCAGATTACAGAAACCTTTCTCTGATATCATATTTTGTGATCAACAACAAGAAAGACTACCAACGAGACGATAAAGCATGTTCTCGGATCAGTGCCGTTCTTGACATGCCCGTTTATTCCGCGAAGTTCTCCGATTTGGCATTGCATTGCTCTCACACGGAGGTGCCAAGGAAACTTATTCTTTATGCTTTTAATGCCAGTCTCATTTCACTTTGTACCGTTGATGAGAGTCTAGTAAGTAAATCTTTGTTTCTTCTATGTTGTACAAACATTGTTAATAATTTAATGTTTTTTTAAATATCAATATTAGCTCAAAATGGATGACTCTCTTGAAGGCTGTCAGATGTTTGTTGAGAAAACTCCAACTTGTGAAAGTCTTGGATTAGGTAGTATTTCAGTTACAAGCCTTTGTTGAATAGTATGTCTGTAATGTGATTTGCAGTGCATGTCTTGATGGCAACTAGTGGCTTTTTGAAAATTAAGAAATTTTCATTTCTTTATAAAGGTATAGTCCATTCGATATGCATGGAAACTGGCACCTTAAACATCGCAACGAATCTACCTTCGGAAATGCTCGAACGAGTCAACTGTTTGGTCAATGGTGCGGTCGGACTGCCGAGAGCCCTTTTTGTGCTCAGTGAAGATGTAAGAAAGTCTCCCAATATATTTGAATAACTAGGACTTTCAATACTATTCCTCTGTTGACCACTATTTTTATAGTGCATGCTTATTCTTCATTATCAATTTTTTAATTTTAGTCGAGACCAATTGGCATGCAGTACGTTGATTACCCGCTAGATGCATTCGGAACTTCTTCATCAAAGCCCAAAGGTCAGAAGGTGCCACGAAGCCGAGTGGCCAATTGAAGCGACTTTTCATTTTACTTATGACTCTTGCAAGCTGATGTTTTTCTTACAATAAACTCAAGCAGTATTTTTTTATCAAGTTGATAGAAAGAAAAAATGTGAATGACTGGATTTAGGTTCTCGTGGCAGCTATAGATTTGCCTGAACAGTTGAAACTTGACGTAATCTAGTTTAAGCCTGTTTATAACTTATATAACATAATCTAGTTTAAGGCAGTTTGTGGCCTACACAAGATTTTGAAAGATTATGCTAAGCAATGACTTTACAAGCAATCCACATTACTTCAGTCGACACACCTGTGGGTTTATATTAATCCTTTCAAAGCAGGAACTGTTTCGATTCGTAAAGAATTGTCAACTTAGACCTATTTACAACCATTAACAACATGCATGTTTTCCCTAAATTTTATTTAAAATAAAAACTTCTTTTCCTAAAATTTATTATAAGAATCACTGTTTTGTTAAAACTTTTAGCTGGTATACACTCTCTGATTCAATAAATCCAAGTTCAGAAATCTAAATTTTTTGACTAAAAAGATGGTCCATGCGAAGTCCTTACTTAGTCTAATACACAAGTTCCTCCTTAGATGCCTGAAAAAATAAATAAATTGTAAGTAATAACATCTGCAGACACCAAAAAAAGCAGTTAAAGATTTCTAACCATATGAGGAGCGGCACTCTCTTAGAGCCTCATTGAAGCCCTGGCACAAGGTGATATCACTCTGTGCTTGGGCACATTCAAGAAACTGTTTAAGCTGGAAACCACAGGGGTTCTGGCTATTTTTAGGTGCCTCCTGATAAGCAGGTGCTTGTTCCAGTTGCTGTTGTTCAACTTGTGAATTGGAGCCTCCAAGCCCACCAGTCATGGCCGCCCCCAGGGTGTGACCCTAAAATAAAATATTAATGAAACCTTCAACATATACAGAATGCAAAGAAATACAAAGTGTATAACACAATCAGAGAGTAAAAAATAAGAAAGGCTTGGGAAATGTGACTTTCCTAAGTTCAGGTGCTGTCAACATACATCTACATTAATGAAATGCATGAAACACTCACGACAGCCGATCCAACAGCAACTCCGGCAGCAGTTGAAGCCATATGTGCAAAAAGACCAGGTTGTCTTGGCTGAGCAACTGCTGATGGTGCAGGATTTACAGGAGGGGGAGGTGGTGCAGTCTTTGCTGGGAGATTGCTTGGTCTGGATGACCTTCCCATTCTGAAAAATTGCAATTTTAATTATTCCATGCTACTGTATTTAATTTTTTTAACTTTGTTGAAATATATGCTGTAATGAATTTTTTCTTACTTTTATTTTATATTATTTATTTGTCTCACATATATTGTTATCTATAAACATACATAATTTCCTATGTCTGTATGTATGTTAGCAATTTCGCATAGCGCAGCGGCCGCGGTGGTCAGCAGTTGCTACAATTAGTGCGCAGGCGTGTAATTAAAGTTATTACGTAATTGTACACTGTCAGTCCTAAAGATCAAAAACTAGTAAATGAGAGTTTTTTAAAATCCGTCATTTTTGACGAGCTATATCTAGTTTCTTTATATTTATTATTGTTATTTAAGTATATCAAAGTTAGTTAAATGTCCAAATTTCTAGTTTGTAAAAGTTCATTAGTTCGTCAAAGTATGTAAAAGAGCTTTAAGTTAATGAACTTGTAGAGCTTGCAGCAGTTTAACTTTTTATTATGGAAACCACAACCTAATAATTAGAGCTTACCAGAAATTTAATCGTGACAGTCAAAAAAAATGTTTATTTTTAATTATGTCAGAAAACTTAGTGTTGATGACACATAGAAAATTATAATTTTTGTTATAACAGAAAATTGCTATTTTTCAACTGCAACTTTTACCATTAAATATCATAAAATCTATTAAAAGTTAAATTAGTTGAAAGTTAAAAACAACTAAAGAAGTTGAAGATTTGGTAGAAAAAAATGTTAAAACTTTTGTACTGCATTAACCCATATATGCCGAAGATTGAATTTGCATGTTATATTAATATGCGCTATTCTTCATATTGGTCTTATTGATAATTTGAATTTTTTAAAAAAATATTTTAACATTTAATATTTTTTTCTCTTATGAAGATTGATCCTCTGTAAACGATTGTCGGCACACAGCAGAACATTTTTAACTTTTTTTTTATATTTACATTTTTAAAAGATATTCTGCATCAACATAACAACACACAAAAAAACATTATTAGGGTTCTAGTGCACTGTTTCTACAAAACTTTACGAGCTAACCTATTTCCGGTTTCCATAAAAAAACAAGTGAACTTCAAAACGTATCTATATTTTAACCAACATAAAAATAAAACAAAAAATACTATTGTTTTCTATAGATATCACTTTTTATGATTTTTACTGCAACATTTACATTATATTGAAAAATTAAGAATTTGCAATTAGTTTAACATAGATCCCTTATAAAGGATTGTCGGGTTATATGGGTTAAGATCAGATAATTTGCAACAAGCTATTTGCATATTTCCCATTATACCCAACAAAAGGGTTTTAAGGAAGGCTCTTTAATGATTAATGTAATCACTATTTGAATTTGTTGCACAGTCATATAATTTTACTATTAACTTTCCATGTCCTAAAATTGTATTATTCTGCATATCGAAACTGCTTTTAGGTATATTTGCTTCAAGTCACTTTGTTTTTCGTCGAAATATTTTTTCTCATATGTTCTAATAATGTTCTGTGATTATTTACATTATAACTATTACCAAGGCAGTAGCATATATATAGAATAGATATATCGGAGATGAGCAGATTTTGAGCGAGATGCCAAGAGGGCCTCCGAAAAAACGATTTAGAGTCTTTTGGATCTATGAATATTCATTATTTGTATTAAATAGACATAAATAGACCATCGAACTAAATAAAATTCAATGTCAACTGAAATTTTTATAAAAAAAATTTTGTTAATTTTTATAAAGTTAAAAATTTATTTTGTACATAAAAAATTCTTTTTTTTCTATTAAAAAAATACTTGATTAAGTTACTATACGGTTGTAACTCTCAGTTCTTCATTTCGGATCTCCGGTCTACTAGGCTGCCTCGCTAAAAGCCTTCCTAAACAACAGGCGGGCCGATATATCTATTCTATATATATGGGCAGTAGGCGCCGTTTGCCGGGGCAATAAATAAGCGGTAAAATTGCTACTGAGCCGGCAGTTTTGCCAAAACAATTGATTCTTCGATCAATTGATAAAGATGTACATATTTTCTATAGGGGTAGGGTTATGGTTAGGGTTTAATTTTAGGCAGACTTACGGCGCGACTGCCGGCTCAGTAGAAATTTTACCGATTATTTCCACGGCTAACCGCCGGGGCAATAGCAGCGACCGATTACTTATTAACACTAACACGTTTTTAAAACGGAGTTTTATATCGAAATTGGCCCAGGCTGCTATACTAGAATTAGATAGAAGATAGACTAGGTCACTAGGAGAAAACCTGAAAACCTTCAAATTAGGCCTTACTCTGATCTGAATCTATTCTAAGCCAGCGTTTAAAGTTTAAATTTGCATTCAATAGACATTCTGACTACTTTCACTGCGTGAATCAACACAATATGTTACAGAAAAATATTCTACGCACATAATATAATATAATTATTATTTAATATATAAGAAAAAATATAGAAAGAAAACCGCTAGCTGATTTTACCTCATTCCACCACCACCACCACCGGTTCTTCTTCCCATTTTTTTTATTAATCTTTCAAGTTTTAAGTTCAAATAACGACAAGCTCTTCGCGAAAGAAGCAAAAACACAATACAAGATTAGAGCGAAATAAACGAATGTGAGGATGACCTTCTTATGTAGGTCGATTCGGGTGTTGAGGAATATTCGAGAAAAAGTTCGATTGGTTCAAATATATTATTTAATGAATATTTTATTTTTTAAATGTTATCAAAAATAAATTTTATTGTAAAACAAAAAAAAACAACCTGAAGAAAAACTATGTTTAGTCGGATTTGCAATTTCAATATCATACTATTGCTTGTCAATCTATCAAGTTGAATCTAGCAATATATATTAGCCCTTAAAATTAGGAATTAAAAAAAAAGTTTATAAATAAGCATTTTCTTAATGATTACGAAAAGTTTAAAGTGGCTCTATGTTTCGGACTATGAAGGCAATGTTAGAAAAATTTAGAGAATAGAAAAGTCTTTTTGAGCCGACTGCGGAACTCCGTCTCAGAAGCTGCTGCTTTTATCGTAAACGGAAGGCTGTTCCAAATCTTGGGCCCGATAACGCTGAAACCTCTGTCACCAAGCGTCCTGCACCAGAAGCTCGTACCAGAAGAATTTGTGGATGATGATCTCAGTCTCTGGTGTCCCTGATTCGCTATATACATCGGATCAGGTACGACGGGCACTTTTCTTGCATGCACTCAAACGCGAGTAGCGCAACTTTAAACTGTCCTTTCCGAAAGGCGGAGCCAGTGGAGTTCTTGAAGAAGGAGAGTGGCATGGTCGTATTCAGGTCTGGATAAACCATAATGCAAGCAAGGCACGTGCCTTGTGCACCAAGCGTTTGGATGGCACCACAGGTCCTCAAGAAATATATTTTTGGAATAAATTTAAGTCCAGACACAACTGAATTTTAATACAGAAATACTTTATTGTAGGTTTTATATGAATGACAGTAGTACAAACTACAAATATATTTGTTAACAACTGTTTTCTTTGCATAATTTTGAACATACCAACGGTCACGGTCAGTGAAAGATCAGGGGCGCCAGGCAGTAGGGGGCACCCATGTGGGTTTGTGCCTTAGGCACTAAAATGGCTTATCCGGCCCTGGTCGTACTTCTTACTATTGACGATTATTTTGGCGGCGGTAATAATGATAAAGATGCTTTTTTTGCAAGCCACATTGTAATATTTCATAACCATTGTAATATTTATAACCACTTAATGTTTCAGCGAGAGTGGAATTGCCATAATCAATCCTGGGCATGATGAGGGCGGTCACGAGAGTTTTTCTACCGGCAGGGCACCACTCACATTTCGAATTTGTCGGAACATGGCGAAACATGTGCGAATGATGCTGTTGATCCGTGACCGCATCGACAAATCAGAATCGATGTAGATTCCCAGGTTTTTTGCTTTTGAAGTGAGTTTAATGTAAGAATTGAAGATTTCGAAAGCATCGACCGGAGTCTGATGGAGAATACGTTTGGATGAATACCACAAGACCTCCGATTTGTCTGGGTTGAGTTGTAAACGGTTCTTGAACATCCAACGACCGACGTCCTCGACGCAGGCCGACATTTTCACAGATAATGCCGCGGTTTGATCTGGAGTGCAGTGCCCATAAATCTGAGTGTTGTCGGAATAAAGGTAGTAAAACATTAAAAGAAAACAAAACCGTCCACGCGGCTGTCCAAAGATTCTCAAACTATCCTAGACAAAACAGCGATAATCATACAGTATCTGACACTGGAGGCCATGGACGCCAAAGATGTCATATGTCCAATGTCCCTAGTGTATAAGGAAAATAAAAGTGGATCCAGAACTGGGAATGCCCTGTGGAACGCCGCAGTCCAAAGAGTAGCTGCAGATGTAACTGATGTACGTAAGGCCTCCATGCTTGACCAGAAACACACGATCCGTCAAGTACTCCGAAACCAGTTAATGACGGTCTGGCTTTCATTTTCATTCTGCCGTTTATATTTAGAGTAGAGATACCAAAGAGTGCGCGCTACCAGGGGCGCCCATCCCCCTGGCTGCTGGAAGCAGACTCCCTCTCCTTTTTACCCCCTCCCTTTTTTTATCTCATCTTATCTCGGTCCCGAATGAATGTATGTTCATACTAGATATTAAACAGGCGTACTTCTAAAAATTACCTGCAAATTGACAATATGGCCACATCCAAATACCAGTAAAATTATAAGCTTTTTCAATATTTATTTAAAAAATTCCTTTAATATGAATAAAATTAGGCATTGTCTAATGAAGAATGTGCACACGCAGGTTGGGAGTAGCACAAGCAACACGAGAAATAATGTCACCATCTCTTAACTGTACAAGCAAGTCTTTTACTGATGATATTATCGTGAGAGCTGACAAATAGTCATCTGAAATTGATGAACAAAGTTTATTTTTGATGATCTTTAGTTTACTTAAAGCTAGGGATGGGCCGACTTCTGATTTGGAAATCAGAATCGGCCCGATTCCTATTACAACCGATTAAGCGGAATCGGGCACGAACAGCCTACCGATTCAAATAGTGTCAAAAAAGTTTATTTTATCAACTTTGCTCAATCAGACCCATAAATTAACAATGCTTAATGAAGAAATTCAACAGTTTGCCAAAGATTGTGTGTTTGAAGAGATGCTGCGTTTTTATTCTATTTACGTTTTTCAAATAATTATAGTTTTTTTTTCGTTATTATTAACGAATACAATAAAAAATTTCGTTTTTATTCAGTTTTCGTTAACAAAAATAACACTGCCCGAGAGGTAACCCACCAACGGATCCAATATTTTATTAGAAAGCTAAACACCTGGTTTTTCCTATTTTAGCTGCTGTTGCCAAGCGATGTTCTATAACCCCCCCCCCCCATTTAGCGTCGACAGCGAGCAAACGTTTAGCACAGCAGGAAAAATCTGCAATGATCTACTTTTAAAACTGACGGCCGAGGAAACGGAGATGCTTTCATTTCTTCAAAACAATCTTGGAGTCATACATTTCGATTATTAACTTATCTAAACTTGGCTAGTACTCAATTTTTTCAGCTCTATGTTATGCACTGTTAATTAATTATATGGTAATTTTACCACGTAAACAATAAAAAATAATACAGTAAAGGAAAAAACGAGTTTTTCAACACAAACTTTAATTTCAAATACACTCGATTTAGAAATCCGAAAAATGTTCAATTTGAGTTTTTTTAATTGAATTATATATTTTCATCCAATATAAAGCTATGCTGAAAGTTTCAGCTTCCTAGCTAGTCAAAAAACTGGTTAAATTTTACTTGCAAGATTTGTGTACAGAGAAAGCCACACACACACACACACACACAAACAGAGATTGTAACCTAAATAAAAGTTTGTAATAAAATGATCTCATTGTTGATTTTTCGCAATCGTCCCGGTAGATCTATATAAAAAAAACAGTTTTTAATAAATCATTGGAAATTGCCCCAATTTCCGATTAATCTAATAGGAATCGGCGGATAATCGTCACCGATTATCCGGAATCGGTAATCGTTAAAAATCAAAATCGGCCCATCCATACTTAAAGCCCTTTCAGCTGAGACATTAGAACTGCAAGACAAGCAAAGATGCTATACAGACTGTAGAAATTTGGAAAGCCTGATAATTCAGAAAGCAATTGCAATGGTTTCATAAATGCACATCGTTGCCACTGCCGTTCTTGGTTCAACTTTGCGTCATGTTCTGTCATGATGACATCGTTGTTGCCAATGTCAGACTTAACATCAGCATCTTCAACGTGGTCTTCTTCATTATCAGATTGCCTTTGATCATCGCAACCTTTCTGCAGGAGATCATCAGTATTAGTCGTAGTGCTATTTTGAGACAGAAGAGAGTACGTTGTTTTAAGCTCTGACAGTTTAGCTGCGACTGCATTGGCATCCGCTCCATAGAGTTGGCAAATCATTTCAATGTCAGAACTGTTTATAGACTTATCACTAAAGAGAGTCTGAGGTGTGAACAACGAATTACCGATATTATCAGAAACATCAATAACATCGCCGAAGTAAGACACTTTTTTAGCCGTAAAACTAAATTTCAGGGGCGGAATTTCTCCCTAGCTTTGCGAAAAAGCATTTGCCTCCTAACCCCCCCCCTCTGGGCGCCCCGGCGCGCTACCAAAGAGTAAACAGTGCGTTTAGTAGTTTTATTTTTCTTGAAATGGCAAGACAACTGCCACCTGTCAGTGTTTAAGTTTTTTATTTTTTTCTTAATCTAAAAACGGAATAATGGAATGTCACCAATTCCAGTACTAGCCGGGCTCGATGTCGCTTAACTACGGTGATCGAGCGAGAAGCGGTGTTTTCAAAAGCAACATTGCGCTGAAATAACGAACAACATTTCAAGTTAATATAAGCGCTGTAAAACTATAAAAGATGAAAAAATATTTTTTTAAACAACGCTCGTATACTAATGTACTAATAAAAGGTTAAAAATAATATTTGAACTAAACTTTTTGTTTGGAAGATAAAAGAGTTGGGCGTTCTTTCTATATATATATATATTGATTTAACCGTAAAACCGTATATATATATATATATATATATATATATATATATATATATATATATATTACCGTCTATCGCTCAACGCTCTTATCTTCCAAAAAAAAAGTTTAGTTAAAAAAATGTTAATATGTACACTTTAAAGTATAATTTAATACGAAAATAGTCTAAACTATATTCTTATTTTTGAATAATTTTATTTGTATTTTGAATGAATTGTTTAAACGTTTAATAATTTTACAAATTCGCACAATTATTCAAACGCCAAATTTAAATAATTCTTTATGATTTGACATAGATTACTTAATGGAGTAATCGCATTTATTTCCTATTTCGCTTCTAAACTCTCGAATCATTACAACTAAAGAATTATATATCTATATATTGTATTTATATAGAAGGAAAATATAATATATAATCAATGGCAAGATTTCGCATGGGTCCGAGGTAAAGTTAAATAAATAAATTAAAAAAAGTTTAAACATTTCTTTGTAAATTAACTGAATTTCTAAGTGTTGCATCATCCACCCATAAAATGTTATCAATTTAGAGCCAGTATGTTTTTCCCATCATAATTTATAACCTTAACAAACTCGAGATTAAAAAATGACTTTAAAAGTTTTAAATATTGATTTAAGTAGTTTACTAGAAATAGCCCGCCTAGTCTAAAATGACGGTTTTTTGTGTTTATCAAACTGTCAGGATATTATAAATAAAGTTTTCCTTCCCTACCATTATTATAGGAAATTCAATCAAGTCAGGATCTTAATTGCTGTAAATGATTAAATGAGGTAATTATACAATGTGGTTAGTCTACCTGCCCAGCAATATCAAAAAAAAGTTCAATGCTTTGTATAGAACTTGTAATTAAAATCATTACCTACATATTGTGACATACCTTCGTATTCGTAAGACAGCTTCATTATCTTACGATGTTTTCTGTTGAACAATAAATCCAGCAAAATGTTAAATGTAATCCATGCATATTTTGATATATATCTATCAGTATATCCATGATGTAATTGGATAACCTCTTGCATAATAAGCTTAGGTAAAGAGGTTTTGGATCTTTAGGACCGACATTGTACAATTGGGTTATAACTTGTATTAAACGCTTACGCGCACTAATTTTATCAACTGCTGACCACCGCGGCCGCCGCGTTATGCGAAATTGTTTACATACATATATACAGACATAGGAAATGATGTATGTAGAGTAGACAATTTAAAAAATTTTTATAAAGTTCATTTAAAGAAATGAACCATCTATTTTTAGTTAATTTAAAAAAAGCTATATTTAATTTTTAAATTTACGAATTTATAATAAAAAATTTGTTTCTTCCATATCGATTCGAAAATTTCTTATATTTTCAATCCCCACACCTACTTCACATACTTAGAAAACTCTGGTCAATGTATTCATATTATCACCAACAAAAAACTTTGTAAAAAGTTTTTAGTCGATGAATTAAAAAATTAAAAAAGATTTTTAACAAGTGAATCAAAAAACAAAGTTTTTTAAAAAACACACTTTTATATAACCGATTGTGTAGGCCACATTCTGTTACATAAACAACGAGCATATTAGCATAGACAATAAATAGTTCGACGAAAATATCACATATAATTATCAATCAAATTTTGTTCAATCGATCCGAAAATTTTTTAGAATGCATTGTTAATCAGTTCGGATGTATATTTAAATTTTAAAATTTTTGTCATTTTAGAAAAGCATTGTGAAAACCCCAATAACAACGGGGGCTCAGAGTGTTTGGTTCGCCTAAGAACAAGCGGTATCCGATCTATTTGATCCTTTTAACTCTCCCTTCTCCTTTATCCAGGCTTGGGACTGGTTCGCAATTAGCGAGGCGGAGTTCAGGAGTACTTTGATTAATGTTAGTTTTATGCGGTTGTCCCTGACTTGCTGTTCGAATGTTGGTTGAGGTTTATTGCAGCATTGATCACATTTGGTATTTCAGGGAGAGGTTTAATCATTCTCACAGATTTAAGAGCATCAGCATAACTAACATTTTTCCCCAACAATCACATTTATTTTGTTGGCTCTCTGGAATTTGGATAAATTATGCTTCATTTTATGCCCATTTTCTTTAGTCCATTTTAATTCTAAAGATTCGTTTATTGGGGGTTTTTTGAATTCATGTTTGATACACTTTAGGCAGGAGATTTTTTCTCTGCAATATTTTGCTACATGACCGTAGTTGTTACATTTAAAACATCAAACATTTGGAGCAATATAATCTTTGACATTGAAAGAAAAATATGAAATATAGACTTTATTAGATGGAGTGACATTTGATTGTATTCTAATATAACAGCAGTTGATTTCTCAAACTTTCTTTATATTTTTTCTTTTTTGCCAAATATTGCTACAGCAAATATTGTGCCCTCTGATCTGTTGGGCTTGCCCCTTTGTGTGTAGAAGAAACTATAAATGTTCACATTTCATTTCATTTTGTAAAAGGTGCTACTCGATATTAAAATTTTCTTGTAACAAAGAGATTTTTTGCTATTGTCGAACTATTTTTTTGGAATATATATTCAGTTCAACATCTTTTCCTTCGGTAGGTACAGTAAAATTTTAAATAATTTTTTCTGGTTCACACGAACCACGACCATTCTTAAAATTTAAACAGTTTTAAAATTATTTTTTTGTAAACACATTCATTTAAATTGACAATATTTCACCAGCCAGAAAAATAGCTAACGGACAAGATCTTTAATATCTTAAATTCTTTCTCCAACCACATAGTCTACAACTACTTCAAAACTTTTTATATAAAATTTGTTTTAAATTTGTTTGGTTTATAAAAAAAAATTACAATTGATGTGAACAATTACAAAACATGTCCAATAAAACTCGGCGGCACTGATTTTTTCCCGCATCAAATGGAGCGATTTCGGTAGCAGATTTCAGATAGCACAATATCAAAACGATTTCTCGTCTTTAAATATACTCGTAGATACAATACAATAGTGATGGTGTTGATGATGATAACAACGACTACGACGACGACGACGACGACGACGATGATGATGATGATGATGATAATAATGAGGAGGAAGAGGAGGAGGAGCATGAGGAAGAGGAGAAAGATGGAAAGAATAGTGATGGTAATGATGATGATGATGATGACAGTAAGATTTTGTTTCGTTCTTAAAAATCTTCTTGTAAATCAAAGTGACGTCCTTTTAATACTTTTTTCTTTCCCAGGAAATTGAGGATCGAGAATAAAGCCAGCTCGAGCAGAGAGATCATAAAGTGTATCAAATCTGAAGTTGATCTTGTTATCTGAAACGTTCAGCTCTTTCAGTTTTGATCCATTGATCAGATTTTCCGGCAGGGAGCTGATGAGGTTGTCGGAGACGTCGAGAACTCTGAGATTGCACAAGCCGGTTCCAATATCGTTAGGTAATTCAGTTAAAAAGTTATTGCGTAATTTCACGGCTTCCAAACGATAAAGACGTGTAAAGTCAACCGGGAGTTGAGTAAGAAGATTGTTTGATACGTCCAAAAACTTGACCGACGCCAATATTTCAATTTTCTGGTTAGGAATATTTTCGATTAGATTGTCAGACACGTCCAAATAGGTCAGCTCGTTTAGACGACCAAAATTCGGAGGCATAGTTTTTATTTTGTTGTGAGAAACGTCGAGAAATTTCAATTCTTTAAAATTGAGCAACTCAGCAACGATTTCTTCGAGCATATTTTGATTCAATTTCAACGTTTCTAACTGAGTGAGAACTTCGAGGCTTTGAGCGTTTTGTAGATTGTTGTAAGAAAGATCGAGATAAATCAAGTTGTTGAGTTTCGTCAAGTCATCGGGCAGGATGTCAATGCCGTTGTTTGAAATGTCAAGCCACGTCAAGTTAGACATCATTAATACCGTGTCGGGTATACTGACAAGTTTCGAGCCAGCTATGTTTAACTTGCTGATTCTGAGAACATGTTCTGGACGACCAAGTTTGTTGAAAAGCGAACTTTCATCTGGGGAAGGAAGATAAAGAGGATTGTTTGATGCATCCAATTCTTCGACGGAAGCCGGAAAGTTAAAATCGTTTACTTTATTTCCTGAAAGAGAAAACGACTTGAGGTTTGAAAGATGTTGAAAAGAATTCGGCAGACAGATTAGTTCGTTGTTGTTTATTACTAGCTTTGTGATGCTTTTCAAATTTCTAAGGTTATCTGGAAAAATTTCGATCATATTTCCAGAAATGTCCAGAGTTTCCAGTAGCTGGTTAATGCCAAGATGTTGTGGGAGTGCGATTATTAAGTTATCTGAAGCAAGCAAGTGTTTGAGAAGTGTGAGATCTGCAATGGTGTCTGGGAGATGTTTAAGCCTATTTTTCGACACATTCAATATTTTAAGGTGTACAAGATTGTTGATATTTTGAGGTAGAATTTTAAGGTTGTTGCCGGATATGTTGAGTATCACGCACTTCTTCAAGTTGGTTACTTGACTTGCATCGTTCAATTCGTTGTCAGAAGCGTCGAATTCTTCTAAGCTGGAAAAGTTGCCCGATAATTCTGGCAATGTTTCAATTTTATTTTTCGATATGTTTACTGTTTTCAAATTATTTAACTTGCAAATCGACAAAGGAAGTTTCGTCAGCGAATTTTTCGACAGGTTCAAATCGACCAAGTTTGTTGCAACATCAAACATTTCCTCGGGTAAAACAGCTAGCAAATTACCGGCAAGATTCAAATGTCTCAGATATTTTATTTTACCAATTTCGTCTGGAAGCTCGTGAATTTTGTTGTATGAAACATCCAGATAGGTCAGTCTTTTCAGGCGTTCCAATCCGGACGGCAATGAGTGTAAAAGGTTGTGAGATGCATCGATGTGATGTATTGCAGCTTTGCTCTGAGGGATTGGTGGTAATTTCTGAAGCTTGTTATCCGAAAGGTTTAAAAATAACGGTGGTTTGTAAACGGATTTTCTTAGTTTGAAAATAAAATTATGTGATAAATTGAGAACTTTTAAGTTTTTCAAGTCACACAATTTCCTTGGAATCGTCTTTAAACAGTTATCTGAAAGATGTAATTCTTCCAAGCATTTTGCTTTGTGCAAGGCCAGCGGCAGAGACACGATATTGTTGTGCGATAAACTTAATTTATTCAATTTTGTTAATCTTGAAATCGATAGAGGAAGTTTTCTCAAGAGGTTGTTACTGAAATTGACGACCTTTAAATCTTGCAGTAATGCTATTTCAGCTGGCATTTGGCGGATTCGATTTTCAGAGGCCTCAAGGACTTGCGTGCCTGCCTGTAGCTCTTCATTATGGAAAATATCATCTGACAACTTAACTGCATTTATTCCCGAAAAGTTCAAACTAAAAGCTGGCTTTTTGGAAGAAATTTGCGAGACAATACGTTTTTTGAGATCTATGGAAAGGGAAACAACCTTGCTTCCAGGTCCGGTTGGAGGAGGAGGTCCTTGTTTTCTTCGTCGATTGTGGATGGAACTCTTCTCCAGGGCACGACCGGTGAACGTTGATTTCATGACAAAAAATTCCAACAAAAGAGAATAAATCTCATAGATATAAATATATAACTTCTCGCTTCGTACTAAAGTCGCAACTCAACAATACTCGACAACTTAAACATTAAAAATTAGCACACTGAAGTGACTGAAGGTACGACGATCCGCACAGACTCTCTTGCTTGTTCGAACGTCAGCTGAAATGTGCGATACAATTTGATACATAATACCTTCATGGGACGTACTGTCACGTGCTTGTTTTCTATGGTCGTCATGGAAACGAATAAGTTTGTATCGATGTCGCACGCATATTCGCCCACCAGATGAAACACCGACGCCATTAAAGAATCGCAATTTTGATCGAAATAAACGAAACACTTTTTTGAAACTCTTTTCTTTATAGACATAACTTTGTACAATAAATAAATAAAAAAGAAAAACATAACTGTGCTTAACTAGAATAGAGGTGGTTAAATTACTCCTAACATTAATATAATAATTTAATTTAGCATAATCTTTTCTATTAATAATATTGCTATTATGCGATGCGTATTGCTGAAATAAATGTGAACTGACTTAATTGTTGTAAATGTGCAAAAAGAAAACAAAATCATTGCAAGTTGTTGTGTTTCAAGTGCTTGCAGCTGCACTTGCTGTTGTATGTTGACTTTTGTGTTAAAACTAGCAGCTCATTTGTTCTTCAACGATCGTAGAGATTGACTGGACGCCAGTAGTGATTGCCTCGACTTCGAAATTGAGTTTTGGTTTGGAGCTTTTGTTGCAATCTCCCAGGCTTTAACGACCTTCATCTGTATAAAATAATATCTCATGAAATTCGCGGTGTTATGTAGAATTGATAGTTTTGCAGCTTCATCGAGAAGTCTTAACATGTTGAAACAAGTATATTACATTCATGCAAAGCAATTTAAAGAATGTAATCAGTACATTAAGATATGCTAATTAGTTTGTATTACTAGAAATGCGTTTTCATTCTTTAGTTGAAAACTTGTCAAAAATTTTGAAGCCGCTCATGGTATCACCATCGTCTTGCATATTATGGTCAGGCATAAACTTGCTATTTTCTCGAGGTAGGAGATGTCAAGCCGACATGTAAGTCAACTTGAAAATAGGTAACAAATTTTAAACAAAGTTCTTAAAATTCTTGAAAATAACTTACAGAGTAACCCTTTTCCCCGGTCATTAGCTTTCAGAAAAAATAGTTGAGATGTTTTTAGGAAAATATTTTAGAATCTTACAAATTATATACGACCATGGTCGTCATTTCATCAAAGCTGGGGGGCAAAATGTTTAAAAAACCCACACATTCCAATACTCTATATTTCCAATGCTAGACTTCTTATCCAAAAATAGCTGATAACCGGGGGCGATAGTTGAAGGTACTTTTTTTTCATTTCCAAAATTACATTTTTCTCCAGAAATAGCTTAGGACGTGGATCCTTTTTTGAAACTTCGCAGCTAATTTTTCAACAAAAAATGGGGTAACCGCCTGTCTACGACTACCCCACACTTTTCTTCCAGTCATCAATCATTTTTAGAAAACAAGGTTTTTGTTGAAAAATAAGGTACGACTAAACCCTCCTCCCAGTTTATCGACTATATTTAGAAAAATAATGCGCCACAACCAAGTATTATTCTGTCATGTAACCTATGAGTGAAAGGCCCCATTAATATTTTTTGGGGGGCAACTCACACCTTAGTCCCGGCACTGACTTTACCGCAACACCACCAGCGCCTTTGTACTAAAATATTCTGCTATGATAGGCTACATCTTTATAATAGTTTTTTTAAAGAATAAATTTATTTAAAAAATATTTAATTCAATCTATATGTGAAAAAAGAGTGAGAAAAAAATATACAAATGCGAAACCCAGTCTTATGTTTGTTTATTTACCTGAGTAAGAACCCTTCTGCCAATCATCCATTGCTGGGCGTGGCTCAGTTCATTTTGTTTGAGATTTGGCTGGCTGGGTTCGACGTCGACGCTTGGAATTGTGCGGATGTTGACGAGGGAAATGATCTGTTGTCAGTTGTTCAAAGGTTCAAAGTCGCAAGCATTAAGATATATTTTGTCATAATTACAAACAGATAATATAAAAGTGCTTTTTACGACTTATTAAACAAAACTATGGTTACTAATAATGGTTACCTGTTGCCATAGAAGAACACTGCCTCCAAAGAACAAACACCACATCCACTGTTCGATGTTGAGGCTAGCCGTCTGGAATGCTACTCCTCCAAACTCAACTAAAATAATCTACGGACAGCAAAGTATGTAATTTTGCTTTGTATTCGCCAAAGTAGTCATTTATATTTATATTCTGTTTAACACAATGGTCGAAACTTTCCAATATTTCAACAGCCAGCTTCCGTTATCTAACAACATAGCTTACGTATGATAAATAATAAATAATACGCATATAAACTTGACATACATATTAGATGCATGATACATTTCATATGTATTAATATATGTGCTATAAATTTCATGCGTCATGTCAAAACATTTGATCCAAAGAAAGCACTGTCCGCTAGTAGCTCACTTGGCAGAGGAAAGTTGTGATCCAGATGCCGATGAATAGCGGATTGGTGTGGATGTTGTGAAACACGTTCGATTCTCCGTAAATCTTGCGAGCGTTAAACTCGTTGAAGAGTGTCATGAAGACGAAAGTGTTGAAGATGATCGTGAAGTGTTGCGAAGGTGGCTCTTTGTAATCTTGATACCTGCCGCTTTCTATGTTCACCAATTTCTCACCTGTATTGGAAAATAAAAACCATCCGGTGGTGCAAGACGGCGTAGACGTTCGGGAGTTTATTTTAAACTTTAGTCAAAACTAGATCATGAATTTTTTGTAATATATTTACTGGGATATTAAGTGTAATTGGATTTCAAATGTTTTCATGGCATGATAACCAGAAAGTTCTAAAAATAAACCCTGTTATGTTTTTTTTTTAATCCATACTATTCGCTAATTTTTTCCCGAGTGCATAAAAATCTTTGGAAGTAAATAATATAGATTTTTCTCCAGCAGGTCACCTGACTACGGAGTACTGAAATGTTTTCATTTTCATTATAACGATGTTTTGTTGTTAATGCATCGCAGTGCTCTTTTCTTTCTATCAACAAATATATACTGAAATATTTTCATTTTCCTTTATGCTGTTAATGCATCGCAGTGCTTTTCTTTCATTTAAAAATAAAATAAAATTATCATCCAAGCTGACAATAAAAGTGTGACACAAGTAGTTTGTTTTGATATGAGATTAAATTAAATCAACTTTCTTTTATTAAAGCGTTAGATGGAGTTTGATTACAGATTTGATCTTCGTGTCACCCGTGAATGAAGCCAGCAATGGTTTCTAACTGTTATTGTTTAGTAGAATAATAAACATATTTTTGTAATAGGCTGTAAACTACGCATTGCATCAATAAAATAAAGAGTAAACTACTAGATAGATGTTTAAATCAGAAGAACCAGTAAGTAAAAACCCTTTAATATCTATAGATAAGGCACTAAAAGTTTTTTCTGTTTGTTTCTATTTGTTTTTAAAGCTACAAGCATTTATTTATTTGGTGGATTGATTGAAAGTAATATTAGTAACGTTATTTTTCAAATTAAAATTAAATTGAATTTTATTAAGTAAGATTTTGTTCATCATTTTTATGATTTAGAGATTTTATAAACTTACAAACCTGCAAAAACTAAAGCCAAGATAATAGTAAGTTGATAGATCCCTTGACCAAGAATGTTCTTCATCATGGTGTTCGAAATGAGAGAATGGCCTCTTCCGTAAGGCTTGCGATTCAGCAGTTCCTCAGTTGGCACCTCAGTGGCTAGGGCCAAGGACGCGAGAGTGTCCATAATCAAGTTTACCCACAGCATCTGTATGGCTTTCAGCGGAGACTCCTAAATGCAATTTAATGAGACGGTTTATGGGTTAAAAAATCCGACCACATTCTGTTCACCTTTTAAAGTTTAAGATTGTAAACGTTTTTAAAAAAATTATAAAAAATATTTAAAAGCAGTCTGATTTTGTAAATATTTGATCCCCCTTTGTCCCACATCGATGCCAAGACTACACATCAATATTAGTGATATTGCAACGCCCATTGTCATTCATTGTCATTAAATTAATGGGCTATTATCATCTATTGTTATCATTTATTATCCTCAAGAGTACCAAATTAACCTCAATTATGCAGGCACCTATGAAAGCTACGATGACTGCCACAAAGTTGACTGTCAACTGGAACTGGAGGAATTTGGCTATGCTGTCGTACACGTTCCTTCCCCACATGATGGCTTTGACAATTGATGTAAAGTTGTCGTCTGTAAGGATGATGTCTGATGCTTCTTTGGCCACATCTGTCCCAGCGATTCCCTAACAAACGATTTCATTGAAAAAATTTTTAAGTGATTTGCTTGAGTTGACTCTATTTTTAAAATTAATCTCGATAAAAAATATGACAAGATTTATTATTTTTAATCATAAAATTAAAAATATAACAAAACTTAATATAAATAAATACATGTTATTTTATTTCATACCATCGCGAATCCGACATCCGCTTTTTTGAGGGCAGGTCCATCATTGGTACCATCGCCAGTTACGGCAACGATTTCTCTGTTTCCATTTAACTCGCTATCGATTATTCCTTTGACAAGTACGTATTTATCTTGTGGCGAAGATCGAGCCATGACTCGAAGTCGAGGCCAGATTTGGTCCATAAGCTCTTGCTTGACCTTTTCAGTTAAAAAATCACCAAAAGGTAGTTGCGTTAAAAAATTTTTTTAATTTGTTTAAAGTAATCAGTATGTTATATTTTTATCATTGCCCAACAAAAATAGGTTTAAAATTGTGTTTTGCCAAATAAAACTAATTTCATGTTGTTCAAATTAAAACTAATTTCATGTTGTTCAAATTAAACTAATTTCATGTTGTTCAAATTAAAACTAATTTCATGTTGTTCAAATTAAAACTAAGAGTATCGATAACATAATTATTTTCTTACAGGCTTATCCGGGCCCTCCCTAATTCTACTGTTGAAATCTTTTCCTTCGAGTACGAGAAAATTGTCATCCCCGGGTCTTAGAATGCCACACTTTGTAGCGATCGAACGGGCGGTGTTGACATTGTCTCCAGTCACCATTCTCACGGTTATTCCAGCTCTTTGACACTTTCTAATTGCTTCAGGCACCTATGTAACAGATGTGACAGACTTATTTGTTTAAAAATGTTTATTTTAATTTTACTGTTTAGGTTGTCAAACTTTGAAAACCTAAAAACCAATATTATCTCATGTTTATTGTAAATAATATGAGGTCAATTGATTATTTTAAAATAATATGATTGATTTAATCAAATTATTGACTGTCCATCACTCAAACCTCAGGTCTGACAGGGTCTTCAATACCGACAATACAAATACAGGTCAGTCCAGTTATGATGTCATCCTCATCTTCCCAGTTGGGTTCGTCCGTCATCGGCACCTCATTATCATTAGCCCCTCCTCCTATGAATATTAAATTTTTTAATTATTCAATAAAACAAACTGAATTAAAACAAGCGTATATGTTGACCATCGTCATTATTCAACCCTACGGTATGCATGCTTCAAACCACACCGTTTAATAATAATTCTACAGCTTTAAAATTGTTGAATTATTTAAAAGAAAATGAAAAGAAAAACAAAATCAAACCAGGCACGTAGTCTTTATAAGCAAGACAAATTGTTCTCAGGCCTTCTTGAGCCATTGGTTCAATTACGTTTCTCACAATTTTTGACTGATCTTTGTCCAGGAAAAGTTCGACTTTACCTCCTGGACCAATTATGTACTTGCACCTTCGATAATAATATTTTTATAAAGTTTGGCAATAAATAATATTTTATTCAGTTAATATGGCATGTCAATCAAAAAACTTGAATTTCTCCTAATTTATTATCGTCATTTTATTTCAAATAAGATCCGGTTTCATAGTTTAAAAACGGTTGCCAACCTTTTTAAAACAATTTCAGAAGCTCCTTTTGAAAAAACCCTATAACCTCCACCCTCTCTCCTAATTACCGTGGTCATCGATTTGCGAACCGAGTTAAAAGTGTAGACCTAAAAATAAATTATTTTTAAATGTAAAGTTTTTCACATTTTTTTAGCTGAAAGTAAAAACATCAAACTTTGAAAAGTTTATCTTCAGGGATTTCTTGTCTGACTTTCTGATAACTTTGGCCAATGTCAAGAACAAAGCCCAAAAGGGCACATTCAGTTTTGTTACCAAGTTGTTTTGGTAACTGGCTATTTGCTTCTTGCTGTTTCAAAAAGAAAATGAAAACAAAAACACATTAAAAATATGAATCAAAATATTTTTCTATGAGAAAGTAAAATGTTTTGATTATGAGGCTATGGTGTCAATACATACACAAAATCCATAGCCCGACTAGTGCTAACTCTTAGTAGCTTTTGTGCCTGTTTTATACGTTGAATACGGTGAGATTCAGTTTGTTTTGATAACCTTAATAGTCCGACCCGTGTAGGGGTACAGTTTCACTACATCAAAAGCTTATAAAAACCTCAACAAAAGATGTGTAGCTGGAGTTGATTGATGTTGAATACACAACGAGGTCTCTCACTTTAACTGGTATTTCATCGGCGTTTGGAATATTTTTGAAATGTTTGCCTAAACATTCAAACATAGTTGTATTAGATTGGTTAGTATTTTTAATTAGTTCCACCAATCAATCAATGATTTTAATCACATAATTATCATTCACTTTCTATAACTACTAGAAGGCCTGACAACATGACAACACTTAAAAAAATTAAAGAATACAAAAATGATTTAACTAACATTTATTGAGCTTGGTGGCACCGATTTTTTACATTATACGTAATCAATTGAAAAATACTTTTACGCGCAAATATGGACTGATAGGCCACTAATAAGAAGTGAGCAGCAAGCCTTACGAATAGAAGTCGGACGCTCTACCGACTTGCTGACTCGGCTATCCAATTATAACACGGCGATCATATAGCTAACATACTTAGTTATAAATTACCTGCAATGTAGCTTTGTACAACAGTCATCCTGTTGGTAGTCAGAGTGCCAGTTTTGTCGGAGCAAATGGCAGTGGCGTTTCCCATGGTTTCGCAGGCGTCCAAGTGTCTCACCAAGTTGTTGTCGAACATCATTTTCTATTCAAGAAAACCAATGAACATCTCAATACAAATAATATAGAAGAAAAATGTAACAACGAAGTTGATTTTGGATCAACTAACTCTGACGGCGTAGGCTAAAGAAATAGTCACGGCTAGCGGAAGTCCTTCCGGCACAGCTACTACGAGAACGGTGATAGCGATGATGAGGAAGTGTACAAATTTCTGGATGTACGTGTTCGACCAGGGCAGTTTCTGAATGGAGAACTTGATGATGCACATCCTCATTATCAAGACGATGAAGGTTAGTATCGCCACAGCAGTTCCTGGAAAAAATTATTATATCGGTTACCAAGGAAATAGACACGCCTTTCCGAGTAAAAGCGCAATAGATATTTTTAATTGAAATCGTGTTTTTGAATCTGCGAATCTCTCACCCACGTAGCCGATCAAGATAGCAAGTCTTGTCAGCTTGGCTTGAAGGACTGATTTCAAATGTTCTTCATCATCTCCTTCTCCCTCCTCTTCTTTATCGCCCTTTCAATAGTTTCATTGTTAAACCACAAGCAAATCTAACCAGCACTTCTGCTTATTCCTACTACATATACAGAATGGTTCTATACTACATATACAGAATTGTTCTATTCTGCATATACAGACGTGTTCTATACTACATATACAGACGTTCTATACTACATAGTACATATACAGACGTTTTCTGTACTACATATACAGAAGAGAAATGTTCTATACTGTATATACCGAAGTGTTCTATTCTGCATATACAGACGTGTTCAATTCTACATATACAGACGTGTTCTATACTACATAGTAGATATACAGACGTTTTCTGTACTACATATGCAGAAGAGAAGTGTTCTATACTATATATACCGAAGTGTTCTATTCTGCATATACAGACGTGTTCTATATAGTTTAGTGAATGTTTGTTTTCACTTTTCGCTTTCTGTCGCGTTTTTTCTACTCCGGAAAAGTTTGCCCTCCCATCAGCTTATTGGCTGAATGACTTCAATGAACTGAAAAGTTTTGGATTTTATAATTCTGCCAAAATAATTATTAAAATAGGGGGAAAAGTTTTACAGATAATTATGGTATTAAAAATGTACAAATGTTTGAAGGCATCTTCTGAAAATTAATCATAAGTAGTTTATAATTTATTCATTTTTAGAGGTAATTTTTTTCCAAAAGCACACTTTTCCGGATTATGAAACGCTGGAAACAAAGAAAAAGAAAAATTAAGTGAACTCTCTTCAATCTGCATTCAATAATATTTTTAATGCAAGTCATCTTGTAATATTGTCGTTGAACAACCAAACATGTCTCGTGACCAGGCCTCTGACTTTGCGTAATAGTAGAATAAACATCAATAACGAAATTACAATGGTCGGGCTAATCATGCATTTAATGTATGGATAAAATCGAGTTAAATTACAATATCTGTTGTTTTTAATTGAGCCGATTTCTTCAAGAGAACATTTTGATGGTAGAAAAAAAAGAAAAGCTGTCTCGGCCACTCAAGGTAAAATTGAAACCGAAGCAGAATTGATTAGAGAGGCGTATATGCATGCATGCATGCATGCGCTAATGAAAGACACGCGAGTCCTTAGTAGCGCGAAAGGTAGCAGACGAACGTGGAAAAGGGGACCTGGTGATGAATAGCTGGAAGGTACTACATCGGCTAATTAATGGCACTTATGTTCTGTACCTCTCTTTCTCTATTTCTCTCTTTCTCTCTTTCTCTCTTTCTCTCTCTTTTTTCTCTCTTTCTTTCTCTCTGTTTCTCACACACATACACAAATACAGACAGACACACACACATAAATATGCACATATTTCTTTCCCTTTTAATTCATGATTTCCATCGAGGCAGTAAAAGAGTATATTTGTTTGATGGAATATCGATACTGCTGCTCTAACTATCGACCGCTCCGTTTTAGTACAACGTCGAAATTAAACGTTAGCTCTCTGAGCATTTGTTCAACTTCATAGAAAACAGAAATTTACCTCTTTGGTCTTTTTGGCGCCATCGGCAAGGTTCGCGCCTGTGAAAAAAATGCCAATATTGAAAATTTGGTTAAAAAGAACTCTTATATAATGAACATTTTTTAGAAAGAAAATTAAAAAAAATATTCTTCTCAGTTCATAGTAATAAACGTTTACTAATTGTTGAATGGTTGAAAAGAAACGTGTTTCTATGAATTGAACGAAACCTTTGCTTATTCATGATTGTAATTATTTCTCATTTCACGATTGTAATTATTTCTCATTTCACGATCGTTTACGATCGTTTAGCTCCACATTGCTATACGAGAATATATTTTTAAATATGGCATACAGAAAATTACTGCAAAATAGTATCTGATGGCAGTGGCGCAACTAGATCCGACTTTCAGAGGGGACAAATGCGCATGTAACTTAAGACACAAATCACAACCAGATACACATTTGAAAACAAAATAAAATAATTATCCAGACCAGGTTCTGATATTATTTCCGATGGTGAAATTATTAAAAAATATTTATTTACAAGTAATTTGTTCT
>OZ022239.1:10159951-10169951 GCA_963978895.1 Erpobdella octoculata
TGTTAAAGAATGCATTGTCGTCATCGACAGCACTTCAATACATTAAATTTTAGCTTAATTGGATATCGCAAAGTGAGCCACGTCGCTTCTTTTTGCTATGACGAAACTTAATTTGACTTGCAATATTTTTGTGTGTGTTCATTAATGATATTGCTATTATATACTGATGAAATTATTATTTATTTATCTACAATTATTATTATATAGCGAATTTTGTTGATGAACCTAACCAAAATATGCATCGCCCAAAAAAAACTACTTATTTCTTATAATTTATAAACAACATCATAAAACTACATCTAAAATTTTATTATTTAGTAAAATTTATAACATTTAGTTTAACTTGTCTTTATACCAAAGTTTTTCAGCAGTAAGGCTCTCAGTAAACAAGCTCCGTAGTATTGTTGTTTTGTTTATATTTTTTATACCATTAAAAATCATTATATCTGTTTTTAAAGGAGATGGCTGTAACATAGGTTGAAAAAATTTAAACTTTGTTAACCCGTTTAGGTCCAAAACTTTATTAATTAGATTTCTAATATTTTTTTTTGTTATTTCTAAGTTACTTGCTTATGTTTTAACAGATTTATTTTTAATTATTTTTTAATTGAAAGAAAACTTTGAAAATTCACTATGCTCGTTTTTCGAACGATGGTCGTATAGACTACTGAAAACGACAAAATGTTTAAAAGTCAATTTTTTTCCGATAAAGTCGTTTGCCGCACTTGGCCCACATGTACAGTGTTTTGCCATAATTTTCCAGCTTGTAGCGACCTACTGTTTTCGCCTTTTCCAGATCATGACCCTGGCCATTTGCTGAATCTTCCCTATCGTTTTGTTTCTTCAACCGTGCATGAATTTATTTCATCGGTATAAAACAACCTAAACAGCCTATATGGGGTTTTTCAAGCAAAGCACCATTGTGGTGTTTCAAACTCGTTATATATAGACTGTTTTAAAAGTAGCTATTCAAATGACTCTTTTTGGTCCAAGTGCATTTCAATCGTTTTTGGCATTTTGGTTGCCGCGGCATTGAACTGACCGTATTTGCGACCTACATTTCTTCACCCAAAGAACAGACACAGTATAATCCCATCCCATCATTAGTATAATCAACTTCTACCTTCCCGGATATTACAAAGAATAACATTTCTTCCTCATTTGCTTATTCATCAGTCACGTGTTATGATGCGCCGGGCGGAAGAATGACAAGTATGTCAACCTCAATGCTATCATCATCATCAAGAATTAGTTACATAGCTTCTTTCAACGTGAAAAAACGTTCTGTTTGACGCCTTTCATTTTTAAACTTTACAAACATTTCATTCGAAGAATGAAATTTGCAAAAAACATTATCACCAATTCAACCACTGCACACCTATAAGCTGAATAAACTAGTTTAGACTCGTTCGCATACAGTACTCTATACGCCCAACGATCGTAGAACGAGCATGACTCATACATGTTCAGATTGTGGGTTAGTGTAAACACAATAAAATTTAATTAACGTTGCTGTTTACTTTTGAGTACATCTTCTTTCGATATTTCAAACTTTTGTTATGATAACTCTCATGAAATTAGCATAATAAATTTTTAAAGTTATATCGTTCGAAAACCTTGAAAATGCTCATATTCTAACCCAGATTAAACTACTAAATATGAATAAAAAAATTATTTAAAAAATTTTATACAGTGTATTGAAGCTTTCTTAACATAAAAAAAAACTTTTAACAGAAAAAAAATTACGACTTAATTTTATGCAACGCCAAAAATAAGTGTGTTCGTAAAACGTACGATGGTCTAAAACGGGTTAACCGCTACACAGCAAAATGAATGTTACATAAGGTTAAATTAATTATTATAGAATCATTAGTACTGTTGATCACACAAAATGTTATGTCGGCCACCGGGGAAGGTGGGTTTTTGCCCAGACCCGGGATTGAACCGGGGACCTTTAGATCTTCAGTCTAACGCTCTCCCAACTGAGCTATCTAGGCCGACAGATGGCTGAGCTCATATTTCAATTATAAGCAGAACCAAACAAATATATACCAAACATATATTATTTTGAATTTTTATTTAATAATTATTTTGTCAACTTTAATTTAATTTGTACAAGGTTATAATTATTATTTGTTATTACTTACATCGAATTATGCATGGCAAGTTATCTAAAATGACTTTTTGTTATTGTTTTATAAAAAAAAATAACATCTCCCTACTATAAAAGCGCAATGATGTAAATGTATGTATTATGTCACCCGATTAGCGTCTGCAGGTCTGAAAAAACTCACGTTGATAGATTATGAGACGCTGAACACGGTTTGTTAGGGCACTTTTTTGTTAAAATGTTTAAATAAAAAGTTATTAGCCGCGAAAGTTTAACGCTTTGCGGATATATATCGTACGTCATCGCTGAATATAAACAAGTTGAAAATAAATAAATCACCGAAGTAGTAACCGGCGGGATTTTCCCAATTTTAAACAAGTTCTAAATTATTATTAACGACAATTTACTATTTTGCAATTATTACATTAACATTAACATTAACATAGTTTATTACAAGGCGCAGGCAAAGCCTATATGCCCCGACAGTAACAAAAAAAACCATAAAAAGAATAAATTAAAGAACATAAATTAAACAAACAAAAAGTACAGATAAGTCAAATTTCGTTCCTCCAGCAAAATCGTGTAGGATGGTCCATCCAGTGAGCATCCAGGAGACTTTTAAACTGGAAGATATCTTTTGCTTCTATGACTGAAGCAGGGAGTTTATTCCATGTATTGATTACTCTTGTAGTAAAGAAAAACTTTTTGATGTCCAGTCTAGAATATGGTTTTTCCAACTTGTGAATGTGCCCTCTTGTGTTGAGTAAATTAGATTTTTTTATTAAACTTGGAGCTGAATTGGCACAGTAAAAATTGTTTAATATTTTATAGACTTCAATCATGTCTCCTCTAGATCTTCTAAGCCTTAGAGTAGATAGATCAAGATACTTCAGTCTTTCTTTATATTTCAAATTTCGACATTCACGCACTAGCTTAGTTGCTCTTTTTTGTACTTTTTCAAGTTTTTCTATCATGCCTATATTGTGAGGGGACCATACCACAAAAGCATATTCAAGATGTGGACGGACTAAACCTTTATACAGAAGTAAAAAACAATCCTTCGATAAGTTGTGGAAATTTCTTTTAACAACTCCTAGAATGCTATTAGCGGTTTTGACTAATTTGCATATATGAGTAGTAAATTTTAGGTTGCTGTCTATTACAACTCCTAGATCTCTGACTTCATGGACTGTTGAAATGTGGTGTTTAGTCTCCCCTTCAGCAAAGTTGTAGTCAAATTTATATGTGTTATGCAATGACAAATATACACACTTGCTATAGTTCAGTTTTAGGAGCCAATCTTTGCACCAGGTAGAGAAGAGATCTAAACAGCATTGGAGAATCTGTTGATCATCTACACTGTTGATTATCCTGAAAATTTTTGCATCGTCAGCAAATAAAAAGATATTTAGACCTTCAACGTCACAAGCTTGAAATACATCATTGATATAAATTACAAATAGTAAAGGACCTAGGACACTTCCTTGTGGGACTCCGCTCAAGACTTTATGCCTAGATGATAGCTGGTCATTAACCTTGACTTGAAAGTGTCTTGTTGTCAGAAAGTTTTCAATCCATCTTACCAGAGTATCGTGTAATCTATAGCACTTCAGTTTATAAATCAACTTTTTGTGTGGCACTTTGTCAAATGCCTTTTCAAAATCGGTGTAGATTATATCTACTTGCTTGCCTTGATCCAGAGCACTCGTCCAGAGATTCATAATTTTCAGTAACTGCAAAGAAGTAGATTTACCTTTCATGAAACCATACTGATTACCATGGAATAAATTATTATTTAAAAAGTGTGATAGTATAAAATCGCTCAGAATAGATTCCATTATTTTACATGGAACTGAGGTCAAGGACACCGGTCTATAATTTAATGGATCATGCTTACTACCTTTTTTAAATATTGGAACTATAGTACTAATTTTCCAATCCTCAGGGAGTGTTCTTTTACACAGTGAATCACTGAAAATTTTAGCCAAACATGTATAAATTTCATGCCTACACTCGGAAAGAATTTTTGGGTAGATACCATCAGGTCCTTGAGATTTGTTAGGATTCATTTTACACAGTTTGGCAAAAACTAATTCAGGTATTATTGATATTTCATTCATTGGAAAATCAGTTTTGAAAAGCAACTTCTCGTAATTAAAATCTGAAGTATCATTTACAAAAACCTGTTCAAAGAAAGATGCCAGACATTCCGATTTATCTTTATCTGAGGAGCAGATCACTGTTTTCCCATTGCTATCAGTATATTTTAAATCTCCTATGGTGCTTGTTGTTTGAGTTTTAGTTTTAACATACTTCCAAAAAGCCTTAGGATTGTTTTTACATTTGCCGGCAACCGACAGTTGATAAGACTGTGCTAATTCCCTAGAAAGTCGTCTAACTTTGTTTCTGGTAATTTTGTATTTTAATAGATTGTTTAGATTTTTATTTTTCATATAAGCTGACCAGAGCTTTTGCTTCAACTTTATCAAATTTTTGAGCTCTAACGGAATGTGTTTCTTATTTCCTGGTTTAAATCCCCGATCAGAAGCTAATGGAACAAATTTGGCCGTCGCTGCTGACAACAGTACTTTAAAGCTGGTCCAATAGTCTAACATAGGATCCTTGATCAAAGACAGTCTAAATAAATCAATTGCTAATGAGTTTTTCATGGCTGTGTAATCTGCACTGTGGAACTTGAATTTGGCCTTTGGTGACACTTTTAAACTAGACCAAATGTAGTTTACTATAAGTACTAGATGATCACTTTTCCCTAAAGGGGGTAGATAATCTAGGTTCAGGTGGTTATCATATGTACTGAAAACTAAATCTAAGATGTTGGCTTGCTGATCATTTCTAAATCTTGTAGGTTGGTGCACAAATTGTTCTAGATAATTTTCTGTAATAATTTCAATCAGTTGGTTTTCAAAAGATTTATCGCTTCCAGGTGCATTATATAATGTCCAATCAACTCGGGGTAAATTAAAATCTCCTAATATAATTTTTTTCCCATTCAGTTTACAAAATGTAGATATTAAGTCCAGCAAGCCAGAATTGTTTAATACATTAGAATGTGGACTTCTATACACAACCAAAATAGATAAATTAAAGAGATGACCAGACAGCTTGAGACACTGAAATTCATCAAAATTACATTCTAAGGAGATAGGGGTGGCAACCAAGTTTTTTCTTACATAACAGCATAATCCTCTTTTTGAAGGTTTCATAAAATTAACAGTTAGTAAAAAATAATTATCAATGTTATATTCACTTTCTAGATGCTCTTCTGTAATTCTTTTTGGATTAATTTCAGTAAACACAATAATATCAATATCGTCATGAGCACATAAAAGAAACTTTAGTTCTGAAAGCTTATTAAAAAGTGAATCTACATTAGAATAAATAATCTTGAAATTTCTTTCATTGCTGCATATTACTTCATTTAAATATCTCTCTTTAGTCTGACAATTCTCAGATTTCCTGGACTTCCCCTTACCCTGTATTTGAATTCCCCCGAATCTTTGCTTTCTTTAACTTTCGCCTCCATAACAAGTTTTTTGCATTCTTCTCTTTGTTCCTTGGTAAGGTCGTGTCCAATTCCAATATTATTTAAACCATCTTCAAGGGATTTGATTTTAAAAAGATTTTCCATTATCAAATTTTTAGCTTCTTTGCTACTAAATTGTATCAAGATTGGTCGCGTGGTTTCTCCTTTTCTACCAAGTCGAAGCAATTTTTTAATATCATTATCTTTGGTAATGTTAGAACTGAGATTAGATAATATCTTAATTATATTTTCTCTATCCTCAGTATATCCTTTATTACGGTCATCCTGAGTACTTTCTTTTAATCTATAGATTATTATACTTCTTTCTCTAGCTTCAATGTGTTGATTTTCCTGGAATTTGTCAATTATTGATTTTTGAACAATTTCAACGTCTGATTTGACTGTTTTAGACAATATATCTACTTTGTTGGTAAAAAGATCTGACCATTTTTTATTTTCAGTATTAGCTTCTTCCAACTTGTTCTCAATCTTTTTTAGATCTATTTTTTGTATTTTGTCAGTCAAATCATTAACATCTTTCCTTAAATTATCTAGTTCAGACATGCACAACTTTAACTCATCATTATACATACTTTTTATATCAACTGATAGGAATTTTCTCATTTCGTCAAATTCTGTTTTAATTAGATTAGTACACTCATCCAATCTATTGGTAAAACGATTAATATCTTTTAGAACAATTGAGTTTGCCTTAAGACACTTATCACACAAATTCAGTTCAAGATCCGTTCCCTTATTATCGCAAGCTTTACGCCTTGTTCCTTCAGCCATTATAAACTACTTGCATAGATCCAAAAATGAACACGTGTTCAAAATTATCCTAAACTCGTGCTTGCTTTAACTATTAAGTACAGTGGCTATAAACTAATGAGAGAAAAAAGAATTCAACTTAACTTTCTTCCGTTTGAATTTTCTACTGTTTTCTATATCTCAAACTTGAGATGCATGAACAATGCAAATAGGTCAATCTACCTACAAACTAACGGCGAATTAATTGAAGATCATTAATTTGATGTTGCCAATACGTATTAGTTTCATCCTCTTATTTTAATTATTATTATTAACGAAGATTAACTTTTGCTAATATTAATACGATTATTGGAAAGTTCGACGCTTTGCGGATATATTTAATGAAATTATTATTAACGAAGATTAACTATTTTGCTAATATTATTCCTATTATTGGAAAGTTCGACGCTTTGCGGATATATTTAATAAAAATATTATTAACGTTGTTTTTTTCGTAGGCTGTTGTTTTCGATACTATCCATTTAATATTGTGTTTTTCGTAGGCGGTTTTTTCACGATCACCCAATAAATGTTTTTTTTGTAGGCTGTTGTTTTCGAGACTATCCATTTAATATTGTGTTTTTCGTAGGCGGTTTTTTCACGATCACCCAATAAATGTTTTTTTCGTAGGCTGTTGTTTTCGATCAAATCCAATTAATATTGTGTTTTTTTGTAGGCGGTTTTTTCACGATCACCCAATAAATGTTTTTTTCGTAGGCTGTTTTTCCCGATCACATCCAATTAATGTTGTGTTTTTCGTAGTCGGTGTTTTCACTATCACACAATAAATGTGTTTTTTTCGTAGGCTACTTTTTGCAATATCGCCCATTTAAGGTTTTTTCGTAGGCAGTTTTTCCAAAATCATCCAATCAAAGAGAAGACCATTCCAAAACGTGTTCAAATGAAAAATCATCAGCTACTGGCTAAAATAGTCACACGCTTTTTGTTAAAATGTTTAAAGTTCGTAAATTTATTACTATAATAACGCATTGGTGTTGTTTTTGAGCTTAGAGTGCGATTTGAGTGCGACTACCTTTACTATTAATATGTAAAAACTCACACTTTTCGCGCGCGAAGCGTGCGTCAAGTGCTGGTTATTAATAACTAAGTGAAAAATAGTTGGTTTATATGAATGTTTTTATTAACTTCTAATCTGTTTCTCTGTCTCTATTTTTTCTAATCAATTTTTGAGTCACTTTTTGATGATAGATTTTCTTCAAATTTTTGTATATACGTGCCTTGATTGATGACAATTTCAAAAACTAGTTTTGGAAAAAGCAAATTAATTTAGTTACATACATACAAACATACATAGGGTGCTTGAAATTCAGAAACTTTAACAAGCAAGAAACTTCCGGTTCTGTATTTTTCAGAAGGGCTGAGTTCTACTTCTTTTGCCTGACCATAATCTTCTGAGGCAGTGGTTTTTAACCTTTTTTCCCGCACCCCCTTCGGACAAACTCGATTTGACCAAAACAATAAGTAAAATGTAAGTGATTTGCATCAAGTTTTATATTCAATTTATTTTCTGCTGCTTCCCACCAATTATGTCAAAAAAATAAGGACCAATCTTTAACAAGGCAATTCGCATACCATCACCGGCCTCTAATCAAATTCCTTGCTTGGTTTCCCCATTTACCTAAGCAGAAATGCTAATCTCTCTCAAGTAGGCAGTAGCAAAAGGAATGATGGCCAAAGCTGGTTAGCTATCTAAAAGAGAGTGTAAAGCATTTTACTTCTAACAATTCAATAAGAGGATTAGTTTGTCAATAATTGACCAAAATCCTAGTTGAAGTAAACTTGCTGCGGTGATACACCGAGCTCTTTTTTGGTTAAGAACGTCAATCGATTCGGAATTGCTGGAATGCACTGCACTGAAATTCTCTTTTAGCTTGTTCGGTTTTAAATTGTCGTTTGACAGGACTTTTTTACATTAAAAACAATTTGGTCGTTCGTTGTGTGTCGTCTTAGTCAGTGATAAAAGTGAAATCTTACTGAACACAGCCTTCTGAATATTTCCTTTTTTGACACTTTTCAGTTTTGAAATGCCAGTTGAAGTGATAACCAGGCACCAGTGAGGATCCGGGCGGTGGGGGATGCATCCCCCCAGAGTATCAATTAAAAGCTTTTGGGTAGAATACCTGGTTTTGGAAAATGATTGTTGTTGAAAGTAAAATTACTAAAAATACCTACAACTACCTCCAGGTCATAAGCTTTTTTTGGAAGGAAAAAGTGGGAGTCTTTCAATTTTTTTAAAATACCCCTTCCCCAGTTTTGGAATTGCACAGCAAAAAATAAACCTACCAAATTTTAACTCGATTAGATAACGGGAAGATCGGGAAGTTGGTTTTTAGTGGTTTTTTCGCACCCCCTAAACTAAAACAGAACCCCCTGTGGGTGCACCCCACCGGTTAAGGAACCCTGTTCTAAGGGGTTGAAAAGTAAGCATCTGCGTCCCGATATCGTTATCTGGAATTCAATCGAGATTTCAAAACGATACGCGAGATTCCGTATCGCCATTGAAATGATACAGCCTGCGGAAGAAGTCTCGTATCGAAATAAAATAGCGAGACCTAAATTTGGTTCTCGTATAAAGTCCCGAAAGAAATACCGAGATTTTTAAAAAATATTTTCCAATAAATAACAAAAGTCATACATATTTAATTAACGATTGTCATAACTGTGAATATTTGCTATTGATTCATCAATATTGATCAATTAATCTTCATCGGCAAGTAAAATCATTTAATTAAATTGATAAACTAGCGCATATGCGAACTAAATAAATACTTACTATCGGCGGTAGCGTTTTATTTAGAGTCTAAATTTAGACAAATAGAGGTACCGAAACTAAACAAATGAAACTTATTTCAAGTTGTAAAAAAAATTAAATTTGGTAAATTTTTATAAGTTTATAAATTTTTTAATATTTATATATTTTTTTCAATGAATTCCTTTAATGTAGTTATTAATATTGTCTGTCGCGTATAGTTCATCATTCTATGTTATCTCGTTTTATTCGAGACAAAATTTCCACTTCAGTCGAGATCCCGATATCGTATCGTATCGATATCGTATCGTTATTGTTCGAGGCGTCTCGTATCGTATCGTTTAATTCGAGACAAATTTCAGAAATCGTATCGTATCGTTCCAAAAAAATAACGGGACGCAGAAGCTTATTGAAAAGCACATTGCGGCGTTTGTGTCGAGTTTCCGTCTGCTCAATCTGCACATAACATGCAGAACCAGACAGTTTTTTGCCTTGCTTTACATAATTGTCGAATGAGTCGCGTTTTGAAACGACGTAAAGTTTCAAGCTGGTCAATAATGCCACAACGGTATTTAGATCATGTTTTGCGCGCCGAAGATTTTTATTAGTTTCGTCTGTTCTTTGAAGAATATCATTCCAAAAAGATACCTGTTTCTTCTTGATTTGTTTGCTTTAACAATTTTTTTGCTTCAAAATCATCAGTAATTTTTTTTTAGTACATCTTTAATCTGCTGATAATCTTAGTTAGATGCCCTCGTTGCGTCAG
>OZ022239.1:10174951-10239951 GCA_963978895.1 Erpobdella octoculata
ATAATAATATTATTATTAAGCTGCTTTTTATTCGAATAGATAATAATCATGATTAGAACTATAATCATAATAGCTCTTTAATCCTAAAAAGTACTCTGCTCATCTTTGGGAGCGAATGCATTTGTTGGCATAGCAAAAGAACTGGAGTTTACTAGAAGGTCATGGGCAGAGGGGAAGGGAGGGGATGGGCAGTGGTGACAGTTGTTTCCGGCTGCAGGGCTGGGGGGGGGCATTTTGAGTGAGCAAAAAAGTTTTTTTTATCATTTTGTTGTACCTAGCAATTGCTATGTCTGTCCTTTAAATATATTGATTATGTCACCAGCTTTTTTGGAAAAAAAAAGGATTTCGAAAAAAATTGTGTAAAGAGGCTGCGACTACCCCCTCTCCCCCGGTCATAGTTTTTTTTGGGAGCAAGAAGCAAAAGAGGTTATGCAGGGGACGCAGATTTTGTGTTTTGTCCCCGGGCGCAGAAGAGCCTACTACGCCTCTGGTCATGGGGGGGTCATAAATGAAAATAAATAAGGTGTACACAGCTGGTTGAAGATAGTTTTTATCACTACGCTTATTCTATCTTCAGCACAATTGAAATGATAATATTATTATTAATAATAAGAAAAATTTACAGAATGTTTTATTTTGAACGATCCTAAATTTAATTCACTCGACACTTCAAGAATGCAATCGCTCGACAACTCTTTCAGTAAAGTCTTTTAATGTATTCTTCTATAGTCGTTGCAAGGCTGACATATTGACATATGCATGTCCAGCATGGTGGTGTCTCACCATAGTGGCTGACCGAGATCGTCTGGAGGACTTTGAACTCCGATCGACAAAGACTCCGACGCTAATGGAGATTTGTTTCAAAACCGATGACAGGTTGTTTTTGCAGATCATCTCCAGCCTCTTCCATCTTCTACACCCGATCTCACCACTCAAGTGTAAGTTTCAATACTCACTCAGGAAACCTGCTCATGACTACACATTGCAAGCCCGAACTGTATCACTTACTTTACTAATAACAATTTCTTCTTTAGAATGGTATTTAAAAAAAAAATATTGGTTGTATTCAACATTTAGTACTTGATAACTAGTTCGAACGTTTATTTTTTTATATTATTTTATTTCGTTTTTAATTTAATTTATTTATATAATTATTTTTGTTGCTGAAAATAGCGGTTTGACTATTTCTGAAATAAAACAGTTGGGTACTTACTTACTAAGTAAACAAACACAAACACAATGAAACAAGATAGTTGAACTAATAACCGCACAAACTCGTATTTACAAGCATTGTTGCTCTCACTGTCAAATTCGACACTAATAAAGCATTTATTCAATTTAGACCGCATTAACGCGACATTAGCATATATAGAAGCGTCTGAAAATAATCATTTCAACTTGCCATATTTAATTTGACAGATGTCTCCGACGACAATCTCAGCGATCAGAACTTGAGCTGTTTCTCCCTTCCTGATGATGTTGAAGGTGTGGTCGCCTTCGATTTTGTCCTTCAATCCTCTGAACTGGCGCTCTTTCCTCCAGTCGTTGAAGGCAGTGACGAAGACGACGACGATGACAGCTGCAAGGATGGCAACTCCTTCGATCCAACTGGCATCGCTCTCAGAAGAATCGCCTGGTAAAAAAAAGCTATATATATATATATATATATATATATATATATATATATATATATATATATATATATATATATATATATATTGTTATAAAAATATTTCCCAGTGATTGGTGTTTGAATCAGAATAATATAATGCTCTTCCATCACGCACAAGTCTTTTGTTTCCTCCTCTCAAAACTTGTTCCAACATCAATGAAACTTGTATATAAAAGCAGCTTTTAAAAAATCATGAAATTTATTTTTGAATCAATCAAACGTAACATAATAATTCAATGCACTGTCAAACCGTGTCCGTCTGTTGGTTTGTAGAATGACAAGCCGATTGACAGTACGGCTGCGATGATTAATATGACGAGAGTTACATCATGCATGGCTTCCCACACTAGCAAGAGGAAAGGCTTTGGTGGCTTAGGAGGTATTTCGTTTCTCCCGTACTGACTTCGGCGAGCTGCTAAATCGGCTTCGTCTCCAGGCAAGCCTGAATGATGCAAAAGAAGAATTTAGATAGCATCAGTTTGTTGTTGGTTGAGTTGTCGTCGAAGTTAAAAGTGGCAAGTTAATTAGTAGTAACTAAAAATAGAAAAATCAATAATGTCGTGTGTTGTTTAATGTTCAAACCAATCACGGGGTTTCAATGCAAAATTCTGAAAAATATATTTTTAAAAGCACTTTAGATTTTCATCTTTTAAAAATTCTTTTAAAAATAATCTTCTTTAAATAATATTTTTATATCCATATCTTGATTAAAATTATTATTATAAATCTGTCGATAGAACAGCGACAAAATGTTTCGCTTTTTGTTCGATAGATTGATAGACGCTTAGTGATTATACATATAGGTCTCGATTCCTTATGGAAACAACAACATGTTATATTAGCGAAGGCGTAAAACCAGGGGTCTCCAAACTGCGGCCCGCGAGGCCCTCTCATCCGGCCCCTGGAGACTTTTTATATTTAAAAAAAATTTAATTTGTATTAATTTTTCTAAAATATTATTTTTCTTGAACTGGAATAACTTCAGATGCTAGACTGTTTATGGAGGAAAGAACATGAGTGGCATAAAGATAGGCTTGGTTGGACAAATGAAGCAAATGTGTAATGAGAAACACATTCCACAACCAATGTCCCTGCACTGTATTATTCACCAGCAAGCTTTGTGTGCTAAATGTGTGGACATTAGCAGTGTATTGAATTCTGTGGTGATGATGGTAAATTTAATAAGGTCACATGGGCTCAACTGGCTCAACCATAGACAGTTCAGAGACATTTTGAAAAATAGAGATACAGAATCGCAAGATTTGCCATATTACATAGGAGTAAGATGGCTAAGTTGTGAGAAAGTTCTAAGTAGAGTATTTCAATTAAGAAAGAAAATATATGACTTCCTAGAAAGTTAAGGAAGTCACAGCCATTACTGTCTGATGAATATTAAATAAAATATTAAATAATATAAAAATTATAAATATAATACTATTAAATATATAATTAAAAAAAGCAGCTATGTTTTGCTTCTTTCTTATTTGAACTTCTAGTGTGTAGTCGGCCCCCCAAACTGTCATTGACAGTTAATGCGGCTCTCCGGTATAAAAATTTGGAGACCCCTGCATAAAACAAACAACTTCATTGATAAAATTTACATTTAATTTTGTTTCCTTACGATACATTTTAATCCGCAATTTTGACCAAATGGACCCCTTTCCTGTAAGCTGGTGTTTCTAAATTATACTTTCATGAAATTTATTAAAAAAATTTAAACAACAGGATAAATAAACGTCTGTCAACCACCTTTTGTAACAGAAGACTTTAGCAACTCGCACAGTCCTTGAACTCCGCTGTAAGAAGCGTTGAGTTTATCCAAGGCTTCTTTACCTCTTAGTTGCATGAGGTCTTGAAGTTCTTTGACACTGCATCGAAACTGCGTGCCCGTCGGACCAGCGTTGGAAGTTCCGTTAGCTGCAGGGCTCATTTCAGATGATCTGACAAGTTATATATATATATATATATATATATATATATATATATATATATATATATATATATATATATATATATATATATATATATATATATATATATATATATATATATATATATATATATATATATATATATATATATATATATATATATATATATATATATATATATATATATATATATATAGTTACAAACGAATTTGATATTTGTTTATTTCAATAATAATTGTTTTTAATTTTTTCTATTGCCTAAAAATTTTAATCGACAACAGTGCATGCATGCATAATATGTATGTGTGATGATTTTATGTCTGCGCAGGTGATTTGATTAGTTTTTTGTTGTAAACACGGATGTGCATTGCGCATTGCGCTTCTATATCCGGCTGTCAGCTGTTTTCTCGAAGTCATGGAAGACGTTTCTGCATCCATCTCGCTAATATTCACACCTGTCTTATGCTTGACTTGAACATAGTTTGCTTGAAGGAGAGCTATGAGAAAAATTTATTGGCCAGGTGCAATTCCAGTTTTACATCAAATCACATGCTGAGAACCGCCCTTAAAAACCATCGCGTCTACAATAAATGTTGTATACACAAAATGTAAACAAAAATGGTGCAATATTAAAATTTAAATTTAAAATAATCGTTTTATTTTCATTTTTATCGATTATTGGTGGAAAAGTGGTGACTTGTGAACTCCCACCCCTCCGGAACAGAAATTGTTTGAAAATTGTTTTCATCATCACCAACATATGAAGAACAAAATCAATAAATAATTAATAATGATAAGATGTTAGTAATAAATTAAATTTAAAAAAAAACAGTTTGGAGAGATTGCTCAAGTCTCTGAATTGCGAATGTCACAGCAATCGGCGTTTGGAATAATTTCTGAAGCTGGGAAGTAAATGAAATGAATTTTTGAATAGAATTAATGAAAACAATTACAAATTTATTTTTAATTTCATCTTAGATGAACAGTTTCAAGTAATTGAAAGAAAATAAACTGACTCATAATGGCGGGGGGAGGTGTACGGGTGCATGTGAACAAACATGCCTGCACGCGATTATAGATTTAACGCTCAACTATAATTTCATTAAAGTTATTAATTTGGAAATACAGAGTAATAATCTTTTTAATTTTGCTCAGAGCTCAATTTGAACTGTTGTTAAATAATTCCCAACTATCGAGTAATTAAACGTATAAAATGAAATAATATAATGAGCCCAATAAAGATTAACTTGATTTTTTTTTCTTTTTCGGCCATGTCTGAGAAGTAAGTTAATCTTGATGATTTCATAATTAAAATAAATAAATAAATAAAAATTATTCTGGACGATTCCATAATTAAAGTAAATAACAATAAAAAAATTAATCTTACTGATTCCATAATTAAATAGTTTTGCTGAAAAAAACAACAAACTAAAATGAGCTCAAAAATAAGCTTACACCAAATGAATCGATGATATAGAACTAAATCATAATTAGACAGTTTGTTTTTGCAAAATCATTTAGTTGCCCTCCATTAAATCCAGTTTAAATTTCCATAAATGTGATTAATTACTAATCGTTATAATAATAATTAATTGATTAATTTTATAATTAATAAGTTATTATTAAAATGCCACTTGTTGCTCATTTAAACCAATAAACGACTTTCAGTTAATCAAAAAACACTTTTGAATAACAGTTTTTCATTCCTCCAAAATACATATCGGCATTTATAAATCTGTTTTTATTCTGGGTGAATTTTTGTTCATATTTGTATATTTAATAACAACCATTAAACATCAGTGTGGTACAAGGACACTTTTGTAAGTCAATAACATCATCATCATCATAATCATCGATACATTAATTATCTCTTAAGTCATTCCATGAACAAATCACCACGATATCGTGTCATCACTGGATAGGAAACAGCAAAGCTTATTAGTAAGTACATAAGATTGTGATTGATGGTTAAAAATAGCTTTGGGATGTTCTTTGTTATGAATAATTTTTTTCACGGCTCATTTGCAGATAGACTCACATTTGCATAAAAATACTTTGAACAAAAGTTAAATGTGAACAAGTAAAGGAAAAAACAAGTTTTTCAACACAAACTTTCATTTCAAATACTCTCGATTTAGAAATACGAAAGACACACACACATACCGACAAACAGAAATTGTAAGTTGAATAAAAGTTTGTAAAAAAAAGTTTGTAAAAAAACGAAAATTAAAAAGAATTATTTTTTTATGCAAATAAATTACCATATCAATCACAACAACAAATTTTATCTTTAGTTTTGAATTTCATCTGCCTGAATATTGACTCTACTGTACTGTAAAGTCTAGCTTAATTTCCACCGTAGTGGACTAAGGACACGCCCGTAGCGAGGTGGGGTGTAAAAAGGTGCATGCACCCTTTTCAAAAAAGCATAAACATTTGCGCAAAATTGTAATTCTGTGACAAAATCATTTTTTCAAACCAGGCTAACGCAAACTCAAATGTACAATGGGTATCACACAATGTTTATTTTACATTTAATGAACTGGTTGTTCTTAAATACCAGTTGATTGATTCGAATATAAAACATCACATAGGAAAACAATTTCACGTAAAAAACAAGAAGTTTTTGCTTTGTCTTTTTCTGTCAGGACATTTTTGGGATAGCAACTTAACATTTCGGTTTGCGAGTGTTTTGAATTTGTTTGGTTTTTCATTCCTTGAAAATAAACTTCGCGGGTATACTAAGTGGTGGTACCAGTAAAAAGAGGCACCCCATTTAATTTTTTTTGTTTATTTCTGTTTATTTAATTACTAAAAAAATCTGGTAATTGCTGGAGAGCTGTGTAATCAGAAAAGAAACACAATTATTTTGAATGTAATTACTGGTAGAGACGTATCGCTGTTTTTAGCTTGTAAAAGCTTGATCGCAACATTGATACGCCAAATGGAAACAAATAAAAAAACATACAATTTTTTTTGCACTGCTGTATTTTTTTTGCAAATGACTTGGGGACCTCAGGTCGCTGGGCCCTAGCAATCGCCTAGCACCATCATGTGATAGAGTCTCGGTCCTGTGTAAAAGAGTTTATATAAAAAGTTCTGTGCCCCCTCAAACTAAAAGTGCACCCTTTGTTTTAAAACCCTGGCTACGGGACTGACTAAGGCAACGGTCAGGTAGATAGCGGATCTAATCAGAGCACAGATTCTTGTAACGTACATCACACCACTGATCCTTGAAACACATATCAGAATCAGACTATAGATCTTGAACCACACATCCGATCTTAAACACCTTATTAAAACAAGCAAAGAAAAAAACGAGTTTTTTAACACAAACTATAATTTCAAATACACTCGATTTAGAAATACGAAAGTTGTTCAAATTAAGTTTTTTTTTATTGAATCATGTATTGCCATCCAATATAAAGCTATGCTGAAAGTTTTAGCTTTCTAACTAGTCATAAAGATGATTAAATTTTACCTGCAAGATTTGCGTACAGAGAAAGCCACACACACACACACGCACACACAAACAGGGATTGTAACCTAATAAAAAGTTTGTAAATGGCAAAAAACTACAATGAGTTGCAGTTTCCGTTACCATCGCATCCTTTTATATCTCATATTATGAATTTCACCGCAAGTCTTGCCTGCTTGTGGACAAATCTTAAAAGCTTAAACTAACAAACTAACTATCATCTAATTATTGCAATTGATTTTGTGACTCATTTTAGTTTAAAAGCTTTTGATAACAAGTGAACCGTAAAACACGTAGTTTTTTTGAACCTATATATATAAAAATAAGATTATCACCCGATCGTAATGCAATTTTCACACACTAGGCAATGGGAAAACAATTATAGTGAAGAAAAAATTGAAATCGGTCACAAAATGAGCAGAGTGAGAGCGGGAGAGTGAGCGGAAACGGGAATTAGAAAATGAGCGGAAACGGAAACGGGAAAGCAAAGAGGGAACGAAAAAGCAACTGAGAGCGAAAAATCGAGCGGGAAAGTAAAGCGACCAAGAGCGGGAAGCGACCAAGAGCGGGAAAACGTCCGGGAGCGGGAAAGCGACCGAGAGCGGGAAAGCGAACGAGAGCGAGAAAATGGCCGGGAGCGAGAAAGCGACCGAGAGCGAGAAAGCAAGCGGGGAAGGAAATGGGAGCGAGAGAGACAAACGCTAGAAAACCCTCTAAAAATCCCGGGCAACGTCGGGTACCCCGCTAGTCCTTAATACTTTTTTCTTTATTTATTTGTTTATCGTGAATATCTTTAAATTAATTTTTGAACCAAGTTTCAGATCGTTAATACTATTACCACGGCGGTAGGCGATCTTTCATTCGCTATATCTTTATTAATTTTATTTTTTTACACTGTATGGTATATTCAAACTAAGAATTTGTACCTTTATTTAAAAATATTAGTTAAATTGAAAAAAAACTATTTTGACATTTTTATGCGACTACCTAGGATAGGGTTAGGGATAGGGATAGGGATAGGGATAGGGATAGGGATAAGGATAGGGATAGGGATAGGGATAGGGATAGGGATAGGGATAGGGATAGGGATAGGGATAGGGATAGGGATAGGGATAGGGATAGGGATAGGGATAGGGATAGGGATAGGGATAGGGATAGGGATAGGGATAGGGATAGGGATAGGGATAGGGATAGGGATAGGGATAGGGATAGGGATAGGGATAGGGATAGGGATAGGGATAGGGATAGGGATAGGGATAGGGATAGGGATAGGGATAGGGATAGGGATAGGGATAGGGATAGGGATAGGGATAGGGATAGGGATAGGGATAGGGATAGGGATAGGGATAGGGATAGGGATAGGGATAGGGATAGGGATAGGGATAGGGATAGGGATAGGGATAGGGATAGGGATAGGGATAGGGATAGGGATAGGGATAGGGATAGGGATAGGGATAGGGATAGGGATAGGGATAGGGATAGGGATAGGGATAGGGATAGGGATAGGGATAGGGATAGGGATAGGGATAGGGATAGGGATAGGGATAGGGATAGGGATAGGGATAGGGATAGGGATAGGGATAGGGATAGGGATAGGGATAGGGATAGGGATAGGGATAGGGATAGGGATAGGGATAGGGATAGGGATAGGGATAGGGATAGGGATAGGGATAGGGATAGGGATAGGGATAGGGATAGGGATAGGGATAGGGATAGGGATAGGGATAGGGATAGGGATAGGGATAGGGATAGGGATAGGGATAGGGATAGGGATAGGGATAGGGATAGGGATAGGGATAGGGATAGGGATAGGGATAGGGATAGGGATAGGGATAGGGATAGGGATAGGGATAGGGATAGGGATAGGGATAGGGATAGGGATAGGGATAGGGATAGGGATAGGGATAGGGATAGGGATAGGGATAGGGATAGGGATAGGGATAGGGATAGGGATAGGGATAGGGATAGGGATAGGGATAGGGATAGGGATAGGGATAGGGATAGGGATAGGGATAGGGATAGGGATAGGGATAGGGATAGGGATAGGGATAGGGATAGGGATAGGGATAGGGATAGGGATAGGGATAGGGATAGGGATAGGGATAGGGATAGGGATAGGGATAGGGATAGGGATAGGGATAGGGATAGGGATAGGGATAGGGATAGGGATAGGGATAGGGATAGGGATAGGGATAGGGATAGGGATAGGGATAGGGATAGGGATAGGGATAGGGATAGGGATAGGGATAGGGATAGGGATAGGGATAGGGATAGGGATAGGGATAGGGATAGGGATAGGGATAGGGATAGGGATAGGGATAGGGATAGGGATAGGGATAGGGATAGGGATAGGGATAGGGATAGGGATAGGGATAGGGATAGGGATAGGGATAGGGATAGGGATAGGGATAGGGATAGGGATAGGGATAGGGATAGGGATAGGGATAGGGATAGGGATAGGGATAGGGATAGGGATAGGGATAGGGATAGGGATAGGGATAGGGATAGGGATAGGGATAGGGATAGGGATAGGGATAGGGATAGGGATAGGGATAGGGATAGGGATAGGGATAGGGATAGGGATAGGGATAGGGATAGGGATAGGGATAGGGATAGGGATAGGGATAGGGATAGGGATAGGGATAGGGATAGGGATAGGGATAGGGATAGGGATAGGGATAGGGATAGGGATAGGGATAGGGATAGGGATAGGGATAGGGATAGGGATAGGGATAGGGATAGGGATAGGGATAGGGATAGGGATAGGGATAGGGATAGGGATAGGGATAGGGATAGGGATAGGGATAGGGATAGGGATAGGGATAGGGATAGGGATAGGGATAGGGATAGGGATAGGGATAGGGATAGGGATAGGGATAGGGATAGGGATAGGGATAGGGATAGGGATAGGGATAGGGATAGGGATAGGGATAGGGATAGGGATAGGGATAGGGATAGGGATAGGGATAGGGATAGGGATAGGGATAGGGATAGGGATAGGGATAGGGATAGGGATAGGGATAGGGATAGGGATAGGGATAGGGATAGGGATAGGGATAGGGATAGGGATAGGGATAGGGATAGGGATAGGGATAGGGATAGGGATAGGGATAGGGATAGGGATAGGGATAGGGATAGGGATAGGGATAGGGATAGGGATAGGGATAGGGATAGGGATAGGGATAGGGATAGGGATAGGGATAGGGATAGGGATAGGGATAGGGATAGGGATAGGGATAGGGATAGGGATAGGGATAGGGATAGGGATAGGGATAGGGATAGGGATAGGGATAGGGATAGGGATAGGGATAGGGATAGGGATAGGGATAGGGATAGGGATAGGGATAGGGATAGGGATAGGGATAGGGATAGGGATAGGGATAGGGATAGGGATAGGGATAGGGATAGGGATAGGGATAGGGATAGGGATAGGGATAGGGATAGGGATAGGGATAGGGATAGGGATAGGGATAGGGATAGGGATAGGGATAGGGATAGGGATAGGGATAGGGATAGGGATAGGGATAGGGATAGGGATAGGGATAGGGATAGGGATAGGGATAGGGATAGGGATAGGGATAGGGATAGGGATAGGGATAGGGATAGGGATAGGGATAGGGATAGGGATAGGGATAGGGATAGGGATAGGGATAGGGATAGAGATAAGGTTATGGATAGGGTTAGTGTTAGGGTTTAATTTTAATACGGGACTGCCGATTTTACCGATTGCATTCACGCGAACCGCCGGGGCAATAGCAGCGACCTTTCAGATCGATTGGATGACGGAAATGGGTTTGTGTTCAATCAATCAATCATACAGAATGTAGGGTGAAGTTAATATAAAGGATTTAAAAATGCAGACTCAATTCTTATGACAATGAAAATAATTTATTTTAATTTATAAAATATTTTATCTATGTTTATCAAATCTAAAGTATAAAATATTCCCGTTGTCCGGATGTCTACGGTGATAATGACGACAAACCTTTCTTTGTTATAGTTATTATTAACATCTTTTGTTTACGGTTTGCCGGGATAATAATTTTACGATACGATATTGGAATAAAATTTTTTCTCTTTTAGAACATTTCTTTAAAACGTGTTTTTATTTTTTTAAATTATAATTACTTGTTTTTAAAGTATAAGTTTTCATTGAATGGCAGGTGGAAGTATCACTGTAAATTTTATAGAAACACATTCCTTCAGATATTGTTTTGAATTAAAAGAAAAATTATTCTTAATGCATCATTCATCAACCTCAATTATAAATTATAAGACAATATTTTGAATGCACAGGAAATTACTTGTTTTTAAAGTATAAGTTTTCATTGAATGGCAGGTGGAAGTATCACTGTAAATTTTATAGAAACACATTCCTTCAGATATTGTTTTGAATTAAAAGAAAAATTATTCTTAATGCATCATTCATCAACCTCAATTATAAATTATAAGACAATATTTTGAATGCACAGGAAATTTAAACAATTTAAACACAAAACTTAAGTTTTATGTTAAGAAAATACCCAAATTACTAATTTATTTGTTAATTATTTTCCTTCTCGCGAATAATTAATTTAATTGTTAAACAAAACAATCCTCACCTATTAAAACTGCAACACTTTTGACGATGCTAGAAAAATCCTTGTCGACGAGCAAACAAAGCTAACAATAAATCTTTTAAACGACCGTCTTCTAATATGGAACGTCAACTCTACAAACTGCTGGACTTAACGTTCAACAGTAATAATAATAATAATTACTAATTATTATTATTATTATTATTACAATGATATACAAACGAAGAAGAATTGATCGCACTCCTGGGTTCTTGTGAGAAATAATTTCTTTTGATATTTATGCCTGCCTGGCTGGCGCGGAACTACGATACAGTTGTTGTAACAGCCTAAGCGAAAGAAACCCCTTAAAGAATTAAAGTATACATTTATACAGCCTGGTTTGGGGCTCCTTGGACTCTTGACTAAAAAAAAACTTGTCTCGATCAATGCCAGCTGAAGTGGCTCGTCTTAATTAGAGATGCAGTCTTCGATATTCGATCGGCTTCAAACGCTAGATCAGCTGGCAGAAAACAATTGCTGTGGAGTTTAAACTTTTTGTCTCAAATAATATAATACTTAATTGATTTTGTAAAAAAATTAGTTTCAAATGATTTTATGTTAGTGGATTTGAACATTAAATTTTCACGCTCAGTCTTAGAATCGAGTGAGAAAACGCAGGCAATGAAGAAAAGCTTTTAGTCGATGAGTTGGAGCCGATGCATCCCATTCTTTGGCGGCAAAAAAACAACAAAAATCTTCGCTAATTAAATATGCAAATTGAAACAGACCATTCTTTAGGCTCATTAAAAATCCATTAATAAAAATTTCTCCTGAATGATATTATTTACTATTTATTTATTTATTTATTTATTTATTTATTTATTTATTTATTTATTTATTTATTTATTTATTTATTTATTTATTTATTTATTTATTTATTTATTTATTTATTTATTTATTTATTTATTTATTTATTTATTTATTTATTTATTTATTTATTTATTTATTTATTTAATTATTTATTTATATTTTACTATTTATTTATGTTTGGTGGCGAAAATAAGATTACTACTAATAAAAATCAAATTGAGATTGCGCAATTTTGACGGATGATTTACAAAGCGGCTCTGCTATTCGTCGTAGGCTAACCTTCCCCTGGGGCTTTCCTTATTTTTTAATGACAAGCGCGTACCGGAGACGCAAATATCGATTGAGTTTGCGTTTCCGTGACGACGGTGACGCCACAGGAAGATAAACAGGCGGTTGATATTTCGAGGTACAAAACCTGAACTTGTTTCAGCCTGTGTCGATGAAGACGACAATACAATTAGAAGAAGGAAGAACTTTAAAGAATTTCAAAAATGCTACATCGAGCACGTGATTGCCATTTCAGGAAAAAACTTTGAAAAGAGACAAGCCAAAAATAGAAAGCTAGAAGATGTGTCTAAATGTTTTCCAGCTGCTGTTTGTAATCGCTGCCGATGATTCAAGGCGTTCATGCGTGCGAATAGCCATCACGTTGACGTCTGTGGCCTGTGAGACGTGGCTTTGTTCAAATTTATTATTTATAACCGGTCTGTGTTACTTTTATTGTGTCAAAAATTTCAATGTTTCGGTGAAGGAAAGAGTAATTATAAACTGATCGAAAATTCATTAAACGATGATCTTTCAATGTAAGTGTCTAGAAAGAAAAATAAACAAAAAATTTAAATCAATCCAAGCAATGTCAATCAGTTTCCGGCTTGCATCCGGGCTGCATTCATATTGATCTGAAAGAATTGCAAGTCCTTCACGACATTGACGTCCTTAGAGACGAGAAAATCAAAAATTTCCAAAGGGAGATCTATTCCCTCATTTTTATTGATCATTGTATAATAGATTCCGGCGTAAATGTCCAGTCTTCTAGATGTTATGTTTTTAGGGTTAGGCTCGACGTCGATTTGGGGACGGCCCAACTTCAATCGCAGAGAGCTGTTTTGAGCTTTCAGTGTTAAATTTGTAGCCACGTGCACGATCAAACTGAAAAGTTCTTCGACATCTCTATTATCGTTCACTGATGACGTTTCAGTTGGATATCCGGGCTTGAAAATAAGTTTTCCTGGCTGGACATCCGGTCTGAAAAACCCTTTTAAAGTACCTTGACCTTGTATGCGAATCCTTTTTGGGCCAAAAACGCAATCGGGAGAACCGAGTGCTTCAAAGCTTATTTCATAAAAACCTTTCTCACCGGTTTTTGCCATATCGGGAATCATAGATGAAAAACAGTCATTCGAACAATCAGATCTGAAAAATTCCTGTTGTAATAAAAATTTATCATTTTGTATTATCACAGTTTTTATAAATAACACTTTTAATAATTTTATTTATAGTGTATTCATTGCTATAACTAAAGTTTGATCTGTCTATATAATTTTAAAATAATTAAATAACACCTACGTTTTTTTCTTTCAACAGGTAAGCTTTCAAAAACATGTTTGTCATGTGAATACGATGCTATATGAAAAACAAGTAAAGGAAAAAACGAGTTTTTCAACACAACTTTTATTTCAAATACACTCGATTCTAATTTAGTTGTTTTTTTTTTAATTGAATCATGTATTGTCATCCAATATAAAGCTTTGCTGGAAGTATCAGCTTCCTAGCTAGTAAAAAAGCTGGTTAAATTTTACTTGCAAGATTTGCAGTGGCGTAGCGAGGGTATCTGGCGCCTGGAGGCAAGGTATAAAGAATGCGCCCCCATCTTCCCCTGTCTTTCTAATTGGACGACCAAAACCAAGGAAACCGAAGGCGCCCGAGCCATAATCGGGGCTCAGTGAGCTCCATCCTCAGGAATATTTTAGAGGATCACTTGTGTGAAATAGTGCAAAAATACAATTTGTTCATTTTACATGCTTAACATATTCAAAAATGACTAAAATTTGATGAAATTGTTGTCCTTCCTTTTGCCTTTTGGCGCCCCAAAGACTTGCGCCCGGGGGCAGACGCCCCCCTCTGCCCCCTTTCGCTACGCAACTGAAGATTTGCGTACAGAGAAAGACACCCACAAACAGAGATTGTAACTTGAGTAAAAGTTTGTAAAAATAGGATGGGCATATGATGAAATAGTTTAAAATATCGATATGCTGGGCAGCTCGTTTAGTTATCTGTATGTGAGTTGTAAGTCTGGTTTCATTGCTCCTTATTGAAGAAAAAAGTATTGGCTTGTGATTAAATATTTTAAATGTCAAAAATGACGAAAACAGTTGCTACACAGCTTGTTTAGTTATGTGTATGTGCGTTCGCAAGTCTGGTTATGATTGCTTTGGAATGGGCACTTCGTTAAACCACATGAGTCAGCGTTTCAGACCTGAGTGACTTCAACAACCAACCCTAACCCTAACAAAAAACCCTAACCCTAACACCAAACTCTAACCCTAACAAAAAAACTAACTTTAACCCTAACAACAAACCTTAACCCTAACTCTAAACCCTCACCCTAACACAAACCCTAACCCTAAACTTAACCCTAACCCTAAAACAAAACTCTAACACCAAGCCCTAACCCTAACATGAAAGCCTAACCTTAGCCCTAACCCCAAACCCAAACACACATCAAACCCTAACCCTAACAACAGAGCCTAACCCTAACACTAACCCTAACCCTAACCTCGTTTGCAATTATTACTAACCCTCAGTTTAGGGCTTGCATGGTTTTTATCAACCTGAAACTTTAGGAAGTTCATGTCGTATAAGGAATGTGCTGTTTCTTTGCAAAGGGTTTCCGAAAGAACCACAGACAGCATGCCATCAGACGGACCAGCCTCTGCTTTCTGATACTGTATAACAAACAGTACATGAATTCATGTAACACATCTCACGTGTTGTACACAAATTAAAAAGATATTTTAAAGCGCGTCTTAGCAAGTTATCGAGATTTTTTTGTTTGTGGACAATTGATCACAAACGTTCAAACATTTCTAGGTCATCTTAGAAATGATTGAACTTCTGCGGTCAGATGCCGCGGCTACATTTAAAGACGAGACTAAGTTATTATAGTTGTTTCAAAGATTACAAAATGATAAAAAAAATTACTGTTTGTTGGGGAGAAATTGAAAGTGGTGGTGTTTGAGGCCTACCGAGTCTGAAGTCAATCAGCAGTTCAAGTTTGTCGGAGTCTGTGCTTGGGTTCTGTATTAAACCTAGAAAAACGACGTATTTGTCCCAGAGTTTAACCGAAGTTGGTACAAGTTTGCTTGCTTGGTTGTCTATAAATTTACGTGAGGAGTCCATTAGAATGTCTTCTAACTTCCCAATTAAAAATTGTTTGAAAGTACTGTTGAAAGAAGAATTTATATTTATCTGTCCTAGAACATCACACAAAACATTTCCATACCAAAAATAGCATGCTTACTCTGCCAAAAAATAATAAATCCATTTGTTTTTAGCTTTGAAATCCATATTGACATCATCGATTTTACAGCGGCAATCGACGGATCGAAAAATAACTTTCCCTTCTGCGTCAGCTTCCAGTCTTATTTCGTTGATTATATTTACTCCAACAACTTCGATAACAAGATTCCCGCTGCTCTTGATCTTTATTAATCCTCTTCCGAGAAGGTTCCAATCTAGATTTCCTGAAAGTGACACTCCACTAAAACTCCAAACCAAAGAATTTCCAGACTTGAGTGATACTGCTACTCCAGATATTTTAAGAGATGTTATCTGTTTAATTTTAATAAAATACAAACAGCTTATCGGCCTCTAAAATGTAACGATCACATCAGGGATATCGGCAACCAACCTTTATGTTAGTCAAATCAGTTTTGAACTGACTAAATTCTTGATGAACATTATTGATGCTACTCGCCAACAGAAACTCGGTTAACTTTTCCGTTCCCACTGAAACAGCGAGGTCTAGTCCGGCTTGGCTGATGCTGAGTTGAATTGGAACCAATTTTGAATCATATCTACAAATTAATAACATAAACAAAACGAGAAATTTCATGTTTGACATGTTACACGAACAACCGACAGAGTGCACAGCTGGTTAGATAAGAAAAGATTTAGGTAATTTCCTATATAACATTTTAAGTATCTATTCTTCTAGTCTGTCTGACGTAAAACACAGACAAAACTCAAGTAGTAATGCTAACATAAAACCATTTACACCTGGCAGGTGGGCAGAACAAAATATTTCAGTTAGCTAATCAAACAACTCAGAAAATAGCAACAACTCTTTTTTTTACTCAAACACCAGACGAATTTGTGTCTTCACTATAATTTGAATGAATCGCTTTAAAAAACAAGCATATTCATTAAAAAAAACTATTTTGTAATGCTTATATTTGATTTCAATCGAGAAATAATAAAACTGAGTAGAACTGATAAAATCTTATTTTATTTATGTACGAGCAACTAATAACAATAATAATAATAATAATAAATCAATCCTGTTGAGATTCAATACGAAAATGTGTCATTATCAAGGGTTGATATTAAGCTCTGAATATATTAGTAGCAAAATATATATTTAAAATAGTGTTGCACAGTTTTCATTATAATTTCTCGCCTGTAGGCTGTGATAGAATAGGTACCTAACTGGTTATAAGAAGCTTACTTACAAATGCAAGCTAGCTTTGCAAACTCTAACGAACAAGTAAGGAAAACAGATGGTGACGTGATCTAAAAGTTCTGCCGAATCAGTTTTTTTCTTCTCCAGTTTGTAAAATTTGTTTGCCAGCTTATTATTCCCTTCTGAAGTATAATCTCAAATCTCAGTGTCAGCTTCAGTGACCATCTCAGGAGTTTTTTTTCGGGCGATAGGAAATTCAAATAGTTATAATTTTTCACCTCTGGTATTATATTTATTTGAGTTAATCAAATAAAAATCAATAAATAAACATTTTAAAAACTAGTCTTATGATAAGACTAGGGTGCTCAGTTTGAATTTAATGAACAGATCTGTATAACTTAGCGAGCACCCTTGTCTTATCATAAGACTAGTTTTTAAAAAGTTTTTTTTATTTATTTTTATTATCTTCTTGTAGTTAAAACCGTAATTGTTAGGTTAATATTCAGAATAAAATGTTATAAAAAATTATATTAGGCCTCAAGGTAAAATTATTCACATTTTCACAATATAATTGTTAGTGTTAAATTTATTTTTACTGTGTTCAATCTGTGTGTGTTGAATAAACTCAATTAAATTAGAGAGCATGGAAAAGAAGTTTTTAAAGTTTTTTAAATGCTGCTGAATATAAAAATTATTCAACAGCAAATCTTTTTAACAGTTTTATTGGCACACTCTATACGTAAGAAATGGGAAGTTTATAAACTTCAGAGCGAAAAACAGCTTTGATCACCGCGTACGGGGCGTACCGATTACTCATCGGAAATTTGAAACTTATTTATGCCGTTGCAGTTTGCAGCTGGGAGGTGTTTTTTTTATTCTGAAATTTTTGTGCCTCAAGATTTTTAATCTAGATTAATAAAACAAATATGGTCTGAATGCCTGTCAGCTAATCAACGCCGAGCTAAAACGTCTCATCCTAGGAACGTGAGATCGGAAACTTATGTTACTTCTACAGCGTACGCAACCAATAAAAAAGAAGTTTCAAAAATTTTGCTCGTGATGAGATAGAACCGGAAGATAAACTATTTTGTCTGAAAATACATATCTCAAAAACCAAAAAAAATTTTCTGTATTTTTCTTGAAAAATTTCAAGATACGTGTTTTACCATTTTTTTTGGATAAAATGGCTTTCGGGACCCTAAATGTAAAACGGAATAAAATAAATAAAAAAACTTAACTTTTTAAAAACTAGTCCTATGATAAGACTAGGGTGCTCGCTAAGTTATACAGATCTGCTCATTAAATTCAAACTGAGCACCCTAGTCTTATCATAAGATCATAAGACTAGTTTTTAAAAAGTTTTTTTATTTATTTTTATTTTCTACTTTTTAGTCTTTACACTTTTTTAATTATCTTCACAATTATCCGACACTCACAATAAATCGAAAATATTTAATTAAATGAATATATATATATTCATTTAATTAAATATTTTATATATATATATATATATATATATATATATATATATATATATATATATATATATATATATATATATATATTTCAAATAATTAGGAACAAGATGTTCTTTCAAACACGCTTTATTAAAGACTATGGCCCATTTCTTATTACAAACTTTTTCTATCAGACGTGAAACTTTTCGAAAATCAGAAATACCAAGACACTTTTGAACCAACTGGTATATATTTTTATTAATGTTTTGGTCATGAGCTGACCTGCAGGTTTCGGCTTTATTAGCCATCATCAGAACTCATAAAACCAATTTACAGCTACAACGAAAATATATAAAGTGGTATGGCGAGACATATCAGATATGTTTACACATCAATCGAGGTCAAAGTACAAAGAAGAGTAAAAGTAAAATATGAAAACCGCTAAGAAACAACCAAATTTTTTGCCTCGGAGTAAATAAATAAACAAAAATAAACAAAAATATAAGAAAAAATAAAAAATTACATGTGCTAAAATATACAACCAAATTAAGTAGTAAAATATAACTATTAAAAGAAAATTACTAATAAAAGCAAAGAGGTAAAATAATAAAATAAGAATTTAAAGCTACAATTCAAAGATAATAGGATATCGATAAAATTGAGAGTTTAATTAAAAGTTGAAAATGATCAACGTCTACGTATAGTAATATTGCAGTTATCAATCAAATGCGGACACATCGGACCAGTCCCATCACCATCATGCAGGTCAGCAGTCTCGAGGCCTCGAGGAGGTTGGCTCATGGCTGACAAGCCAGTGGAGCACTGTTCGACCGCGTCCAACACTTCAATATGGTTGGTAGATGGAGAAAAGGAAACAGGACCACAAACTGGGCCGTTGTCGTATTGGTCGCAAGGATGATCATAACTGTGATAAGATACATTTGTAGTCTTGGTTGGCGAACTCCTAGTACGGAGTTCAGATAAATCAGAAAAGGAGAGGCGAGGTGTGACAAAAGGAGAATGCGGGAGAACAGTGAATAGCGGAGTCCTTGGCATGTCGGCAGGGCACAGTTCGGTTGCATTTGAAACATCGATACAGTTGGTAGGGTCTATTTCGTTGGCAGCGTCTATTGCGTTGGCAGACAAAGGAGATAAAACTCGACGAGAAATGGAACCGTTGTCGTACTGGTCACAAGGATGGTCGTAACTGTAATGGGGAACACCTGTAGTTTTGGTTGCCGAACTCCTAGTACGGAGTACAGATAAATCTGAGAGCAAGAGACGAGGTGTGACAAAGGGAGGAAGCGGGAGAACAGTCAATGGTGAGGCCACTGAGGCCTGTGGCATATCACCATTCACCGGGTCCGAAGAAGGCCGGCAGATGGCCGGCGGATCGATAAAGCACTGTTCGATCAAACGCACAGCCTCAATGCAACCGGTATCATCAACAGAACTGGCAGACGGAGGACCAGTAGACCGATCACAGTTTGGCAAATCTATATATATAAAAATGAATGTTTGTATATATGTATATATGTATTTATGTACGTTAATGTCCTTTATGCATTGCTACACCATTCATCCGATCGTAATGAAATTTTCACACAACCTTGAGAGTCAATGAAAATCAAAAATAAAAAAAAATTTTTTGAAATCCGTCACAAAATAAGCGGAGCGGAGCGGGTGAGCGAGCGGGAACTATATATATATGTATGTGCGTATGTATGTGTGTATGTATGTATGTGTATGTGCATGTATGTGTGTCTGTGTGTGTGTTTATGTATGTACTAGCGGAGATACCCGGCGTTGCCCAGGTTTTTTGAGGTTTTTCTAATGTTTGTCTCTTTCTCTCCCGTTTCCTTTCCCACCTGCTTTCCCACTCCTGTTAGCTTTTCCGTTTTCGGTCGTTTTCCCACTGCCGGTCGCTTTCCCGCTCCCGGTCGCTTTCCCGCTCCCGGTCGCTTTCCCGCTCCCGGTCGTTTTCCCGTCCCGGTCGCTGCCCCGTTTCCGCTCACGTTTGCTCTCCCATTCCCGCTCACGCTTGCTTTTCTGTTCCCGCTCGCTGTCCGTTCCGGGTGCTTTCCCGTTTCTATAATAGACAAACTAACCCACAAACATTCATATATATATATATATAGTCTTAGCAAATCTATTTTGCGTTTTATAGGCTAACAGAAGTTATGAAAGAATGTAAAAGAGAAAATGAGCGGGAACGGAAACGGGAACGGGAGAGCTACCGTGACCGGGGATGGGAGAGCAAGCATGACCGGGAACGGGAGAGCAAGCGTGAGCGGGAACGGGAAAGCGACCGGAAACGGGAAAGCGACCGGGAACGGGAAAGCGACCGAGAACGGGAAAGCGACCGAGAACGGGAAAGCGACCGGGAACGGGAAATCGACCGGGAACGGGAAAGCGACCGGGAACGGGAAAGCGACCGGGAACGCGGAAAGCGACCGGGAACGCGGAAAGCGACCGGGAACGCGGAAAGCGACTGGAATCGGGAGAGCAAGCTTGGAAGGAAACGCGAGCAAGAGAGAAAATCGATAACAGAACTTCTGAGCGGGAAAGCGACCGGGAGCTGGAAAACGACCGAGAGCGGAAAAGCGACCGGGAACGCTACGAAAACGGGAAAGTGGAGAAGGGAACGGGAGCGAGAGAGACAAACATTAGAAAAACCTCTAAAAACCCCGGGCAACGCCGGGTAACCCCGCTAGTATATATATATATATATATATATATATATATATATATATATATATATATATATATATATATATATATATATATATATATATATATAATATGTCTCAACATCAGACTCGAACCCACGACTGTCGGATCGGCAACACCGCCTTGCATCATGCCAACTACCTTACCATCTGCGCCACTTCCACCGCCAAAAAAACAGTGGTTGTTAAGCGCTTTTGTTGGGGTATGTTGAACACAACACTCGACTATGAATGGGTACGAATCAATGCTCGATAGTATATATAACTTGTACGGCTTACAATCCGTCACTAGCTAATTTAATAGCTATCGAAGATATATGTTTTATGATATATATTATAAGGAAACATAGCGTTGATATGTTTTTACGAGCCACATATATCAGAAATTTGGATGGCTTACAATCCGCCACGAAATAACGCATATATATGAAACTACACCAAGCAACGTTTTAAAATCTTTATTTTTTCCAGCTGACTGGCCAGTTTCGGTTACATTTAAAACGTTGCTTGGTGTAGTTTCAGAAAGGAAAGATATTGTTGTTTTGCAAGGTTTATACAAGAAACTGTTGAATGCAAAATGGGCGACAAAGTTCAATGAAACTTGCTTGCGGGAAAATATTGTCCCCAATTATGTATGGAATAAACTAAAATGTCCAAAGGGGAAATTGAACTCAAAAAGTGCAGCTTTGGAGGTTGTCAAAAAAGAGTTCCTTCTAACAAAAACAAAGTTAGATAAGCTTGAAAAAGAAGTTGATGAAAAACGTGAGTTACTGTTAAGAAAAGTTGAAGATAGTTATAACAAATCTCCAATATTAGATTACTTTAATATTTTCTCAAAATGTTATGACTCTAAAAAAGTTAGTTATTACCAATAAATTGTCAAATTTATATGGCAGCAAACTTATTCTGAAAGACGAAGTATTGCACTTCGTTAATATTTCCAGTTACACTCCTTCGAAAGAAGAAGTTGATTTTCTTCAAATGGGATATAACTGTCATGTACAGGCCAAGTACCATCCTTTAGTGAAGAAAACAGAAGCTGAAATGTTGTTTCAAGATATAATCCTATTGAGTGAACAAAAACTTGTTGTTTACTCTGATCGTCTAAAGCCTCTGTTGTGCTCTGCAGGCCCGTAGCTAGCGGGGGGGCTGGGGGGGCTGCAGCCCCCCCACTAAAAGTGTAAGCCCCCCCACTAAAATTTTAAATAAAATTAAATAAAAATAAATAAATAAAGGTAAATTTAAATATAAAATTAATAATAATAATTTGCATGCCTGTAGAATGAATAATTGGTACAACCCATACCAAAAAAAGAGCAAAAGTACAGATTAGCACGCTACGTAATTCTGTTATGAGCAAAATAGTGTTCACCAGAGTGGAATCAGCTTTGTGCTGTTTATTTTAGCATGTTGGGTGGTATATTAGGAGAGTTGATGGAGAGCTTTGTTGGTAGTTATTTAAGTTATTCTAAAGGTTTGACGTGTGCAGTGTCTGCCCTTCTACCAAATTCAGACAAGTTTTTAGATGTCAATGACCTTAAACCGTTGACGCAACTGCTAAAACAAGACAGGCATGACGATGTTGAAAAATATATTGCAGACGAGGCTCTCATTGCAAGTAGGTTTCTAAAAAACAAATTTCAAGCAGGCTGCAGTCTTCAGGAATTGATGAATTTTATGCTGGACTATAAGGATGCATTTCCTACTCTAAATTGGCATTATTCTAGTCAGCTGCAATGACTCTTGACATCTCGATTGCCACTTGTGAGAATTCATTTTCTTGTCTAACACGAGTACTACGACCACAGAGAAGATCAATATCCCATGAGAGAAAATGCAAACTTGTACTTCTGGCATTTGAAAAATCGCTCTGTAAAGCAATGGATACGGATACCTATCAAATACCAAGAATGCAATTAAATAAAATCGGATTCAAATAACTGTCTTGCCAATGATCAAACCACATTATAATGAAATGCACTTTTTAGTTTAGTTTCTCATTTCAAGCTATTACACATCCATTCATGTTTTACACATGAAAATTGTCATCAGTTTCATAATCAGTGCTTGGACTTAGTCTTACAATATTATAATAACTTTAATCTTACAGTTTTAAAACAGAGAAAGAAGCTAATTCAGCTTAGCTGACAAACTTTGGCTTTTGATTTTTGAATGACTCTCAATAATTCAAACTATTTTCATAATTTAGTATTTTTTAGTGCTAGTCTGACACTGCAATACTATTAACCCCAATATTCTGAACTGATTAATTCGAGGAAACAATTTAAAGCTTACTGTCAAACCACACAATCTTTATAACAATATAAGTTTAATGATAGACTTGATATATAATCTAATCTTCTATTTAGATTGTTTAGAAACTGATGACAAGTTTTATGTGTAACACATGAATGGATGTTTAGTAACTTAAAATGAGAAAGTAAACTAAATAGTACATTTCATTACAATGTGGTTTGATCTTTGTCAAAACAAATATTTAAATCCAATTTTATTTTATTGATTTCTTGGCATTTGATACAGATGTATAAGTTTTTATCAAAAATAAAATAAGCAAGTTATTGTATTGTGGACTATAACAGTTGTCTTAATCAGTAATTAAATGTGGACAATTTGATTCAGTGCTGTCATCCCAGTGGTGAGCCATGCACGCATCAAAATTTAAGATTGTGGATAACAACAAGCATACTGTTATTTGACAAAATTGCCTGTGGAAATTGTTAACTTTTGTTATTACGAGCAACATATTGCAACTCTTAGAAAATCTAAAATTACATAATAGGATATCCAAAATTGGATGCCATTTTTTGTCAAATGCTACAAAATGCTTTGGCGAATCTCCTTATCGCGAGGGGCTTCGGACCTGCGGCGCTCGCGCTTAGGCTTCTTCGGTGCCTTCGTTCGTCAGTAGCACCCCTACTAATTTTCATAGCCCCCCCACTCACTAAATCCTGCCTACGGGCCTGGTGCTCTGAAAGCCTTGTGCACCGTCATACAAAAAATACTTTCCTGTCACCAGAACTTTTGCACGCAGCAAAAACTCTCCGAAACAACTGCGATGTGGTCGTGCGAAAAGCAGATAAATCTAATGTTTATGTTCTAATCAACCACACCGAATATATTGAAAAACTGAATGTCATCACATCTGATGAAACAAAATTTAGAAAGATAAAAACAGATCCGACTGATACCATCAAGATCAAAGCAAACAAACTAATAGTACAAGCAAATAAAACTCTAAAAGGACAAAACAAGATTATTCAGATAATGGGCGAATTCGATCCAGGTTATTTATATGGTAACGTTAAAATCCATAAGAAAGATAATCCGTTACGACCAATCATCTCTCAGATACCAACTCCGGTTTATCAATTAGCAAAATCACTGAATAAAATGATTTCTCCTTTCTGTCCTCGTCACCATAGCGTTCGATCTTCATTCGAGTTCATTAGTTTGGTTCGAAGCACTTCAGATGGGTCTGGTATAATCGCATCACTAGACGGTGAAATTTTTTTTACAAATATACCAGTCAAAGAAACAGTAGAAATAACTATAGATTGTGTTTTCAACCATCCTACAATTTCACCTCCAGATGTCGATGCAGCGTTGCTCTCTGAATTACTGAAATTATGCACATGCGAGGTTCCATTTAGACATCCTAACGGACAGTTGTATCTGCAAATTGATGGTGAAGCGATGGGCTCTCCATTGGGGCCAACGTATGCAGATTTTTACATGGCAAACATAGAAAAGAAAGTATTTAATATTTGCAATAAACCTCGAATGTACGTGAGATACGTTGATGATATATTTGTTCTGTGTGATGACTGCGATCAACTTCAGGAATTGAAGAGCAAATTCGAGAGCAATTCTGTTTTGAAACTTACTGTTGAGCTCAGTTATGAAAATAAATTGCCTTTTTTAGACTTACTTGTAACAACGGCAGATAAATGTTTAAAATTAAATCCATACAAAAAACCTACAAATCACGGAGAAACTTTGAACGCCGATGGTTTTTGCCCTGAGAGATACAAAGTTAGTGTTATTCTGAACATGCTACACAGAGCCCGTCAATCTACTGATTGTCTAGAGGAACTTCAAATAGAAATTCAAAAAATTAAAGAAATACTCATTAATAATAACTTCACAAACAGAATGGTTGATGATGTCACAAAAAGATTTCTTGATGCTAGTTTGAAAATGGACAAATTCAGCGATAATCCAAAGAAGGCCATAAACGTTTATTATAAAGCCCAAATGCACAGAAATTATATAGTTGACGAAAACATCATAAAAATATAGTCAAAACTCAAGTGAAAGTTATTGATCCGTTAAACTATGAAATTAAATTTAATGTATACTATAAACCAAAAACATCCCACTCCATGGTTATGCGTAACAATATTTCTAACTGTAAAAAGCATTTGCAACGGAAAAATGTTATCTACAGGTTCACATGTCCCTGTGATCATGCAACATATATTGGCTCTACCCGAACGTCTTTATCACGAAGGTTGACTATGCATTTGCAAGGTGGAGGTATCATGAGGCATTTCTGTGAAAAACACCATAAGCAGTTATCTAGACAAATCCTTGTGGATAACACTGAAATAATAGAAACTTTTAACAATCCGAGACGATTAAGGGTGGCAGAGGCTTTGTTGATCCAGGAACAAAAACCGGCAATTAACATTCAAGATAACAATTTCACTCACATTTTGAAGTTGTTTGATGGCCCAATTGTTCCAAAATTTGGAATTGCATCAAACGTCAATAAAGGTATGAATATGAATAGATTGATGGAAGGAGATAAACATAAAACAGAGATGACGAACAGGGATCCAAAAAAGAAAACTTCTTGAAACAAAGGTAAATAACTGTCAGCATTCATCTGACGTTTCAGTTGGAGAGGCTAGTAATAATTGTGACTCTAAAATTCTAGAGCCCAAACCAATCCTCTACGATAATCTCAACAAGAATAAAACGAGCGTGAAATTTGAAAATGATTTGTCCGAAAGAAGAGAACAAAGTGATTGCTGCGAGAAAGAAATTGATATGGTGACCGATGAAGATATACTCAACGTCAAAGACATAGAGGATGCCGTCATGGAAAATCTCACTAACCAGAAGGAAACTACACCTGTCAAGAATTATGAAAGGTCTGTGGATACTGAGGGAGATCTAACTAGAGAAACGCCTGTTTGTTTTAAAAAGCTGTGGGTCTAAAAATACGGAGTCAGAATCACTCTCTCTTGATAGTTTCCACACAGATGAAATGATTGAAGGAAAAGAAAATGACTTGGAAGAAAAACATAAAAGTAGTAATAATGTCGACGATGAAGATGTTTTCTGTAACTGTGAAGGTAGTGAAGTTGAGGTTGATGGCGATGCGGCTAAAAATTGTGGAACTACACTAATCGGAGAAATTGAGAATGTTTTGATTAATAGTACAGGTGATACTGAGACACCTGCGGTGTTTGAACATTTACTTTGCAATCCAAATATTAATATAAACAGAAGAAAGTAGAAGACAAAAACTACGGAAAAAGTGAGCGTGATATCAGCTGTGTGGGTGGCTGATTGTGTACTTAATTTGTATTTTAGTGAGACTTTGGCTGAACGCGTCGACACTTGTTTACTCAGTGAAAGCGTGTTTATTAATACTCGGCTACTTTTATTGATTTTACGTCTAATTCTGCATGTATTGAAAACAAACTAACTGCTGTTTAATTAACTTTATTATTATAAGTTTGAAAAAGTGTTTTTTCGATTTTAATATATACCGTTTTATTATTATAAATGAAGCTCTGAAGATGGTTAAATTAACCGAAACTGGCCAGTCAGCTGGAAAAAATAAAGATTTTAAAACGTTGCTTGGTGTAGTTTCAGAAAGGAAAGATATTGTTGTTTTGCAAGGTTTATACAAGAAACTGTTGAATGCAAAATGGGCGACAAAGTTCAATGAAACTTGCTTGCGGGAAAATATTGTCCCCAATTATGTATGGAATATATATATATATATATATATATATATATATATATATATATATATATATATATATATATATATATATATATATATATATATATATATATATATATATATATATATATATATATATATATATATATATATATCTGTGTGTGTGGTGTGTGTGTGTGAGAGTGTGTGTGTGTGTCAGTCCGATTAAAAGAGTAACCTGACAAAGCAAGTTAATATAAGACTAGTAATAAAACACATTTCAAAATGATTTCATTTAATTTTCAAAATTGTGTACATTCTCACACATGTCAGAAAGATATTTTAAATCAAGTGTAATCAAGTGAACAGTGAATGCTGTTAGGAATTAATGCGTCATTTAGTCATTTTCATTAGAAATACAGAAGAGTTAAACAGCCCTTCAAATAAGCTTTTAAGCTACGTAATAAAGGTACATTTCTTACAGCATGTCCTAGCTTTTTTAAATGTGAATGCAAGTTAAAGCGGGTCCACTCGAACGACTAAATTGAGCAATATTGCTGCTTAATCAACAATCAATGATCAATCAAATTTGAGTAACTTTTGCGAGCGCACGCTTAGGGTAACAGTTGGAATTTGCAAACTTTTTCGTTGAAATTCTCTACAAAATTACATTTTTAAATTCAGTCAAAATGTTGTTCTCGCGTTTCATGTACTATATCCGATAATCGGGTAATAAAACTTCGTACAATTTTTTTTATAAATAAGCGGGTACCCGGGGGAGTTTTTCTATCGTTTTTCTCTTGCTCCAGTTCCCTTCCCCGCTTGCTTTCCCGCTCGCTATCCTGCTTTTATTTTTGTCTTTTTAGTGTATAAGAGTTTGAAAAGTTTTTTTTTAAGCAAATTAGTGTTTAACTTTTTTTTTAAATTGACAGTTTTTGTTACAAATGAAAGTTTATGAGAAAAAACGCCCTCTCTCCCGGAAACTAATATAATTGATTTAGTCTGAGCTGAGGTGGTCTTATGTACTTTTATACTGGGGGTGTAAAACCGCCGTACATATGTACGCTTCGTATAGGGAGAGAGTGGTATACGTATAATATATGGATTGTCCCTAATGGTGGGTCTGGAAATTCCTAGCAGGGACTTCCAAGAACATCACTCCCAAAATATTTTCAATGACTTTCACACTTTCTCTTCTCAAAAAGCTGATGATCGGAGGTTGTAGTCGTACGTACTTCTGCAAAAAGATTAAAAGATTTTCAAACTATCTCTACCCGAAAAAGCTCATGACTGGGAGGTAGCCGTAGGTACTTTTCCAACTATGGTCATTTTTCAACAACACCCAGGTATTCTACTCAAAAACATTTATCGATAATCCAATGGAGGATGGGTACATCTCTTCTGAGTTCACCCCGCACTGCGCATAGTTGTATATGTAACGAGTACCGATATACCCATATTGCACGTCGCTGAAGTTAGCAACAGTAGCCAACTTTGCCTGCATTATACATAGAAAATTCAAAGTTGTTGCATTTTAATATTTTTAATATATTTGAATAGATAATTAAAAAAAAACGATATGTACTAGTTTCAAATAAATGCAACAATTATTAACGAAGTTATATGATAAAAACATAGCGATTAAATCGGTCGTAATATCTCTGTTTACTTTTTATTCGCTTGGCGAATAAACACAGTGGCATGATAAATTCCAAATTGCTCTATATTTTTAGATGGATAATTCAAATTTGTAACATCTCAATAAAATTAGCATATTTAGATAGATAATTCAAAAACAAATCAATATGTGAAAGTTTCATCAAAATGCAACAAGAATTAACAGAGTAAATCAGTAAAAACTGATGGTAGAAATCTATTCAAATATATTAAAAATATTAAAATGCAACAACTTTGAATTTTCTATGTATAATGCAGGCAAAGTTGGCTACCGTTGCTAACTTCAGCGACGTCCATATTGCTTCACGCTGCGATCTGTAAACATCCTGCAAAATTTCTCTTAAAGTCTTAATTAAAATTGAAAATACTTTCCCAATAAAACAATGCTAGTGGCAATCTTTAGCAACGCCACGAATAACTCTCACAGCTCAGACAGAAGGACTAATATCGCCCAGCTCCCAGATATAAGATTGAACCCTTCAAAAGGGGGATGAACTGCTAATGATGAGACTTGAATAAGTAATTATTATAAAAATAAAAATGAAAAAGGCTGACAATTTAAATAGTACATAAAATGTACCACAGACAATGAAGAAAATATTACCTAAAAGTTTATTAGAAAACCTTTTATGTGAAGATGGTAAGTGTAAAATAAAACACTCTGGAAAATTATTAAATTCATTCCTGACAGGATATAAACACTGAAAATGCAAGGACAACCAAAAATCAAGTATTGGATTTCAAATTTATCACAATTACTAGAAACAAAAAAAAGAGTAAGCTGTTATCAATTTTGTGATCAATTACTTTTCAAATTCAATCCACAAATTAAATGAAGCAAATAATTAGATAATTAATCAGCCCCACATACAAGACAATCCAGAACTGAACAATATTTTATTCAACAAAATAAAACAATTGAGAAACAACAAACTGCATAAATAGCCACCAATCATAATCAATTTTACTGGAATGAATATATATTATTAATTAAAATCATTATTAATACAACCAGTCAAATTGTCAAAATAAACTGGAAATTAAATATAAAAAAAAGATTAGCTGTACAATGAAATTAAAGCAAATAATACATTTTTACAATATCTCTCCCACTGACACACTCAACATGCAGTCATTGGAACCACGACAAAAAACAAGACTCTAAAATTATATTATGATTTTAAGATGACTTCTAGATGTGATAAACAAAGTTCTTGAGCAATGAGATCTGCCTACTGATGATCCATAACTTTATAAATGAAAAATTATTGAGAAATGCTATCAACGATGACAATTATTTTTTATTCATGGGCACCTGCAGGCATGGCCAAGAAGGAACGGTGTCCCCCAGGTAGACTCCCCCCCTCTCCCAGCAAAAAAAAACAAAAGTAGAATGATAATAATTATTTTAAATTTAAGCTTACAGAATAGTCTACAGAAATCATGATAATATTATCGTTAGCCAACGTGGATGAATTAAAATATGTTTAATATGGTTTTTAAAAATTATCCAAGAACGTCAATATAGTCGAATTCTGAGGTAAAACTAATAAGTTCATGTATAGTTGTGCAAACAAAACAGTTAAGTTGTAATGCCTTTGGAAGCACTAGAGTCTGATGTTAAACTGTCATCAGTCATCACGTCAAGAGTGTGAGGCAGAATGGTAGAAGTATAAGTCTGATTTCCAACTGACAGTCAATTCTGATGATAAACATATTTTTTTTAATTTTTTGCAATTTTTATTTTGATTCGGTTAACTAAAAATTGCATTTTATATACTCCATTTCAAACAAGAAACTTCATTAATTTTCTGCAAAATCAGTAAGATTCCCTAGATGCCTGCATATTTTGGAGAAGGGCAGCTAAAGGGACAAAAATAGAAAAATAAGAAGGTGGAGGAAGATAGGGGAAGGAAAAGAAGTATAGGTTTACTCCTAAAAAAATTCCTACAGGCACCCATGCATCCACCTGCTGTTAAATTTGTTGTGATAAAGTATGATATGGTTTATAAAATAAATTTTTTTAAAATCATCAATTATATCTAAAATCAGCTGTTGGTAAAATATGATGAGCACGATCAAGTTAGGCACGAAAACGATGTTGCGTAGAAAAAATTTTTTCAATAAAAATAACAAAACAAAAAAACAAAACAATAATAAATAAAATAGTTTTTTTAATTTACTTAAAAATCATAACAAATATCTTAATAAAAAATTACGCAAAATCACGTTGCTCCAGGTTGAAACTCCTTGATTCTTTGTTTCACGATACCTTTTCGTTCTGCGCTTTCCATAGCAGGGTCGAAAAATAATAAAGATGACTTCCGATTTTCAAGCTCGTTTTCTACACCATCACCAAGAATCTGCCCATCGCTTGTTTGATCCTTGTAACTGCCGCTTCCAGAGCTTTCTTCAGACAGCATATCTTTAGACAACCTTTTGAACCGGTTGCTGTAAGCCCTCGCAAGGCGAAACACGTAACTGCGACTTCGGTCGCCGCGAAAAAGCTGAGCCACTGAAGCCTTCGGTAATGGTTCAACAGCTGTCTCACTTTCATTAATTTTTAAAATTGGGATGTCAACAAACTGAACTACATGGTGATCAACATCAGCCTCTACTTTCAGCAAGTTAGTAGCTGAGGAGTCAACATTTGAACGATGGTTTTCTTCTGGGTAGCCAAAGTCGTCTTTGAGCTTAATTTTTTCAAAAGATTCGTTAAATTCTTCTGGAAGGTTGGAACAGGAAGCAATCAACTCAAGCAATCCTTTAACTCCGTTGTTGTAATTAGATGTTTGTTCGACACTTTCTTCTGTCAACTCTCCTTTTTCCAGTCTGAACGGCAAAGCCGGAGAAACAGCACCGGGGTTTTTCTCAGCTCGGTTATTCGGACCTGCCTTTTCTTGATCTTGAGCTTTGGTCAACAAAATATCGATCATTGCATCGTCGTCTAAGGGAGGTGAAAGTGGCAGCGAGGTTTCGCTCAAGGAAAGCTTTGTCTTCGGAATGCTTCCGAATCTTTCCGAACATTCGGTAAAAAGAATCGTCGGCAAAGAGATTTTTCGAACCTCCTCAACTTCATCATAAAATTTACTTCTTCTCGGAATAAAAATTCTCTTGTTCGTGTAAAATGCCGATCTACGTCTCAGAACGCTCGTTCTCTTGTTGCCGCTGTTTGATTGAATTAAATTCAACCTGTCTTTTTCTCGTAAAATATTTTCAAAGTGAAACGTTCTTCTTTTAACTGACGGTAACCAGCCAAAATCTATTAAGTCATTTTCTTCTAATTTAGAGTCAATTTCAACAGCGACACCGTTAACATAAACATTATTTTCTTTAGAAGTAAATTCATTACCGGCAACTGACAACTCTCTACACACTTCACTGAGTAGACTTCCTGATTCACATGTACTCAATTGCAAAGAATTTACTAATTTATTTTCTTCAAGATAAACAGATCCCTCACCTGCAGTTGAGTTGGAAGATTGCTTATCCGAACAATCCTCCAGGTGGTCTAAATCGTATTCCGACAGTTCGCCATAATTGCTAATTTCGTTCTCAGATGCTACAAATTTTTTCTGAAATTTTTTACAATCTTCTTCTGACCTCTGGTGCGATGACAAAAATTTCAAATCAAAAGATGTCTGGCTACCACTACTGCTACAACTTCTTCTTACTTTCTCTAGTTCTTCTTCTTTCTCTTCCTCTCCCAGTGACATCATACTCGATAGAGTAACTGTGGAAGCATTTGTAGATAATGAATTTTCACTCATGGAACTTTCTCGTAAATTGATTTCAAAAAATCTGTCCAATGTTTCGAAAGGAAGATGACTTTTTATGGGAGACACATCGTTTAGAACATCGACTTCATGGTTTGCTGCATCGCTTTCGCTGCTACAACTTTCAACATCTTTGTTATCATAATTGTTCTCAAGGTTGTCCTCATCTTCATCGGTCGAATGATTTTCAACAGAGAGAGATCTCACGCAAGATATTTTAGATTTCCTGAGCGTCGATTCATAGATATTTGTTTCGACCATGGCCTGTTTGAAACTGCCGGCTCTTTTAATTGACTGAGACTGGCTACATCCAGATGTGTGTTGATCTTTTTCACTGAGATTCAGATCTGTCCAGGTACCGGTGTCTCCGGTAGAATACTCTGTGAATTCATCGAAAGTCTCTTTTCTGGCCTGATAACCGGCATTATTGAGAGAATGATTTTGACCCAAATCTTTACTGGAACCTTTGACATCAGCATGATAAATAGGAAAATCATCGGGAAGTTTTCTCAGACTTTCAAGGCTTCGACTTCTTCGCTTACCCACGCCCCCTTTCCCCTTGATCTTCTTCTCGAGGTTGACTCTTGGAAGTGCTGTCTTTCGTAGTTTTGATCTCAGAAAGGGCTGAATTGGTGTGCTGGTCTTAAGCTGTAGTAAATATTTTATTGGATTGAAATTAATAATATATTTATATATAATTAATTTTTTATTCAAATTCAATTAAGACATTTAATATAACTAATTATTATTTTCAGAACTTAAAAACTGCTTACGCTTTTCTTCTCCGGTGCAAACCTGATTTGATCTGTTGAAATGAAAACAAAACTAAATTTTATTCAATAAAGGAAGTCAAAAGGTACTAAAAGCAGCAGAAAGTAATAACTGATTAGCACCTAAGTCTTCAGAATATTTCCTGTATGACATCCGTTTGCTATCCCCGGCAGTTCCTGAGAGTAAAAAGTAATAACAAATTCACAGTTAGTTGCTTCAAAATACAAATAAAAAGTTGTTTTTTCATTAAATCAGACAATATCGATAGGTGAATTGTATTCAAAATTACATTGAGAATAGGTTGTATTTATTTTTATTTGCTGATTTGAAAAGTCAAATATTCTTGTATAACCTCTCCATGCACACCAGTGTGTGCCTTACATAAACAAAAATATAGTTATAAGTAACCACAACAATTATTAAACACACAATATATTATAAAATTGTTTAACAACAACCAAACTGATACAACTAACTGCTAAAGCTTTTGAACTTCAACAAAATTAACTATTTATTAAATAACCTAAAAGTGCAACTAAAAAGAAAACAACAATTAAATGGTCTTTTGAAAGGAAAACCACAAGTAAGACATATATAGATGAACATTTGATATCACCTGCTTCCTGGTGTCCACCGGGCAGCATCAGCAGCATACGAGCTTTCTCTGGCACTGCTGCCTCGATGCTATCCAATATCACAGTCTTTATCTCTCGGCACCAGGCCCTTTTCTGCTCCGGAGATTGAGCCTTTGAAATTTAAATACGAGACATGACTGCAGAAAGATAACTTGAATGTATTTCAATGAGTTGGTTGGTTAAAGTCAAGTACATTGAATATGCATATTAATGAAGCAGATGAGTTCTGCTTGCTGGCTTAACATTACCACAATCAAGGTGAGCTGCATAAAGTGCTTAGATAAGATTGCAGTTTCGTACTTTGAAATGGTTCATTTGATAATAATCAGTTAAGTTAGTATTAATACCTGAAGTGTGCATTCACACCTTGGTGAACCGTACCCCAGAACTTGAAAGGCCAATGGTTCTCTTGGTATGATTTCAACCAAAGTCAAATTGGTACACTGGTAAAAAAAAAGTAACTAGCTCATTCTTATAATCCATAATTACACTGGTAAAAAAAGTAACTAGCTCATTCTTATAATCCATAATTACACTGGTAAAAAAAAGTAACTAGCTCATTCTTATAATCCATAATTACACTGGTAAGAAAAAGTAACTAGCTCATTCTTATAATCCATAATTACACTGGTAAGAAAAAGTAACTAGCTCATTCTTATAATCCATATGAACCGATGTAAATAATGCATTCCAGATAGCCAGATATTCTTTAAAACAAATTTAGTAAGGAACTATTATTTTTGTTTACATATAACAGTGTAACCATATGAATACTAAAAAAATAAAAACAAACCAATATTAATGTCTTAAAAGTAAGCGTTGAATCTTTTCTCGGTTTTGTTATCAGCATTCCCCTTTCCAGCAGGAGGGCATACCATTCCTCTTTTGACTTCACTCCAGTGAACTTGCCCTGCAGAAAGATTTAGAATTAAAATTAGCACTTTATTATTTCTTCACCTTCGTTCATCATGAAAGTCTGTTAGTCGTCTAGTGCTCTTAAACAAAAGTTCTTAAAACCTGGTAGCATTTCACATCTAACCTATCGTGACTGTTTAATAATACAATCAAGTATTATTAAATAGCAAACCAAGAATTATATTAATTGGTAATAATTTGTGTCTATTTTAGTAATATTGAATTAAAATAACAGAAGTTTCAGTTTAGTAACTTCAACCTTGATGATATAGACGTCCTTGAACAAATATAATTTAAAAACATTTCTTTGTTACAAAATGTCACAACGTTTTCGTCATTTTAGCATTATTAAACTCACACTCAATAATTACGGAAAACCCGTTTTAACTGGTGCTGATGATGATGATGAGGATGATGATGATGATGATGATGATGATGATGATGATGATGATGATGATGATGACGAGGAAGATGATAACTTGTCCTAAACATTATTTCTAAAATTCTGCACGCTCTCGCTCTTGTACACACATGATGAGATAATAAAATAGACTGTGTGCACTTGCACTTGAATTAACAAGAACACTTGTTATGAATTGTGACATCCTGTAGCACACACGCATACACACCCACACACACACACAATACTTAATGCACATGTACCGTTCATTCAGTCCACAAGGAACCAATGTGGGAATCTTCTAGTTAAAAAAGCCATATTTTTTTATTTATTACACTATTATTGAGTATTTGCGTTTAAAAACATTAACAATTAGCTCTGTCTTTTATATATTTACACTCTTTTTTCTCTCTCATCTCTCTTTTTCTTCATTGCTTTTTCCTTCACCGCTAGCTTATAATTAATTTGTTATAAAACATTAAAACAAAACTATAAATAACTTAAAATAACCGTTTATATTTGTTTTTCGCAAATTACTGGTTCAAAGCTAAAAATGACATCAAAGAAAGAATTGAAATTTTTCAGCTATCAGTAAGAAGCTTAAGAAGCTGTTAAAGTTTGAAGACAATTAAATTTTATGGCTAATAAATTTCAGGTTCCCCATTTGCAACAGGCACCCAGTTACCCAGCCTGGCGTACCGCAGCATCAGCAAGAGACAGTTGGAGCAACTATTTGCTGTTTTAGCGTTAAAATATTTCAAGTAACTCTCGACATGGTTTTCACAATAAATGAGAATCAATCATCAATGCTGTGTAAATAGTGTAAATACTAAATATACGTAGGTCTGTTGAACTGAAAACGAAAGTGAATTTGTGCATTCTCACCTCTATGACAAGTTCACCTAGAGATTGCAAATTTATGCTGCCGAGACCCTGAAAATTATATAAATTAATTGATTATCTTAAATTTTTTTAAATATTTCAATCCCTAAAATAAGAACAATATCTATTAAAATAGAAACTGAAAACTTAAGACGAACGTCATTTCATTAGTTTAAATATAAATTATTTTCATTCGTTCGAATATAAATTATTTTCAATCGCTCAAATATAAATTAACAACAACAAGTCTCAAGAAAAGTTTACAAGATGATAAACTACATCCACATAACAAAATCTTAATTTTTATTTCCTCCTGTTAATTATTTCTATGTTAAATGTTTTTTAGTTTAGTTGTCTATATTATGTTTTCTTGTAGATGAATGGATGGATGGATGGATGGATGGATGGATGGATGGATAGATGGATGAATATATGGATGGATGAAAACAGAATGGAATGAACGAACGGACAGACAGACAGACGGATAGATGGAAGAAACAGAATGAATGAATGAACCTGTATGTTCTTTGAGATCTCTTGCAGTCTTTTATGTTTATCTTGTTTTCTCTTCACCTCATTGATATTACCAGCAACAAATACCATGCACTTGTAAGCCCTGGAGACAACTTCGAAACCTGGTAAACTTTCATCGTAATGCTCTGCCAGGTTCTGAAAATTCGTTCGGAAATTCGATTTAAAACTTTATTTTGTTCTCAATTTGTATACTAAATATGAATAAAAATATAAAGTAATAAAGAAACACGACGAAGAACAAACGTTACAAGTTACAAAACACTTGAAACTGTTGTAGTCTTACATTTGACCCTAAAATTATTCATTGTTATAAGAGAGAGCACTCAAGTCATCTTGAAACAGTTGGAACTCATGCGACAATTGTGACATTACTTATGGAAATTCGTACCAAACGACATAACCTTCTACGAATAAAGATGAAGCCTAGTTTGATATTATAATTTTAGCAATGCCAGCAGAAAACGCAGCTGTTAAAATATTGAGATGATGTAAGCATTGGTTGTTTCAATTCAATGTGTCAATCTATCACAAACAATATCATTCTGTATCAAACAGATCAGCAGCCGATGAAGCAATCATTAATAATTAATAATAATTAATAATAATTATACCCAATGAGGTTATTATTTATACAAACCCTAAGTAGTAGATGATATTTAAGGATGCGCTGTACAGGTTTGAAGAGATAGGTGTGCAATGGAAGAAGGTGCCTCAGCTGTTTCTGACATCTATCGATAAGCGCCTGATTTTCAGATCTGCTGTTGAATCTGTCCAGAGCTTCGACGGATCTACAAGTGATCATAGCCGTTAAAAGTTCGAATGAAAATCTTTTATTTAAAAAAATGATAAACAAGAGCCACAAAGCAGTTGTTTAAAAGCTCGAACGAGAAGAGAAGAAAAAAGTTGAAACTTGAAACTTCACATGCGAAGAAGAGGCACACAACCAGATATATATCTATGCACACAACCAGATATATATATCTATGCACACAACTTAACTAACCTGGGATAGTTCGTACAGTAATAAGTGTAGATGTTGAAGTTGTCCACGTTGTCGATGAACAACTGGCATATTTCAGTGACGTCAGATTCACATTCTGTTAGACTTTTCAGAAATTTTCTAAAAGCAAATAAGAAAAAAACGACAGTCAAAATTTGAATTTCATTGTAATTGATTTGAATCTTTTCGTTTAAATTCAATCCAGCCACCAGATGGCCAGATATATGAAGTAGCTTTGATTGATTGCTGATCAGTCGATACTACTCTGTCAAGTTTGCACACACAAGTTTGCATGTATTCCCATGTAAATGCAATTTCATGCTTACATGGAACTGAAAGCCGTTGTGGTGTTAAACTTTTGCTAAACTATGTGGTGGTGTGTTGTTTAATTATGTGGTGGTGTGTTGTTTAACTATGCATGTGTGATGCTAAACGATCCAATCTAGTAGTACTTACAAAGAAGGGGCAAAGGAAGAATATATACATCAAATAAGTGTTATTACGGACAACGGATAACAAAACAATACAAAGACACACTGCATGCAACAATCATCAATTATATGTGATGTATTAATACGAGATTTCTTCTACTTGCTTACTAAGATTACGACTTGAAGAGACATCAACGCCATAGAACATCGTCGCAAAGTACAAATAACTTAATTGTACAACGTTTCTTAGTACCTATGAAATGGGGTCAACCGTCACTTAACGTTCAAAGAAAAAAATGTTTGCCTTCCAGTAAAGAAATGAATTGCTAGCTGAGGAACAACTTAGTATTGTCGTGAAACCACAAATTAACATTGTTACAATCTTATAACCATAATTACAGCTTCTTTTCCTTATATTCGCCATCATCAGGATCATCATCATCAAGTGAATGAAAATATGTACACAGACCCAGATCTCAGATTACCAATTTCTAGTCGTTATGTAATTTAAATGTCAGTTTTGAGTCTACGTCGCGGTCGCGTTCTATGTCGAAGTTGTTGTAAGACTAAGATAGCTTGATGATATGCTCTCTCTCTCTCTCTCTATAATTCTATAAGAACATGTCCGTATTATTGTCATCATTATCATTACCATCATTATTGTAATCATTAGAGCCCGGCACGGCACAGGACGAGACGGGTTGTCATATTAAGGTTATCAAAACGGGGCGGGCTGAAGTCAACGTTAAAAACAGACAAAAAACTCAAGTCAGCACGGGCCAGGCCTGGACTTTTATGCGTGAACAGACAAGGACACCGCTCAAAAAATTATCCCATGCAGAGCTCTAGTCATCATCATCATCATCACCACCGCAGTTATCGTTCCCATCTCCATGCTCTACACCGGCATTGATCATCACAAGACGACAGTAACGGCACGAGAATAGTTGAAAGGGAAGTTAAGTTAGAAAAGTTGTTAGTAGTAGACCTGTTGAAGTTGTAGACGCTTTTCAAGTTGGAGAAGATGTCGTTGAGGTCGTGACGTGAGATCATTGTACTATTCTGAAGTGGTGCCCGGTAACCCTGGTAGTGATTCAATTATGAATTTATTTTAACATTCATCAAATTAAAAAAAAAACATTTGTATCTCTTTCTATCTCTAAAATAATTTCATTTTTTTTATAGTGATTGTTTTGGAAAAATTGGTTCAAAGATGAAATTTTATTGTGAAAAAGTGAAAACCCCTGCCAATTTATAGAGAAAACCAAGTCACCGACCATGGTTCAACCATGATTCAATTGAAAGTGAATAATTGAACGAAATCATAAACAGCTTCTTTCGACTGCAGATAAACAACCAACACTTAATAATTAAGTCTTAATTGCTCACACGAGATTAAAATGAAAAAATAATAATAATTATTATTATTATTATTATTACTCTACAATTATGAAATGAAACTTTTTTTAGCATTCTCAGAAAAAATGAACATGAAATTATTAAGCATAAACTAATAAGCAGCACCCGAGCAGAGTATGTATACGAGGCCATAAAGCACCTCAAGTCAAATAGAGCTCCGGGCTTGGACTATGCGCTCACTGCAGAGGTACTCAAGAAAGGCGGAAACTTCATCAGAGAGCAAATCTATTTTATCTGCAACTTGGTTTTTGACAATCTCCACGCGCCCAGTACCTGGACATCCAATATCATCGTCACCGTGCCAAAGAAAGGAAATCTCCAACTGATGACTAACTACTAGGGATGTCACGGGTAGTACTTTTTGGAGTTTTCGGGTTCGGGTTCGGGTTCGGGTTTGTGAAACTAGAGTTTTCGGGTTCGAGTTCGGGTTCGGGTTTGTGAAACTAGAGTTTTCGGGTTCGGGTCCGGGTTCGGGTTTGTAAAACTCAGGTTTTCGGGTTCGGGTTCGGGTTTGTAGTTTTCCAAAAACCGGGTTCGGGTTCGGGTACTGGTTTATGATTTCAAATTCCTGGAATTATTTTAAATTTACCTAGTGTATATACATATACAAACGAGAGCGATCAATTCATCCATTGGACATTACACGTATTGAATAAACTCTAACAAGTTATTTTTTTAGCTTTCCAAATAATGTGATTTCTTTGGCCGAAGGAGGCTTAATTATTCTAGTTCGTTCGTGGCTCGGTCCGGCCAGATAATAATGCGGATTAGTGGTCTAGTTTACACACTCACCAATAAAATGACCTATTTGTGTTATTTGTTACGCAAAGGTGATAATACAAAACTTGCAGGGCTTGCGATTAGCATAATACGTTACCTCTTAAATTGTTTTACTTTGTTAATTTTTTCGCGGCTCGGTCCGGTCGGGCAATCAGGCGGATTAGTGTCCTAGCTTACACATTTGCCAATAAAATAACTGTGGCGCATAGATCATTTATAGACTTTGCCAGTTAAAGTTTAGGATTATGCAAGATTATCTTTATAACAAAGGGTCTTTGTTATATCAGAAAAACTTTGAGTATATGAATGAATAAATATAAGGTTATATAACTGAAGTAAAAAGTTTAGAGTCATGGCTATCCGCGATTTCTTCGACCGAAGGAGGCTTAATTATTTTAGTTCGTTCGCGGCTCGGTCCGGCCTTATTATAATCAAACGGATTAGTGGTTTAGTTTACACAATCACTAATAAAATGACGTATTTGTGTTATTTGTTACGCAAAGGTGATAATACAAAACTTCTACGCTCGCGATTAGTATAATATGTTACGTCAACAAAACTTGTAATTTATTAATCTCTAAGACACAGCTTTTATAAAGATTTATTTGTTCACAACTCCGAGTTCGGGTATTAGGCTTATAAATTTTCGGGTTCGAGTTCGGGTATCAAGTTTTCACATTTTCGGGTTCGAGTTCGGGTTCGGGTATCAAGTTTTCTTATTTTCGGGTTCGGGTTCGGGTATCAAGTTTTCACATTTTCGGGTTCGGGTATCAAATTTTCACACTTTCGGGTTCGAGTTCGGGTTCGGGTATCAGAAAAAGACCGGGTAGTACCGAACTCGGGTTCGGGTTCGGGTACCCGTGACATCCCTACTAACTACAGAGGTATCTCTCTCATGTCCATAGCAGCAAAGGTTTACAATCTAATGCTTCTCAACCGCATTAGAACTCCAATTGACAAGCTGTTAAGGAAAAACCAAGCTGGGTTCAGAATTGGACGTAGTTGTGTTCAACAGATTAACATCTTGAGACGTATCATGGACGGAGCATATAGTCAGAATATCCCGATGTTCATCACATTCATCGACTTCAAAAAAGCATTTGATTCGATTGATCGGGATATGATGTTTGCAATATTAAGACACTATGGCATTCCCAATAGAATAGTCTCAGCCATAAAAGTACTATATGAAAATTCATCTAGCCAGGTCTTTGTTGAAGGGGAACTATCCGAGCCATTCAGTATCACCACAGGAGTCCTACAGGGAGATGTCTTGGCCCCTTTCTTGTTTGTCATTGTAATCGATTATGTCATGAGACGAGCGGAACATGGTTTCGGCTATCTGACACACCGTCGCAATGGATCAAGACAGGCGGAGAGAAGGATTAATGACCTCGACTTTGCGGATGACATAGCCCTGTTGGAGAACTCAATAGAAGGTGCTCAGCGACAACTGAATGCTCTCAACGAAGAATCAAAAAAGGTTGGGCTGGAAGTAAACACCATGAAGACCGTACAGATGCGTCTCAACATCCCTGAAGATTTTAATGCACCGCACCTCACAATTGACGGCGAAAAAGTAGAAGTGGTCCACGACTTCAAATATCTTGGTTCTCACATGAACTCAGATGTCAAAGATATTGAGGCCAGAATCGCACTTGCATGGGGGGCCTTCCACAAACTGGAGAAGATCCTCACCTCCAGACACGTCGGTGTGATGCTGAGAGTGCGCTTCTTCAACGCTGCATGTGTATCGATTTTGTTGTATGGATGTGAATCCTGGCTTGTAACAAAAAGTTTGTCGATTAAATTGGACGTGTTTGCCAGAAAGTGTTATCGCAGGATGATCGGTGTGGTTCCGTCAGAGGATCATATGACAAATGAGGACCTGTACGACAGAGTACAGTCAGCTCCTATCAGCACATTGATCCGTCATCGTCAGATGTCTTTCACTGGTCACTGCCTACGTATGAACCAGGATGAACCGGCAAATATATACATGCTGTATACATCGAACGTGAGAGCTGGCAACAGACGCGGCCGTCCACGAATGTCATACCTCGACCAGATGTCAACATACATGGGTTATGACAGAAAGAGTATCACCGCTGAGGATGTTAGAAGGGAAGCCACGGAGGCCAAAGGAGAGAAATGGAAGCTCAGATATTGTCGTCTGCGGAGTGGAGGGACCAACGGGTCCGGACGAAACGTAGTCGGTCGATGATGATGATGATGATTGTACAGTTGAAATGCCATATAAATGTACTATTGAAATACAATATAAATGTACAGTTGAAATAAAATATAAATGTACATTTGAAATAAAATATAAATGTACATTTGAAATCAAATGTAAATGTACATTTGAAATTTAATTGCATTGCTAATCATGCAGCAAACTTTCAAACTTGAGACATCTATTTAGGAGATTGAAGAGGTTTGTATATGTATATACAAACCAATCAAAAAAGATTTCGTTTTTTGTTCACTTATAAATCTATTAATTTATTCATATGGACTAATTACATGCAAAACCATGAATGCCTCCAAAGCAGGCTTAATTGCGGTAAATGTTTAACTCGGCTAGATTGCCTATTACTGTCTGCTCTTTAGTACTATATCTGTGAGGGAAGTAAATTAAAAGATAATGTCATCATTGATTTACAATTTTGCTTAATTCAATGCAGCGAAGAAAGTCAACAGATAAGTATGTGGTGGAGGTCGCGTTAACAATACATTCATTTTCATTAACAATAACAATAATAATAATAATAACAGCCTTTAAAACCTCAGTCACAACATATGAGAAAAGAAATCCCTCTCTCTCTCTCTCTCTCTCTCTCTCTCTCTCTCTCTCTCTCTCTCTCTCATATAGTCAGTAGTACTCTATTATAGTAACTGCTAATATGGAAGGTCAGGGTAAAGTCTATTACAGCACATACCCCCTGACAGAAGACCAATTATTACAGCACATACTCCCTCACAGAAGACCGATTATTACAGCACATACCCACTTAGAATACCAATTATTACAGCACATACCCCTCTGACAGAAGACCAATTCTTACAGCACATACCCATCTGACAGAAGACAAATTATTTTACAAAGTATAATTATACTTTTCATAGCAATCGCGAGACACAAAAATAAAGCTCTAGATTGTGATGATTTCTAGAAAAGTTAACATGGAAGAAATAAAATATATTGAAAGACTTATTCCATGAGCGTCTCCAAGACAAACAGTTGCATAAGCAAGTTATCCCGATCCTTTGTAATTAAGTGTCATTAATTAGGCCACGCAGATAAAACAATCATATATGTATATACTACTATATACATTCAATCATTCCAAGTTGAATGTTGGCTGTAACTTAACTTGCCACATGACTGTGATTATGCACAGGAATCATTCAATATATGCTGAATATAATTAATTAATAATTAAGATGTGAATAGATTGTTGGTCATGTGATTAAATGGAAGTTATTAACAAGCATTTCAAAAATGAATGGAATGCTGTCTGACTTCCATTAATTCCATCATAGCTTTAGATTAGAACAACCATCAAATAATTAGCATAATCGCCACCATCATCATCTTGGCTATAAACTCGAAATCATTATCATAATCATCCTAATTACTAAAGCCATCATCTTCTCAAATCCAGCATTCATTCAGACTAATAGTATTAAAAGAGGGATGTTGAATGGTGGTGTTGATGGTAATGAACATTTATTTTGTGGTGATGAATATGCAACATGTAATGTATATGTAACATGGTAGTGATGTACCATGATGATGATAATGATGATGGTAATAAACGTATAACATTATAGTGACATAGACTTCAGAGAGCCGATTAAAGGAAGGACAGGTTTCTCAGTTATTTCATATTGTCCAAAACCAAGATGGATGTGCAACAGTACAATCAAAAGTAAATAAATAGAAAAAACCAATTATGTGAATAAGGTAAAATAGTAATATGTAAGTAAATATATTTGAATATTCATAACATACATTACTTCACATTTTTTTAGTATTTCAAAGATATAATAATATCATACTTAAAAACGTTTGTAAATAAAGATGGAAATGATTTCAAATGATGATAAACGGCAGTTATATCCCAGAGGTGGTTGTCCTATGAATCTACATTAGCGTCACACCAGAGTAAGATAGATCAAAACCAGTGAGATTAGCAGTTGAGTACATTACAAATGATGCCACCCTCAATGCATAAATCATATCTGCCAGATTGTTTGTTTACAATTAGTTAACCCAAATAATAAATTTAATTATAATTATTTAAATTTAAAATAACAATAAGTACTCTTCAGAATGAATAAAATCGAAAGTGAAATAAGAAATTAAAAATCATTTCACTGCATATTTAAAAATAGAAAAATAATTTAAAAATCTCTATAAATTATTACTGAAAATATTATAATGAATTACAATTTATGACCCATTTGATAAAACAAATTATACCTGAAGAATATCCTTGAGATCTTTAATGTAAGATTTCTCAGTGCTCAGTAATTCCATGACAACATTTTTTATGTATGAATTTTGACGGGATGGTGTGATGTGTTCCTCCAATGAGTTGTTGTTCATTTGAACAACCAAATCAGAAGTTGGAGACCGGTTTGTCGACTCTCCAAAAAAGTTTCGCTTTTTAAAAGAATTTTTCTTTGTTTTGTTAAAAAAATTACTTTCCGAAACGTCTTTTTTGGTTTTTTGTTTCTTCTCAGGTTTGACGGGCTCTTCGGTAACTTGGGATTTAGTTTTTGACGATCCCCTGGAACTTAAACTGGAATTATCGTACGAAGTGTCAGAGTCTTCACTGTTTTTAGAAAAGGACTTGGAAATTTTCATTTTCAAAGATAAATATGTTGATGAATCCAATGAAGCTAAACTGGGCCTTCTTCTGGGTGACTCTTGGTGTTGGTCAAAGTCATTACACATTTCATTTTCCCTAGAGATCACTTCAGTCGCTGCCCTGTCGACTTCATCCAAATCGTGTGAAGATGCAAAGCAAACGGCATTTCCAACAACTCCAAATCCAGTTATCATTGAATTTTGTGGCTGGTGGTTTTTGTTGTGCTTTTTTGAATTTGATTTGAGGCTTGTAAATTTGTCCAAGACTTTTGTGGCAGAATTTTGTTGCTGAATCGAACCAGCCATGCTGGTTGTACGATTTCGTTTTTAATTCAAACACTTCATAAAAAATTTCTTCTAAAGAAATGGTCTTTAATATTCTTGTTTTCAATGAAGAATTTGAAAAAAACTTTAACTATGTCATCCTTAAAAAAAAAAAAAAATATTTAACCTCTATTTGAAAAGTACTGAAAACTTGATATGTAAAATGTAATTTATCCATATGAACAAATTAAATTACTGCAGCTGAGCTGGTAGACTCTCTTAGCATGCTAATAAATAGATGCACTTTAATTGTCGTTTCATGGGTAAAACTAAAGCTAGCAGACGCTTAAAAAATTGGCAAGTAATGACCTGTAGTCAGTGTAGTCCTGTGTCATGTTTTGTATGTAACTGACATTGATAACACACACAAAACTAAGCATGAAACCGATTGAATCTTGAAACAGCGTTCACGATTTTTAAAACAAATGAATTGAAGTCAGTAGTTAGTAGTTAGTAAGTAGTAAGTAGCAAAAGACATGAAAAAGCCGCGTATAAAACTTTCGACCTATTTTAATTTCAGTTTATTAATAAATCCTTAAAATACCATTTGAAAAACTATTGTATTTTTATAATGACCTTACCTTCTAAAATTGAGGCATAAACAAGTTCCTTATTTACAACGAAAGCGTAAACAAACAATCTAAATGGATCGCCCCGCTTCTCACCTGCCCGCGACAAAGCAAGACAGCCTAGAGGCTCAGCAGGTACTACATCGTCAACATTAGGTAAGTCGGCGCGCACTATCTTGCAGCGTAACACATACGTTATACGCTCGCACGCGAGCAAGCACAGCTATGAGCTTTGAACATTAGGTTTTTTTGTATTTCCGACGATTAGTGCTGCTTAGACTATGTTAAGATCAATTGCAATTGAATTACGAAATCAATCAGTCAAACTTATAAAGCGCCTATTCTTAAATTCAAAGGCGCTTGCTCTCCAATATATTCGCTAAATAAAAATGTTCTAAAAACCACGAAAAACAACAATAAATTACAACATGAATACCTAATTAGAAAACGTAAGACTATCAGCATAATTTACCAACAGACACAAGAAAACAAACATTCAACAAGAGCATATACAACTAACGAAAAGAAACTGTTATCAGGGCCGTATTTAGGGGGGTGTTTACGGGTTAAACCCGCCCCCCCCCGAAATCATGAAAAATAATTAAAATCGGTGTAAAATAAGAACAAATGTGCTAGGATAAAATAAAATAACCTTGAAAAATTGCAATGTTAATGACACTTAATGATTTTTAAACATAATTTTATGTAAGGTTCTGTGTGTTACATTCCTTGATAGAGGAAAATTTGGAAAAAAAATTGAGCCCCCTCCCCCGAAAACAACTTCTAAATACGGGCCTGACTGTTATTATATGAAAATTATTTCTAAATGGCCTCTATAAGGCAGAACTACTAATGACCCTAAAACTAACAACTATAACAAATCTTTTTTTTCAATCACTAACACGATACCATACTAAAACTACAAAAAAACTTTTTTTAATCACTAACAGGAAAACACGCTATGAAAAAGCATCAATAATAACCATTGACAAACATTCTGAAAAAAAATAATAATCATGAGGATAAAGAAATACTAACAAATCAAATATTAAGTCAAATTAAACACAACCAAGCCCTTATTAAAAAATACAAATCAATCAGTGAAGAAAACTCCACAAGAAAATTGAATAACATTTCAACCCGAAAAAACGAAAGAGCAATGAAGATGTTTTGTTCAGTGGCGGATCCATAAATTCCTGCCTGGTGGATGGATGCAGGTAAATCGCTTTCAAAAAATTTTCACCAAATAGCTGATGACCAAACTTTTTTTTTTAAATTACACTTTCATCCCAGAAAAGCTAATGACCAGGGGTAGTCATAGGTATTTTTCAACAAATTTACTGGTCATTTTCAATAAACAAGGTTATTCTATCAAACAAATTTTTAGTAATATTCTGGTTGGGTGCATTCCACCATCTCCCCTGGATCAGTCCCTGTTGTCCGTGTTCCGTGATATCACAGACTCCTATATCAAGGACAGGAATAATTAAGAGCATATGGCTGGTGGTATCATACAAACTTCGACCACTCGCTAATGCTAATAAGTTTCTTAGAAAAAAATACTTTACCCTATGATTAATAACAAAGACTAGTGGTTTTGCCCATCCCAAATATTGCATTTGTTTTCAACCAAATATTGCATTTGTTTTCAACCAAATATTGCATTTGTTTTCAACCAAATATTGCATTTGTTTTCAACCAAATATTGCATTTGTTTTCAACCAAATATTGCATTTGTTTTCAACCAAATATTGCATTTGTTTTCAACCAAATATTGCATTTGTTTTCAACCAAATATTGCATTTGTTTTCAACCAAATATTGCATTTGTTTTCAACCAAATATTGCATTTGTTTTCAACCAAATATTGCATTTGTTTTCAACCAAATATTGCATTTGTTTTCAACCAAATATTGCATTTGTTTTCAACCAAATATTGCATTTGTTTTCAACCAAATATTGCATTTGTTTTCAACCAAATATTGCATTTGTTTTCAACCAAATATTGCATTTGTTTTCAACCAAATATTGCATTTGTTTTCAACCAAATATTGCATTTGTTTTCAACCAAATATTGCATTTGTTTTCAACCAAATATTGCATTTGTTTTCAACCAAATATTGCATTTGTTTTCAACCAAATATTGCATTTGTTTTCAACCAAATATTGCATTTGTTTTCAACCAAATATTGCATTTGTTTTCAACCAAATATTGCATTTGTTTTTAACCAAATATGTTTTCAATAAAATTAAATATTTTAATATGTTGTATTTCACCATTATAACAAGTTGTTGAAATTTTGAAAATTAAAAAAGTTAAACTACACACTTTGTAAACAAAATAAAAAGCGGCTATTATAAATTGTTTTGAATTTTCGCTCAGGCCACGAATTATGTTTCGTTTTGAATGTTCATTTATTTATTAAGGTATCAACTTTGTACGAATCATTGTTTTGATTGGTGATCAGAAAAGTTTTTGTATACAAATTTTCTACATGGATGACACGGAGAAAGTGCTCTACGATTTCCAAGAATTTTTAGAAGAACCTACGTCACTTGGCAAATCTTATTGCGGTCCGTTTAAAAAGGAATATGATTATAAGGAAACTGCTTATTTAACAACAGAAAAGGCGATAAATGTAACAATTTTACAGATTTGTTTAGAGATCCATCTTATTTCTTATTATTATTTAAATTTTAAAAATATACAATTCATTTTTTCTTGTAGAGAAAATCACCGAATTATTAACTAAATTTTAATTATTAAAACTGAAACTTTTCTTGTTTATCAAAAGGACCTTTTGGACTATTGCAAAGCAAATCCATATATATACAGAGATGTTTTAAAAAAAAGAAAGGTTGATTCGATATACAGTTCAGGGTTTTTATCTTCCTTAAAAGTGAGGCTACTTAATTATACATGTTTTTTTTATTTTTTAATCATTATTCTTTTATATTAATTAACAGGTATTTAATTTAATTATAGAAATTTTATTTGGTGTTTTTAGATTTTTTTCTGCTCTACTGTTTTTGGGAAAAAATACTTGAATAATTTGATAAGCGATGAAGAATTCGAAGAAAAATTCAATGGCTTGTTGAAAAGCATAGAAATTTTACAAAGCCAAAACAGAGGTTGTCATTTTTGAGTCTGTTAAATATCTATAAGTTATATTTGTATTTGTTGCAATATTAATTTTTATTTCAGAAAATTTCTACAAGGAGAAACTAAACAGCAGTACCCAGCCAGTTGCCAATAAAGTGAATGTTCAAGTTGACAAAGAAGATTCAAAGAAACTGAGTTTATTACAAAACTTAAATCAGCCAGAATCAACCAGGAGTTGTATTATCAATTCAACTCCATTGAGACGGCCTCCGATACATTTATTTACACCCAAATATTTGTTTGCATCCAAAGAGAAAAACGTTGTTGAATCTTCAGTTGACAATGATGTTGAAAATCATAAACTTGAAACAGACATATCAGTTGACAATGTTGTTGAAAATCATAAACTTGAAACAGACATATCAGTTGACAATGTTGTTGAAAATCATAAACTTGAAACAGACATATCAGTTGACAATGTTGTTGAAAATCATAAACTTGAAACAGACATATCTGTACAGAGCAAGAGAGGTGGGATTCCACCCCCTCCTCCACCACCCCCTCCACTACCACCTCTTCCGCCACTTCAAAATGCCCCGATTAATTTTGCTTCCATCATAATGAAAAGAACAAGCAGCTTGAGAAATAAAAGAAAACATGATGTCTGTTTGGTCTTTTTAATTCTTTTTTAGCATAGTATATCATAATTAAATGAAAATAATTACTTTTTTCTTTCATATAAGTATAAGATTATAGTGGATGTTATTTATTTTCTGGTATTTATGCATATTTAATGTTTTAACTGTCTATTATTTTAGGATTTTGAAGCAACTTCTAGACCATCTAAGAAGAAACCTTCTTCGACTGCTGGGTTGGTTTATTTCAATAATATAATCGAATCTCATTTTTTATGCTAACAAATTTCTCTCAAACTGCTTACAGAATATTTTCCAAGTTGGGAAGCTTGAATGATGAAATTCGTGGTAACCCGAAAAGCAGACTTAAAAAGACCAACATTGAAAGGTTTATGAAGCTATTCATTAGTGTTCATGTGAATGATTGTGTAACTTTCTTTGAGATTGGATTCATTTAAATCTTTTAATCATTCAATCTGAATAAGGATTTGAATAAGATAATTGATAGCTTGCAGCTGCTATCTTTCATCTCAAATGACTTCTCTATGGCTTCTCAGATTTTATCCAAGAAGGATAGAAGTTTAACTCTTTAAACTTTTATTTATATCAGATGTTAACAAATACCTTAATTTTTGGAATTATGATAAATATAACCTTGATTAAAAGATGCAAGGTCATTGGGAGTGCCCCTTAGTGCCCCCTTCATGACACTCTCGTTTTTATGTGATCGCTAGTATTTTAAATTTCCTCGCAGGTCGCCAGGTGGAACTCCGTTGATTAAAAATACTGACAATTCGGCAGGCTCAGAAGATCTTAAAGCAGTCTTAAAGAGAGTTCTCGAAGAGAAGTTCAGCAGCATCCACGACAAATCGTGTTCATTCAATCAATCTTATGACTCATTCTACGACTAACATCTAATAAAACTGCGTTCAAGATATAATGTGATTCTATTTTATCCTTATTATACATCTTCTCTTAACATTGTCTGTTGTTCATGGTTTACAGTATTGTTATAAATCGTGAATATTTCACGAAATTTGTAGTAGAAATTGTTGTTTACGTTTTACATTTCGCTCAATGGGTTATTATAATAAGATGCAGGTAAATCTAACATGTCTGCACTGATGGAAATGCTCATAGCTTGAAAACTATGCAAGGTTGTGCTACATTGCTGAAGGAATATTTTATTATCTACCTATTACGGCTGGCGTGTTAAAGTTTATCGGATGAGTTCGCGCTGAGTATTGTAGAATTTATTTTGTCGTTCAATGGTTTGTTTGGAAAACCTTTGCTGGAATTATACATGTTGTTTGAATCGTTGATTGTATTGTTACTTTTGATCTACGTTCATGGAAGTACCACTACAGGTTGGTAAGAATTCAATAGTAGTAAGTATTAAGTATGTTGTTTACAAATAAACATCATACTTTAGCATCGCTCGCAGGGGCGCACCCAGCAAAAAATGATGGGGGGGCTCAAGTGCGAAAAAATGCCCGCCGGAGTAGAATTTTTTTTGACTATCTTTAGTCTGTAGTCTTTTTCTTGGTATTTTAATAATTTATTAATGAAAAAAAGAAAGACTACAACCCGAAGATAGTCAAACTCAGTTTTAAACCAGTTAAAGCAATTGCAGAAAAATAAGTTTATGAATAAATCTAGATCCCCCAGTTTAAAATAGGGAAAAAGCTCGCCGAAGGCAATTTTTTACCAATGCTTTTATTAACTCGTCGGCTCTGTTTCTCTGTCTGTTTCTCTGTCTGTTTCTCTGTCTGTTTCAAATCTTGCAATCAATTTTTGAGTCACTTCCTGATGATAGATTTTTTTCAAATTTTGCATACATGCTCAAGATAGAAGACAATGCAATATTCAATTATTAGTTTTACAATAAGTCAATTAATTTAGTTAATTTTCTTGAGGATTTTATCGAGGGGTTTCTTGAGGGTTTTCTTGAGGGTTTTCTTGAGGGTTTTCTTGAGGGTTTTCTTGAGGGTTTTTTTGAGGGTTTTTTTGAGGGTTTTCTTGACCACAAAACGCTAACCGACTGGCAGACTATTTTACCAAGTTAACACGAACCACACTCACTGACCGCGATTCTCAAGCGTGTACGAAATTTTCATGAAAATAGTTGAGATATTTAAATTCGATGCTTTTTGATGATATTTTTATTATTACCAATGCTTTTATTAACTCGTCGTCTCTGTTTCTCTGTCTGTTTCAAATCTTGCAATCAATTTTTGAGTCACTTCCTGATGATAGATTTTTTCAAATTTTGCATACATGCTCAAAATAGAAGACAATGCAATATTCAATTATTAGTTTTACAATAAGTCAATTAATTTAGATAATTTTAATTAATTTCGATATTTCGATATAATTAAGATATTTCGACTTTAACATAAAATAAAAGAGTAATATAAGAAAAAATTGATTGCAAAATTTGTGTTTTAATTACATATAAGAGCATTGGTTTTAAAAATTCGTTTTTAATTTACTTGTTTTTGACTATCTTCAGTCTGCAGTCTTTTTGGTATCTTTAAGAGTTTATTAATGATAGAAAATAAACACTACAAACTGAAGATAGTCAAAATCAGTCTCAAACCAGTTAAAACAATTGTAAAAAAATAAGTTTATGAATAAATGTAGCACACCTCACCCCCACTCAAAGAAAACCCCTTCACATTTAGGAGAAATTGCAGGGCCTTCGAATTTGCCTTGTGGGGGTTTGCTCAATTTTAGAAAGAGAAGAAATTTTTTTTTACTATCTTTAATCTGCAGTTTCATTTTGGTATCTTTAAGAATTTATTAATTATAGAAAATAAAGACTACAAACTGAAGATAGTTAAAATCAGTCCCAAACCAGTTAAAGCGATTGTAAAAAAAGTTTATGAATAAATGTAGCACCCCCACCCCCTACCCAAACAACTTATTGAATTTGGAAAAATTGCAGGACCCTCCGATTTGGCCTGGGGGGGGGCAGTTGCGCCCCTGATCGCTCGTGCATTAGTTGAATGAATTACGCTTATGCGCAAGAAAGTAGTAATTCTAAAAACTTGATAATTATCACTTAGCACTATTTTTATTGTTATCTGCTGAATGGGAGAGAAGGGAAATGAGTGATAGTCTGCTGATATACAAAATCCAACTGAATTCTAGTTTACCGAATATTTATGAGGCCTGCCTTTTTCAGCCATCCTAGAATATTCATCTCTGATACAAAAATTTTGGCATAATTTAGATCCGTGTAATACTGTTGTGGTGATTGAAGACGACTGGAGATACCCATCGGAGGAAAATAACAAGAAATGCGACCGATCGCTAACACCGGGTATCTGGTACAAATTCAAATACCGGGGAAAACCAGCAGAGATCGCTCAAGGACCAATAAGAGTAATTTAACTTTAGTTTTTATAATGCTGTTGATAAGCTTATTTATTAAGATTTGCTATTTTCATGTATTTGTATATCGTTCTAATTTTAGACTTAAGTACTTTTCTATTTTATTTTTAACACTTTTTCTTTCACAAGTTTTAAATTTTTAAGGAAAATCACTGTAGCACTTCCGGTCCAATTTCCGTCTCCCTTCAATCGTCGTATCACCTGTACCCTCCTCCGATTGGACAATCGGCCCTGTACACGTCGTGCGTTCACGTGACCTTGATGGGCGTGATCACGTGCGTCGATCACCTGACCATTCCTCTCCTGGCGATGACCTGTCCAGATGACGAGGTCATTTATTTTTTCAACAAAACGATTGAAGATTGTCCGTCGGCGTTTTGTGTTTTGGGTGAGTTATTATAATGCGAAAGTTTGTTATCGTTACAGAAAAGTTAAATTAACTCTAAAACAAGAGTTGTTTATTTATTTAGCCAGGAATGAAAAAGCTGACACTTTTTTCTTGTTGGGTTAGCAAGCAATTTAGTTTGTTTAAATGTTAATTATTAGTAAAATAAAATCTAATAAAATAATAAAACAAGATTTTATTATTACCTAAAAAAAATTTATCGCTTATAAAAATAAATTTTTTCGTGTTATTATGCATCTTAATGCAAAAAAATTTGTTGTAGATGCCACCGATGAAGGAAAATATTTCAACCAGCCTCCACCAATTGAAGTAACTAAAATAAATAAATAAATAAATAAATAAATAAATAAATAAATAAATAAATAAATAAATAAATAAATAAATAAATAAATAAATAAATAAATAAATAAATAAATAAATAAATAAATAAATAAATAAATAAATAAATAAATAAATAAATAAATAAATAAATAAATAAATAAATAAATAAATAAATAAATAAATAAATAAATAAATAAATAAATAAATAAATAAATAAATAAATAAATAAATAAATAAATAAATAAATAAATAAATAAATAAATAAATAAATAAATAAATAAATAAATAAATAAATAAATAAATAAATAAATAAATAAATAAATAAATAAATAAATAAATAAATAAATAAATAAATAAATAAATAAATAAATAAATAAATAAATAAATAAATAAATAAATAAATAAATAAATAAATAAATAAATAAATAAATAAATAAATAAATAAATAAATAAATAAATAAATAAATAAATAAATAAATAAATAAATAAATAAATAAATAAATAAATAAATAAATAAATAAATAAATAAATAAATAAATAAATAAATAAATAAATAAATAAATAAATAAATAAATAAATAAATAAATAAATAAATAAATAAATAAATAAATAAATAAATAAATAAATAAATAAATAAATAAATAAATAAATAAATAAATAAATAAAATAAATAAGTAAGTAAGTAAGTAAGTAAGTAAGTAAGTAAGTAAGTAAGCAAGCAAGCAAGCAAGCAAGCAAGCAAGCAAGCAAGCAAGCAAGCAAGCAAGCAAGCAAGCAAGCAAGCAAGCAAGCAAGCAAGCAAGCAAGCAAGCAAGCAAGCAAGCAAGCAAGCAAGCAAGCAAGCAAGCAAGCAAGCAAGCAAGCAAGCAAGCAAGCAAGCAAGCAAGCAAGCAAGCAAGCAAGCAAGCAAGCAAGCAAGCAAGCAAGCAAGCAAGCAAGCAAGCAAGCAAGCAAGCAAGCAAGCAAGCAAGCAAGCAAGCAAGCAAGCAAGCAAGCAAGCAAGCAAGCAAGCAAGCAAGCAAGCAAGCAAGCAAGCAAGCAAGCAAGCAAGCAAGCAAGCAAGCAAGCAAGCAAGCAAGCAAGCAAGCAAGCAAGCAAGCAAGCAAGCAAGCAAGCAAGCAAGCAAGCAAGCAAGCAAGCAAGCAAGCAAGCAAGCAAGCAAGCAAGCAAGCAAGCAAGCAAGCAAGCAAGCAAGCAAACAAACAAACAAACAAACAAACAAACAAACAAACAAACAAACAAACAAACAAACAAACAAATAAATAAATAAATAAACAGATGATTGAATAAAAATAATAAATCTATATATATAAAAATGAATGTTTGTATGTATGTATGTATGTATATAGGTATGTTATTCATGCATTGCTACACCATTCATCCGATCGTAATGAAATTTTCACACAACCTTGAGAGTCAAGGGGAATCAAATATAGAGAAAAAATTTTTGTAATCCGTCACAAAATGAGCGGAGCGGAGCGGGTGAGCGAGCGGGAACTATATATATATGTATGTGCGTATGTATGTGTGTATGTATGTATGTATGTGTATGTGCATGTATGTGTGTCTGTGTGTGTGTTTATGTATGTACTAGCGAAGATACCCGGGTTTTTTAGAGGTTTTTCTAATGTTTGTCTCTTTCTCTCCCGTCTCCTGTCCCACCTGCTTTCCTACTCCTGTTCGCTTTTCCGTTTTCGGTCGTTTTCCCGCTGCCGGTCGCTTTCCGCTCCCGGTCGCTTTCCCGCTCCCGGTCGTTTTCCCGTTCCCAGGTCGCTGTCCCGTTCCCGCTCACGTTTGCTCTCCCATTCCCGCTCACGCTTGCTTTTCCGTTCCCGCTCGCTGTCCGTTCCGGGTCGCTTTCCCGTTTCTATAATAGACAAACTAACCCACAAACATTCATATATATATATATATATAGTCTTAGCAAATCTATTTTACGTTTTATAGGCTAACAGAAGTTATGAAAGAATGGAAAAGAGAAAATGAGCGTGAACGGGAACGGGAACGGGAGAGCAACCGTGACCGGGAATGGGAGAGCAAGCATGACCGGGAACGGGAGAGTAAGCGTGAGCGGGAACGGGAAAGCGACCGGGAACGGGAAAGCGACCGGGAACGGGAAAGCGACCGGGAACGCGGAAAGCGACTGGAATCGGGAGAGCAAGCTTGGAAGGAAACGCGAGCAAGAGAGAAAATCGATAACAAAACTTCTGAGCGGGAAAGCGACCGGGAGCTGGAAAACGACCGAGAGCGGAAAAGCGACCGGGAACGCGACGAAAACGGGAAAGTGGAGAAGGAAACGGGAGCGAGAGAGACAAACATTAGAAAAACCTCTAAAAACCCCGGGCAACGCCGGGTAACCCCGCTAGTTAAATAATAAAAAAAACTAAGCAACTATATAATTAAATAAGCAAGTAATTATTAATTAAATAAATACAAATTTAAAGGGCGAAGATGATCTTCAGTTTGTTTATTTAGATGTCGATAGAGGTTTCTCCCTTGACGCCAACTCATCTTGACGCCATAGTTACGCTTACGACAGATTTGGAGGTAACTATTATTATACTATTACTCATTTTTACCTCCTTACTTACCTACTTACTACCATACCTACCTACCTACCTGCTTACTACCAAACCTACCTACCTACCTGCTTACTACCATACCTACCTACCTACCTGCTTACTCCCAAACCTACCTACCTACCACTACCATCCCAGTGTTCTATCCAGACACCTTAGGGAGATGAATTTTCTTCCTCATACGTTTCAAATTCTCTCCCCAAAATTTTAAATTTTTTAGGTAATTTTTGGAACGAAATATTATTGTTTGCGAAAAATGTAATAATTTTTGAATTCTCCTGCAAAGTCAAAAGGTCTGAATGAAACATTGTATACCTACCAACCTACCTACGTACGTACCTACGAACCTATCTGTTCACCTGCTTACCTGCCTACCTATTACCTTATTACCTACCTGTCTAATACCATCCTGTCGTCCAAATCGACTTTAATCGGACAAGTATGTTAAACTAACAAAAACAAACAAACAAATATTACCAACCTACCTACCTACTAATTGTTATTTACTTACTGTACTGATATTGATGCATCACTTATTCATAATTTGTATACAACTTGAAAAAAACTGTTTATTTGCTCAGCTCAATGAAACGAACAATGATTTGAAAACATACATATCAAGGACGTTAAACGCTAAGCCTTGGCAGAAAGAAGGATGTTATTCAGAGGAGACTCCGACAAAAAATCGATCCTTGTGTCTACTAGAGAACGGGACCAATAATTACGAATCTAACATAATTGATCCGCAGTTCATTGTAATTAACAACTTGATGAACTTATCAACAAATTCTTCTTCATCATTCGGTCAAATGGAACAAACGAAACGATCTTCAAACGAAGAGGAATTCTTACTGGAATTCTCCAATTACGTTTGTCCAATACAACCAGAAGATGTCAGATTTATTCGATTAGACCGCGGCAGGGTTTCCAGCAAACACAGAACATCTATTTACGTCGAAGGGTTTTGTGAGAATCTATTTAATTAATTTTATTCTATCTGTTTTATCTCACTCAAAACGATCATTATTATTTTTTTGTGTCATTTAAACCTCAGGTGGAATCATCGGTGGAGAAGATCTGTACGAAGCAATCATGTGGCTCAATTCAACAGATATCTTTTACATTCAAGTAAGTCCTCTTTATGTGTAGATGTGTGTATTTGTATCTGTTTTGTGTGTGTGTGTGTTGTGTGTAAAGCTGACGACTTTCATAAAAAATTGGAAATTGTCTCATCGTAATGAATTTAAACTTTATGAAATTTCATTGAAATATAGCATGAGAGTCAAAATTTAAAATCTCCACCAACAAAAGAAATCGTTGAAGATAAGTTTTCAATATATTTGCTTCGTACAGACTGAAACGAGACTGACAAAAATACAAAGAGGTCTACCTGAAGATCAAATGCCAGCAATTAAAATTCCAGAATTTTCGTTGAAGCCCATCTCTTGGGTGATCATGCTCTACTCCGTGTTTGTCGTCGTTTCTCTGTTTCTTCCAGTACTGACTCATGTCAAATCCCGGCAAAGGGAAAAATTCGTAAGTTTTAATTTTGTTAGTTGATCTAAAAACAAATGTATTTTAAATTATTCATATTTTATTTAGTTTTTAATACTTCACTAAAAATTTAACCAAAAAGAACGTTTTCTTAGAACAACTTCTGTTCCAGTTTCTACTTTTCTTTCTCTCCCGTGATAAAGCTATCACAGAATAAAAATCAATGAATGCCATATTAAATACTTCATCCAATCGTTCCAATCTACGTCGAAATTCTAAAATGAAAACGTATAACTAACATCGATTTAACATAATTTTCGCAGATTTTGATCGACTGCGACCTCAAACCACTCGTGATGATCAACAACTCACGAAGATCTCACAGCAGGAGAAGCAGACTGAACACGTCAACCTCATCCTCCACCAATCTCATCCACCACGTACACAATCTTTCCACCAGCACCAGAAGACCATCGACCACGTCTGGAGCGACCCTCTTGTCGTGCACCAAAACGCCTCCGATACCCGCCAAAATTCAGACGAGGCCGAACAAGACGAAAGCAGCACCTGTTTTACAGGGGTGTCGTGATGGTGACAGTGACGATGCCAAACTGATCGAGGAGGGCACCGGTTGGATTGTTCCGCTGGAAGAAATAGTAGAATTACAGAAAAATGCCAAGAACAGCAGTGGAGCTGTAACTCCCAAACTGGTTGTGGATCATAAACGAAGAAATAAGGGTAGAAGTTATCGACCAATCACGAGACAGATTATGTAATCGATTGTAAACGTTTTTTGCATGTAAACTGGTTTTTTATTGGTAAGTGTATTTATAAATAACTTTAAAACAAAAAAAAAAACAAGTTAACTTCCAGATTAATTATTCTTATATCGTCAAGCAATCTTACATTTCATGACACCTCCCATGAAACGAATGCAAGCAAACAGCAGCGAGCAGATTTAAATTTGTTTTGCTAATTACAACAAAGCAAAGCGAATGCTTTTACATAATGAAATCAACTTAAAATTATTATGTTTTGTAAAATTCGAGAAATTTATCCATAAGATAGAGATAATACGAATTTCATGATAGAAGTGTACAAATTTACTACAATGTCGATTTCTTCATTCGTAAGAAAAATGTTTGGCCAAGAGAGTTGTGTGAGATAGTTTTCATTTCTGCAATAAAAAGTACCGTTGTTGGAAGAGACTGGATCACTGGGTGGTGGGTCCATCTCTTAGACTTATAATATTCCCTGTTGGCCATCTCTTATGATATTCCCTGTTGGTCATATCATGTGATCTTTCGGCCGAATTCGTAGATAGAGTTCACCGGGTTCAATTTGTTCGAAATTAAATTAACACATGTTTTCAATTTATTAATTTATTTCAAGACAATTATATCTGCAGTGGAATCAAAATGTGAATAGCTGATAATATGATACAAATTTAACCGCAATTCGACATAACTTTGTAAACAAATTAAAAAAAGAAAAGTACAAATCTAGATATAAAAATATAAACTAAAAATAAAATAAAAAAAATTGTTTTAAATTTAGAACCCTTGATTGAAAAACATTTCTGATTGCTTTGGCAAACCAATTAAAAGCGACAGTTTCGGTGGATTTTATCAGACAATTTCGAGAAAGTTTCAAATCTCATGAACTTATCAGTTTTAAAGTACTTTCTAAACCAACCTCAGTTTCAATATGAAGTGGTCAACATTAGATAAGAATCATTTATTATTATTATTATTACGTTAAACAAAACTTGCCAGTTTCAAGACTCCCAGTTCGATTGAAATTCAAGGAAAGTCGAACATTCTTGCACGCTCAAAACACGCACGTTAATATGAAATAGGGCAGCTCGAGCGAATGGCTGAGATTAATTTAAATGTTAAAAATATTTTTAAAGCACTTTATAAAAATCTTTAAAAATGCGATTTTAAAAAAATATTTGAAGGCACCATTTGCACCATTTTAAAGGAATCTGGGTCGGGTCGGGTCACGTTGGGTTGAGTAGTAGGATGACCAGAAGGGCCGATTGAAAAAAAAACTTTCTTGACTTTGAGAATAAAAGTTTCTGTTTAGATTAATCCAATAAGCAATTTTCAAACTCAATTCTGATTTCATTCAAAAAGCTAAATCTTCTTCAATTTGAAATGGCTCCATTTTACATGTTTTCCCAAGATATTGATCCAACTCGTGTCCCTCTAGATCTTCGATGAAAACATCATCATCAGCACTCGACCGGTTGCTCTCGGTCGTCAGTGAGCTGAAAATGTCGCAAGACGAACTAAGATTGCAGAAGTTCTGAACGGATGGTTGGGAAAAACCCTGAAATATTGAAAGGTTTTCATTACCAGGAGGGTACGAATGTCCTTTGAGGGATTCTTCAGCTATCGATAGAAGATTGTTGGACCGTGTTGTTGAGCTTGGTATTTCCCACGGCACGGACGTGCTAGACTGGACAACTGGAAAGTTATTGATCCTTGATTGGGACCACTCGTATGAGAAGCTTCCGAAATTTTTAAAACCGTAAGGTAAAACTTTAGAAATCGACATTTGACTTGCTGGGTCGGAATCGATCGTCGGATTCCACCATTGGTTGTGGACGGTTGGGAAAAAACTCCGACTCTGCTGGCTCCCAGTGTGTTCGTAGTTTCTGTTTTGCTGAAGATCGCAAGAAAACGACCTGTTCTTGTTGATCTTTCGACTTTCCTTTGTGAAATTCATAATTTTGTGGCACTTCGTGACTTCGGCAAAAGGCGGATGGAAATCGTAAGCGTATCCTCCGTTGCTTGATAACGTAGAAGATCTGTTGTTGCTGTGATGGTAGTACGTTGTAAACCATTCTTGCGGACTGTCACTATCATGAATGGTAAAAGGCATTTTACACAAGGTATCGTAATATCGTGGCTGAACAGTATTAGATGCAAACGTATCGGGAGATGAGAGGCTATTTGTTTTATTGATATCCTGAAAGTTTATGAAAGATTCGCTCAAATCGAGTGATGATGCGTTTTCGGCAGGAGCAGTTGAAGGAGACGTGGAGTCATCGATGGAACTTGTCTCAGTTGTGATGGAAGAAGTTGTCGAATGTTTTGAAGGAGAGCATGAAGAAGAAGGAATTGAATTTGATTTTCTTGTGCTTCTTCTTGGATGTTTCCGCCTTCTCGGTCGATACTTGTAATCCGGGTGGTCCGTCATCAACTTCACTCTCAAGCGTTCAGCCTCTTCCACGTAGGGCCGCTTGGCCAGGAGAGACAATTGCTTCCAGTTGTTACCTTAAAATTGTATCGTTTTGTGTTGTTAAAATAAAATAATCACTTAAATTGACAAATTCTATTGACATAATTAGAATAACAGCATTATTAGTCTTATCAGAACTTCATATCGAACGTTTCGAATGTAATTTTTGAAGTGTGATCAAAACATTTTATCTGACAAATTACCAAACAGACGTCGTTAGGACAAAACAGATTTTTTCTTCAAATTCTAAACCAATTGAGGAATCCTTGAAACTAAAATGTCTCAAAAGGTTTTTTTTGTTTCATCCGCAGTGATGAAAAGTACTAAAAAAGAATTACGAATCATAATGATATAAATAGGAAAGGACTGGAATATTGTTAACGAAGTTTCTTTCATGGCATATCAACTTTCTCCGATGCTTACCGCATCCCACTTTCAAGATGGGATAAATAAAATCTCCCTCATCATCCTTTAAGAATAAACATTCATGAACAACTATATTATTATAAACAACTGAGCCGTGATTTTTGATGACATTAACTTTTTTGACACGTGTCTAGATATTCTCCTATTTAATTTCCCTTCAAAATTGACTTGGTTTTCATCTAATTTGATTTTTTTACTAAATTTTTAATGTTTTCCATATTTTATTACAAAGCCGTGTTGCTCACAAAGTTCTAGAACAACCAGAAAAGTAAGTTTCTAAATTTGAAACATGATTTAAAAAATGACTGGTGGCAGTGGTTGGTCATCTGTAATGGATCAATGGATCGACACCACGTTTAACAGAATCAAATATGCACAGAATAATAATTTTTTTATTAATTATTTCATAATAACAAAAACTCCGTGCGTTGACAGCCTACGAGAATTAAACGTATATAATAAAAGTACCATCATAATCAGGATGATGATGATGATGATGATGATGATGATGATGATGATGATGATGATGATGATGATGATGATGACGATGACGATGATGATGACAATAATGATGATGATAATGATAAGGGTGATGATAATAATGGTGAAGGTAATAATGGTAAAGATTGTGATAATGATGATTTTGATGATGATGATGGTATTAAAAATACTAAGAAGAATAAAATGAACAGTTTAATGAAGCTGATATTATTGCAGAAGTATCAAGTTAACGTCCACACGCTCTCGACAATCGCCAATGGCAATTCCAGCTTTGATGTTATTAACACAGCTATAGAGGAAGGGATTTTGAATTTTATCAACATGATACTGTGAACGAAACATCAAACATGCTTCAGTCCATCAAAGAGTTTGGGCACGTGGCAGGGCAGTTTCAATTCCTAAGTTTAGTTCAACGTGAATTACCTAAAATTTAAATTTATTAGAAAAACAATACTATGCGATCAGTAAGATCTAGTACAGTGGCATAACTTCAGAGGCAGGACATGCTCTTTGACCATGCAGCCAATACGCCACATGTGTGTAATTTCTCAAATAAACAAAAATAATTTCATTTAAAAAAGCGCGTTGATGCAAAAATTAAAAATCTCGGCATGTCGAAGAGATGCGAGCAAATGGCAAACAACACAACCCACGGCATAGCTAAAGCTAAACTCGAAGACAGATAACATCAGAAAAACATCTCATCAACATACCTAACATCTTACTGAGGTCAGCATTGTGCACATCTGGGAACTCCTCTGCTAGCCTCTTGCGCTCAGCTTTGGCCCAGACCATGAAGGCATTCATAGGTCTTCTTATTCTAAATTCAGTCCTCCTGGAGCAACTGCCTTTGCTGGAATGTCTCCTGTTGTCGCTGCTGCTGACCTCTCCATCTGGACTGTCTGAGAAGTCATTGAACCCGAAATTATTGTCGTAGCCAGCGTTTCGGTTTTTGTTGAAGCTGTTGTTGTTGTTGTGGTTGTTGCTGTCAATGTGCATGTCGTTGCGGTTGAAATGAGCGTCTGAAGCCATCCAGCTGTGATGCTCCATCAAGTGGCTGGAATCGGCATCCAGTATGTCAGGACTGTGCGAAATTTATTAAGGAGGTTAAGCAAAAAAAAATAGACAGCACATTAGATAAAATTTTAACATTTATTACTATATATAGTGAAAGTCCTAAAAAGCTGACTTATTTAAATAATAAATTTTGAAACTCAATAAGGTTTAATTATAAGTGTTTTATTTTGTGTAAAAGTTTATTATCTAATTGTTTATTTCTTGTTCCACTCTTCTCTTTCCATGAATTCTTTTTCAACTTTTTCCATGAACGGCTTCAAGAAGCGAACATCCTCTTCATATTTAGTCAAAAGTATTCGCTTCTCGTAGCTGTCCGTTCTTCGGAAACAAGCTACTATAGGCAAGATATAGATTTAAAAAATTCCGTTCTGAGCAAAAGTGTTCATTGCTCTTAGCTGCCGCTCTTGACGGTGCCGCACTAGAGGACTTTTACAGTTTTTTTAAACAAAAAACTTTACTAAAACATACAAAAGTGAATTAATTACCAGGGATTCATGTTCAGATGGAACCTTGGCACAGAGGAATTGTCAAGAAGATCTTGGTATTCATAAACGTTGTTTAACTTTTTTACAGTTCCACATTCATCAAGCATCCCTGCGTTGTAAAATATGTATTCATCCATGACGACAATTTACTTTATTATAATAGCTCTCGAATATTATTCTCCAAACAGTATTCTTTAGATATTCGAGTAAGTTGAATATATAAAATATATTTTTATTATTTAAAAAAAATAATTCTCTAAAATGTTTCGTTTAATTTTTGTTTTCATCGGCTCGAATAAAACAAAACACGGCGAGCAGACGACGAAAGTTTCTATCACTGAGCTTAAGTAGCGCACGACTGATATTAATGCTCGTTCAATTACATCTCATTACATCTCATTACTCACTCACTTGCTTCTACTACTTTACTTATACCTGCCTGCTAACTTTGCTTGCTTGCCTTACTGACTTTTGTTGGACGGGCATCGCACGGGAGGGCTTAATATTGCAAAGTATCAAACTTAATGAGCTACTAATTAGAACTAACACGCCCGTCACATGGCTAACAATATTACACCGTGCCCCTCCGAATCTGCTACATTAATGCACCACGGCGTTTTGTTTTGTCGTCATTGCTGCTGCTGAATTAGTAGTAGTAGTAGTGGTGGTGGTAGTAGTAGTAGTAGTAATAGTATTAGTGGTGGTGGTGGTGGTGGTGGTGGTGGTGGTAGTGGCGGCGGGTGGTGGTGATGATGGTGGTGGTGGTGGTGGTGGTAGTGCAAAATTATGTACTTGGTACTGCTTACTGCTTCTACTACTACTAGGTACATAGTGACATAGTTGTGCTCGTAGTCCATCAGTTCATTTTTAATTGATAAAAATCCATCATATTTTGTAATTAAGCATTTTTACAGATAACTCCGCTGTTTGATCTGAAGTGCAGTGTCCATAGATATGAGTGTCGTCAGCATAAAGGTGGTACT
>OZ022239.1:10243773-10273773 GCA_963978895.1 Erpobdella octoculata
GGTGGGTGGAGGTTGGCAGGATGAGAGAAAAGATGTTCACATTATTTTTTCAAATTAAGTTTGCTTTTTTTACAAACTTTTATTTAGGTTACAATCTCTGTTTGTGTGTGTGTGTTTGTGTATATGTGTGTGTCTTTTTTTTATTTAGGTTACAATCTCTGTTTGTGTGTGTGTTTGTGTATGTGTGTGTGTGTCTTTCTCTGTACGCAAATCTTGCAAGTAAAATTTAACCAGCTTTTTTTATTTATTTATTTATTTATTTATTTATTTATTTATTTATTTATTTATTTATTTATTTATTTATTTATATATTTATATTTATTTATTTATTTATTTATTTATTTATTTATTTATTTATTTATTTATTTATTTATTTATTTATTTATTTATTTATTTATTTATTTATTTATTTATTTATTTATTTATTTATTTATTTATTTATTTATTTATTTATTTATTTATTTATTTATTTATTTATTTATTTATTTATTTATTTATTTATTTATTTATTTATTTATTTATTTATTTATTTATTTATTTATTTATTTATTTATTTATTTATTTATTTATTTATTTATTTATTTATTTATTTATTTATTTATTTATTTATTTATTTATTTATTTATTTATTTATTTATTTATTTATTTATTTATTTATTTATTTATTTATTTATTTATTTATTTATTTATTTATTTATAAATATATTTTTTTTTGTTTTGTTCATAACTTTACAATGAAAACATTGTTTTATCGTTCGTATGCATTTCAAAACAAATGAAAAGAAATAAAATATATTAAAATATTAATAAATTCTTTTATTTTCAATTTATTTAAGCATATAAAAATATATAAGAAAATGTATTTATATAATTATTTATTATATATAAATTAATTTGCCATAGATAATAGATCGTCACACAAAAACGTCTTACACAGACATCTCACACATACATCTTACACAGACATGGGCTATTATATATAGTAATGTTATTTAAAGTTCAAAGGGAAAAACACACCGATACCGACACACACACACCCATATACACGAAAATGAAACAAAAATAGAAATAGAGATACAAGACCATCAACGACTACCTCCAAATGTTTCATGAGGACGGCCACGACAACGTTGACCAACACAAACTGCGCCATGAGGACGAATATGACGAAGAACATCGGCGCAATGATCGTCGACACGCAACAGTTCTGAACGCAATCGTACCTGCTGTCGCAGTCATCTTTCAAAGCATCCTGACGTGTATACACAAATGAAGGTCAAACTAAAATCAGTAGAACGGGGTTATTGAAAATAAAGAAATTAAAAAATTATTTGTTTTTAACGAGTTTTGTGTAGCAAGTATATAACCCAAAGTGAAAATTAAAAAAAAAAAAATTTATTAATTTTAATCGATTCAAGTTGACATTCTAGGTATGTAAACAACATTAGAAATATGAACAAAAGCAGGCCAGCTATTAGATATTCTGCCATTTATAAAATGCTGATGGAAAACTTCGAGTAATTTGTTTTAATTTGAGAGAAAATTGGATTAATTTGAATTTGAAGAAGTCGCCGTTAAATTTAAATTAGAGCTCACAGCTCCCGGCTGAATTTTCAAACTCAATTTCACTTTTAATTAAGGAGAGCATCCGTTCTGATATTATCGTTCAATAAAACAAAAGATGTGCCAACACACACACACGCAACAATAAAGAATTGGCACAGAAGTTTTCAAAAAACAAATTAGAAACCTTCATGATGCCGTTCCAGTTGTCCCCTGTGGCTACCCTGAAGAGGGTGAGAAAGGCCATGCCAAAGTTTCGAAAGTGAGCGTGCTTGTTCAGTCCTTCGCACGGATGCGCTAGAGAACATTCTGTCAACGTTTTTGTGATTTTATTGCTAATTTGATAAAATCTTTTTTAATGATGCGCAAAGCAAAAAAATTATAACTTAGAAGTGCATTTTGATAACTTTTAAAGAACAAATTACTCTAGCAAGTTTAATAAAAATGTCGGCAGACTTAGATCGCATTTTTGTGGTACACAATTATTTTAGATAAAATTTTGTTTCTAACCAACTCTGCCAAACAGCTCGACTCCCAGTGCCGCAAATATGAAGAAGAGAAGAAAGAAGAGCAAACCAAGATTGCCAACTTCAGGCAGGGCTTGCATCACCGTGTCCAGTAATGCGCGAACTGCCTTGGCCATTTTTAGTAGCTTCAAAACTGTTCGAGCAAAATAAATAACTAAATTTAATTGATTTTATTTCTATTTTAAATAAACATCCCGAGTATTTTGAGTATAATATTTTTTAAAATTCATTATGGAAACCTCTGGCAATTCTGAGAACCCTCATGACACGGATGATGGTCGGGTTGATCGGTATGATACCTGACTTGACTTCCTCCAGGGCTATCCCAACCACTGAAAGCACAACTATGGCAACATCCAGTTGATTCCATCTGGGGATAAGTAAAACTTGTTTTATTAAGTAATTATAAATTATTTTAATAAAACGTATATTAAAAAATTAACTCAAAATTACCTGTCTTTGAGATATCTGAAAACACCTAAACTGATGACTTTTGCAATCGCCTCAATGATGAAAACAGATGTAAAAAAGTAGTTGAAGCATTTCAGTGCAAACTGGAGTTCCTGTAGAATGATATGTGCTTGTGCAAGTTCACTATTTTATACAAATGTAATGTTTAAAAGCTTTCAACATATAATTAAGGGAGACCTCAAAATAGGGTCAAAGGTTTCTAACGTATTTTATCACGTCTGGGTCACCAATGTATGCTGAATTCGCACACATTCTCACTGTCACCCATCCACATAGATACACATTCACACTGTCACCCATCCACATAGATACACATTCACACTGTCACCCATCCACATAGATACACATTCACACTGTCACCCATCCACATAGATACACATTCACACTGTCACCCATCCACATAGATACAGATTCACACTGTCACCCATCCACATTAGATAAACATTATCACTGGCACACATCCACATATGCATAAATGCACACATATACGTATCAACCATCAACTTAGGCATCCATCAACGTACAAACTCATACGCATAGACAAATAAACACTCATCCACACGAGGAGACCTTAGGCATGAGATAATATTCAAGAGCCATCATGATGACATTGAGACCGATCACACCGGCATTGACCAGGTCGAAATATTTACTATTGATGAACGCGTGGATGAACATTCGAGGCTTCGAGTAACGACACCAATATGGCGGCTCTTTTAATCCTAAGTAGAAGTAATAAAAAAGTTTTAAGAATATAAAAGCGTCGGGTTGATCCGCAGGTGGCTCAAAGAGGAACCTAACATCTTTTCTATGAATTCAGTTTTAGATTCCAGGAAATTTAAGGAATGATGCTTTTCTAATGATCAATAATAGATGAGAGAGTTTTTAGAAATTATCTGTTTGTCTGGTTCAAGTTTGATTCTTATATTTTAAAACTCTTTGTAGTTTAAAAAAATTTAATATTTTTTTTCACTTTACCTTAAATAAAAGCACTAGAAATAAAAACAAGTAATAAATTAAAACTTCTTTTCACTGACTTCTTCGCTTCCTGAGGAGCTTCTTCATGTACAAATCAGCTCTTCTGCTCTTCTCTTCTTTCTCTTGAGTTTCTCTACACTTGTGGAAGTTTTCGACCACAACGCCGACGAACATGTTCAGTACAAAAAATCCAACGAGAAGAAGAAACGAAATGAAATACAGCAGTCTCCATTCGTTGTAATTCACCTGAGGCTGAGAATTCAACCATAACTTAATATTATTTACAAAAACTGATTAGTTGCACAAGTGATAAAACATTTATAAAGCGCTGTCTGACTTCAGCTTCAAGCTATAGTTGAAAACATTTCACTCTAGCGAATAAAAACTGAAATGTAGTAACAGAATGTTGCCAATTAATGAAACAAAGTCAGGAGGCTAATTATTACTGGGTACTGAATAATTTAAATTTGACTGAACTTAAAAACTCCTGAAGTTTTCTAACCTGTAGATCTGGTCCAACGGCATCCAGGCCAGTGTACATGATGTTCACCCATCCGTCTTTTGAGGCGAGAACGAAGAGGGACATGAGAGCCTGTGCAAGGTAATAATAATATACGTTTCAATTAACAGCTTCTCTTATGCAACTTTTTTTTTAAACAGTCACCAGAGCGACCAGAAATGATGGTCTCGCTGTAGGCTTTAAGAAAGTTTTTTGATCATAAATTATTTTCTAGAAAAATCGAAGTTAACAGGAGTTAGAAATGTTTTTTGTTCCATTTTTTAAAACATGGCACCTTAAAACATTGAAATGGAAGAAGGAAGAGAGACAGTTGTGAACAATATTTGAGAGGGAAAAGGTGAGTAACATTCAGTTTAAAAAACGAAACAAATTGAGCTTCACCTGTCCCAAGTTGTCGAAGTTGTACTTTCTGTTGACCCACCTGTATGGCGGTCCTTTGTTGATGCAGTCAGTTTTGTTCTTAATGTCCCGAACGTTCGGTCCATCGCAAAAGTAGAACGTACCCTTGAACAGCTGTTCGAGAAATCTCGAGAGCTTACTAACAGTTATTAGGAGCGCACAAAATATAAGCTTTATAAATAATGAATACAAACATCAACAGCGAATAGCGTGACTTGAAGCGACAATACATGGAAAGATAATTATTTTGTCACGCAAACACACAAATTTAACCAAAAAAAACTTTTTTTTTAAATTAAAAAAATTTTTTTTTACTTGAACACCGAGAATGCCAAAAATAATGAAGAACGTGCAGCAGATAAGCACAATATTGCCGATGGGTCGCAGTGACGACAGCAGTGTGGACACCACCAGCTTCAATCCGGGCGCTCGACTTATGACCCTAAAAGAAGAGTAGAAAATATAAACTTAGTTGACGTTGGCTGCATGGGGTGGTGAAATGTGGGTGTAATTATCAGGTGGGCTTAAATTCAAATTATCTTCACGCACGCCCGCTCTAGGACAAGCAAGTGTTTATTGCAGGTAAGGTAATGTCGAGTGTGTGTGACTATGTGTTTCTGTACGGTCACAGATGTTCTGATGTTTGTGTGACGGTGTTTTGCTGCTGGATGTAAGAAGTTGATGACGTTCATTGTTGTGATTTTTTGTTATTCTATTTTAGCTGTTATATGGCATGTTTGTTCCAAATGTAATTAAACTTCAAAAGCAAACAAAATAGAAAGTTCTAGTTTAATTCACTTATTTACCAACGGTTTTCAAAAATTATCAACATACTAATAATTACAAATAATTATATTACGAAAAGTTTAACATTATTTAAATAACAGTCAGAAACGTATCCTGCAAGTTACCTGAGTGGTTTGAGGGCTCTAAGCAGTCTGAAGACTCTAAGAATGCCGAAAATCCTTGTACTCGTAGATGCAAGGAGTGAGACCATAATGTCAACGAGAGATATGAAAACAAGAGATCCATCCATAATATTCCATCCACTCTTCAAGTAAGCATGCTCGTGGAACACCATTCCTTTTGCTGCCACCTGCAAATAAAACTTTTACTTCCTTTTCGAGTTTTGCTTTTATTATTTTTTAATTACGTTCTCCATCTTTTTTTTTATCTCTCACTTTACCTCCCAGTTAGCCATTTTACTCTTTATTTTCATCTTCTTTTTATCACTTTTTTGAATACATTTTTCCTACTTTTTGTATCTTCTTACTAGCTCACTTATTATTTAATCATAGTTTGGTTCAGTTATTTTACAACAGTCGCTCCATTTTCATTATATTTTCTCATTCATATGACGTTTACATTTAAAAAAGCATAAATCATTTAAAATTATGAATGATGACGACTTACTTTGACCAGCATTTCAAAGGCAAAAATGACCGTGAAGATGTAGTTGGAAGTCGTCAGGAACAGTCTCTCCTAAGCAAAAAAAATTCTTGCACAAGTTTGCAATTTTTTTTAAATAAATAAATTTTTCCAATACGAATAACAAACTTATGCACATATAAAACTGTATTAGTAGTCGCATAAAAGTAAATATGTTGTAAAGAATATACATGGGTGTGAGACAAAACAAGCAACAGAAGTCATACGGTTGAATCGTGAGGAATGTCTGGTCGTTCCATGGCCAGGGTTATGCAGTTGAATGCAATGCACAGAAGGATGCAATAATCAAACCACTGCTGTGTTACAAACCACACGCAGAAATTCCGAAACCTTTTTAGGAATAAAAATTCAAAAATTAAAGACTGTTTTGAAATTTTGCTAAAATTTTATAATTTTGGATCGATACGATACACATAAATATACAATTTTAATTAAAAAAATCAAAATCTTTAAGCATATAGTAAACAAATATAAGAAAAATGACGAGCCTGTTTGAAGGTGGAAGAAGATAGAAGGCAAAATCGGCCCTGGTGACGAAACATCCTGTTGGCTTGGGAATGAGTCTGCGGATGCATTCCTTCAAGTTGAATGTTTTTCGTTTATTATTTTTTCAAACAGAATAATTTGTATATTGTGATGGCTGTGAGGTAGTTAGTTTCATTGACGCACCCACGGTGGAAGGGAAAATTTTTCTCAACTTTTTTAATGCATGGAAACTTAATACTCAGCGTGTTTAAGTGTATGTTTTGCCAGGGACACACCCAAAAAGGGAAGTTTCTGGGGTTAGAACTCTCCCAATATTTTCCCAGTTTTTTAATGCATGAAACATATTGCTCGGTTTAATTTAGTGTACATGAAAAAATATAGATTATTATAAAACTATTTATGTCTGTTCACTATTAAAGGGTAAATTTGTAGTTAAACCCCCTCCCTTTCAAAAAAATACTCCACAAATTATATTGCATAAAAATATATGAAAAAACTGGTTTAACTAAAGATAAAATCACAAAAAGATTGATGTAAAATTGTCTTCATATATGTTTTAATACGTTCCTATTATCGCTTTCATAAAAAATGTTTAGGGGTTATTTATAGTAATATTTGTCGAAAAACTGTTTTTAAAAGTTTTGAATCTGAGAACAAATTAAGTGGCTTTACTCTTTTGTATTTGTATAAATATTCCACACCAATAATGGACTCTATTTTAGATAAAATGGCTGATATAATATCAAACTGAAATAGCTTATTTGTCTAATTAATACACAATATTTCGTGACATTTAATTTTTCTTAGATATTTTGCATTTAAAATAAAATTATTTTGCTCTTTGAAATCAAATCGGATTTAACTGTATTAAACACCTTTTTTGTTTAATACAGTTTAAATAGTATGTTCAAACCCTCAATTTTTTTCTCAAACCCTCCACCCCTTGAAAAAAATTATGGGTACGCCACTGGCTAGTTGTATACACCTGCGGAATTTTATTGTATACACTAAAAATCACCAGCATTTTACTTACGTTGGTTTCTCTACAAATTCGACACAATAATAATCGCAGAACATCATAAAAACATAAAGGTGAAAAACAAAGATTTATTACTACTGGTACCATATCGCAGCTCCAGATATTTTCACTATGATTGGAGACAGAACCACTGCTGTACCATTCATCAATTGAAGCCCAACTCTTCTTCACGTTCGACCCCCTCCTCCTCAAGTTCTCATCAGAAAATGACAAACAACTTGTCGACCGGGTGTGTTCCCGTATTTCAGAAGCTGGTTAGACACGATAGCCATGATTACGATGATTATTGTAATAGTAAAATATGGCGGTGTTGACTGGAAAGTTTTGGTAATGATGATTATTGTGAATTTTAAATTTTTTTTCATATAATAAATATTCAATTATTTATTAATTTAGTTATTAGTTAATAAATAATAAATATTCAACTATTTATTAAGTTACTATGATTTAGCACAGGCCCTTTTCAAGACAAGTCTTGCACAAAGGCGAGAAATGGTTCTTTGCAGAGGCAGCCATTTATAGGCGCCTAACCCCTTTAGCAAATGCGAGTGAACTCCTTGCTTAAGGGAGTTACGCTGGTGCGCCGGCGAGGTTTGAACTGCCGACCTAACGATCGACAGGCAAACGCTCTACCACTCTGCCACCAGCGCCTCGTTACTTAATAGTTAATAAATAATAAATATTAAATGATTTATTAAGTTAGTAGTTAATAATTAATAAATATTAAATAATTTATTAAGTTAGTTAGTAGTAAATAATTATTAAATGCAACTTCTGCGACTAAGTGAAACACAAAAATACGATAAACGAGAAATCAGAAATAATAGGTAATAAAGCTATTTTAAAAAAGACAAATAAAATATATCTAATTTATTTTATTTTAATAAATTATTTTATTATGTTTTAAATAATTTTATTTAATTTGTAATCAGTTTATTTAATTTTTTAAAAACTTTATTTAATTTTTTAAAAACTTTATTTAATTTTTTAAAAACTTTAATTAATTTTTTAATATTTTTATCTAGGTTGTCAATAATTTTATTTAATTGTTTAATATTTTTATCAAATCAATCTTTAAAAAGAATCAATCTCTAATAACACGGATCGTCCGTTCTTTAATATAAATCATAAAAATGTAATAAATTGTCCATCAAGTTGAACCCGTCAAACACGGCTGACCTCTGGAGTGCAACTGGCGACGTTGAATCAATAAAGATCCCTTGTCGTCAAAAGCGTAAGTGTGTCTCCTGGATGACTGAGGTGACGGTTGACTGTCAACCTGCCAACCAGCGTGTTGTTGACGCGTATGACATGCAAGTGTCGGCCTCCGCTGAGGTAAGAATGACTTGTTTTCGGATTCTTCGTCGTCCGATCTGATAAACACGTGAAAGTTTGATTTTTTGCGTTTGATTTTTACCGATCTAGGCTTGGAAAGGTGAAAATTTAGTTCGTAATAACTATTATTTTATTTATTTATTCCTTGTTGGGTCCGTTCTCTGTTATTAATTTTTTTGTTTAGATGTTCATCTACTTTAATTAATGTAAATAGAAATAAATCCTTTATACGGAATTAAAGGCTTTAATAAATTCATTTTTTATCCTTTAAAATTTTAGCGCACCTAAATGATGTAAGTTTTTTTGTTTCTCACAAATAACGTACTTTTGATAGGCTTCAGATTTCAGCGATAATTTCCTAGCGTTCAATGGTCTCTCTTCGGTGGGAATTTCATCGCTCTCCGACGTCCCATCATCATCCATGTACCGCACCTTAGGAAACCAGCTGGAGTTCACCGCGTATTTCCTGCACGCCGGCACTGTAAGGGAAGAATTTCTTTTCCGACTCTCACCGGGCTGAAGACAGAAATATGAACAATTTGTAGTAGCTACAGGAAGACATCGTTCATAACTGTATAACTGCAATTTTATGCTAAAAGTGTTCATTATGAACTTCCTAGATGAAGTTTAGTGTAAAAATATTTCTGTCATCTATGTATTATTTGTGATATATTTCGGTTATTTGTGATATATTTGTTAGTTGTATATTATTTGTGATATTTCTGTTAGTTGTGTATTAATTGTGATATATCTGCGAAACTTGTGATATTTCTGCTCACAATTTTTTTTTAATGAAGATTATCTCCACGCAACATTTCGTTCAAATTGACCCAGAGGTTCAACAAACAAGCACACATTGCCTTTTTTTTATACAAACAGATTTGTGATAATCTTGTCATTTATGTAATATTTGTGATATTTCTGTTATGTATGTATTATTTGCGATATTGCGATCATAGAAGCCTTATTAAATATGTGACTTTATGGGTTATTTTGTGGTATTTATGTCATCCCTGTACAATTTGTGATTATTTTTATTGTCATTGTTATAAATACGAGATACTTTTGCCATTTAAAAAATTATTGATGCGATATTTTTTTATATTTTTTTAAAATTCTGCAATATTTCATAATTATACTGCAAACATGTCTACTTAATCTCTCCTCACGCACACAGGCACACGCACACACAAAATAGCCATCTGAAAACACGAAGATTGAATCGATCACAAATACCTTCTGAAGTTTCGCTGAAGCCTTCACGACATAGGGGGCTTTTATTGCAACTCCCTGAGGAAGCCTGTTGACAGCCAACGAATCGTCGACATTTTTCGGATTCAGGGCGGCCTCGCTGGGTGACATTTGTGGGGTGGTGACCGGGGTGGCCACGGTTCGAGTGATGACCGGCAGATTTCTGACCGTGCCCAGCACGAGTGGAGAAAACATCTTTGTATTCAACCTACTCGATTTTCTATTACTGTTGCAAGATGGCTGATCTGTGTTGAGAAATAAAATTATATTATACAATTATTATTATTATGAGTTACCTAAAAAGAAAACATCACTATGAAGAAACATTTGAATCAATGTTTAAACAACAACTTCTTTCCACCTTTACAACAACATTATAAGACTTCCCATTTTTCCACCACCACAGAGCGATGACTCTAGTGGCACTGATGAGTGTGTAACGTTTTCGTTATGAACCAACGTGTTGCGGGTTCAAGATAACTCTCCTACCGATACCTCATCTTCACGCACACTTCACGAGACTCAAGTCCACTTAAGAGCCAGCTATGAAGTCGTCACGAGCATATTCCCTTTGGAACACAAACCAGCGAGCCCTTTGGCAATCACTCTAAAACTAACACAGCTGACGTTGGTCGGGTAATAACAAGTGGCACGTTCGCTCTGTTTTACAATGGGGGACAGGACGGTGCAGTTCGTGCGCATGACGGAGGTTGATGGGCGTTTAACTACCCCCATAGAAATAGTTGTCACGACGAGTCTCTGACTCTTTTAAGCATTGCGTCGGTGACTTTATGTCGCAGTGCGTTTTTGACGTTAAGCTTGCGTGCAACTGTGCGTGTTGAACTCACCTGAGTGTTTTGTATCTTGTGTTATCGATGACTCGGATTTCTTTCTCTTCATGTCGTTCAGGGCTGCCTTGATCATGGCGTCCTCTCTCATTCTCTCCTCTCCCTAATAAACATTTAACTATTTAATTATTTGCTAATTCAAATTAAATAAATATTGCTATCATCATCATCATCGTTATCATCATCATCGCCATCGCCGCCATCGTCATCGTCATTCTCATCGTCATCGTCATCGTCATCATCATCATCATCATCATCATCATCATCATACTATACTTTGAACCACTCACAATTAATAATAATGCACTATTTATGAAAGACGAGCTAGTTCTTTTGAATATTTGATGTTAATGAGGAAAATGTGTTGATGATATTGTTAAAACTTTCGGTATGATCTGGTGGTTATGATGATGATGATGCTAAAAGTAGTCAGAGCAATTACAAAACATCACATTAAAATAAAAGATGTTAAAATGTTAATTAATAAAAATATTTAAATGTAGAAACCTCGGCAGAGAATCCTTCGACAAGGATGGCAACTAAGAGATTGAAAAGAACGTAATTTCCAAATGTCATAAGTGCTATAAAGTACAGAGCAGCCCAGGCTGAGGTCATGGACATGCCAGTGTACAGAACTTCATTCCAATCTTCTTGGGTCAAAATCTGAAAGTTGAAAGGACAAATTAATATATTATTTTGTTATTTGTCTTCAACAGTTTGATCAGCTCATATTGACAAAAATCATCTCACAATTTAGAGTATTTAGACAAAATCTTAGAAATGAAATTTGTTTAAAACAAATTTATCTTTTAATTAGGCATAAAATTGCCAATTGAAAAAACAAATAAACTTAAGATAACCCGTCAAAAATGACCGATATTTTAATTATCAACATATATAATTACCGTTGTTTTGCGATTGCAGAGCCACCTAACAGTACATACATACATACATACATACATACATACATACATACATACATACATACATACATACATACATACATACATACATACATACATACATACATACATACATACATACATACATACATACATACATACATACATACATACATACATACATACATACATACATACATACATACATACATACATACATACATACATACATACATACATACATACATACATACATACATACATACATACATACATACATACATACATACATACATACATACATACATACATACATACATACATACATACATACATACATACATACATACATACATACATACATACATACATACATACATACATACATACATACATACATACATACATACATACATACATACATACATACATACATACATACATACATACATACATACATACATACATACATACATACATACATACATACATACATACATACATACATACATACATACATACATACATACATACATACATACATACATACATACATACATACATACATACATACATACATACATACATACATACATACATACATACATACATACATACATACATACATACATACATACATACATACATACATACATACATACATACATACATACATACATACATACATACATACATACATACATACATACATACATACATACATACATACATACATACATACATACATACATACATACATACATACATACATACATACATACATACATACATACATACATACATACATACATACATACATACATACATACATACATACATACATACATACATACATACATATATACATACATACATACATACATACATACATACATACATACATACATACATACATACATACATACATAGAAATGTTTCACCTGGAATACGGTGATGATCGCCCATAAGAGGCTGTCGAAGTTTTTCCTACCACAGCTGTGCTTTGATATGTAAACTGAGTTCTGATCACAGAACTTGCATCCGAATAAATTCATCCCTAAAATACTGTTCAAATAAAATACTCTTTAAAAACTCTTTTAAATGTCATAACATTATTAGTTGGGGATTTTGCTTGTTTGATAAGCCATTTTACAGTTATTTTTGCAGTTTTGTTTTTTATATGACAAAAAGTTTTTTTTTAACTAAAACGGTTTAATATAAAATAGCTATTATAAATAGTAAACAATTTTCATAACATGAATAAAAACTGCAAACTAGTTATTATCGTACCCCAAGTAACATCAACAACTCAACAACTTTAACTCAAACTGAACATCGTAAAAACTACAATTTTATTTTAAGCACACCACCAATACGAAACAATCTTTCTTTTCAACCCCCCCTTCTTCATCTTCACCCCACTTCTGCCACGCCACGCCCGACCTAACCTGAAAATGAATATGAAAAGACAGAGAAGAGCAAAAAACGTGGCGACATTGTCCATCGTTTTGAGCATGATGAGGAGCTGATAGCGCAGTGCAGGCAGGAAGCGCACCAGTTTGAGGATCCTCAAAAGTCGGAAAGTTCTAAGGACGGACAGACCCGCTGTTTCCGTACGGTAGAACAACTCGATCACGCTGAAGTTAATGTTAGCTTTATGTAGGTGAGTGAATAAGAGGATGAGTGGATGAGTGATTTGGTGAGTGGGTAATTGAGTGAATGTGTGAGTGATTGAATGAGTGAATGAGTGATTGGATGAGTGGGTAATTGAGCGAATTTGTGATTGGATGAGGGGGTAATTAAGTGAATGAGTGATTGGATGAGTGGGTAATTAAGTGAGTGATTGGTTGAGTGAGTGATTGGATGAGTGGGTAATTGAGTGAACAAGTTACTGGATGACTGGATAATTGAGTGAATGATTGGATGAGTGGGTAATTGAGTGATTAGATGGGTGGGTAATTGAGTGAACAAGTTACTGGATGACTGGATAATTGAGTGAATGATTGGATGAGTGGGTAATTGAGTGATTAGATGGGTGGGTAATTGAGTGAAAAAGTTACTGGATGACTGGATAATTGAGTGAATGATTGGATGAGTGGGTAATTGAGTGATTAGATGGGTGGGTAATTGAGTGAACAAGTTAATGGATGACTGGGTAATTGAGTGAATGAGTGATTGGATGAGTGGATAATTGAGTGAGTGATAGGATGATTGGGTAATTAAGTGAATGAGTGATAGGGTGAGTGGATAATTGAGTGAGTGATAGGGTGATTGGGTAAATAAGTGAATGAGTGATTGGATGAGTAGATAATTGAGTGAGTGATAGGATGATTGAGTAATTGAGTGAATGAATGATTAGAGAAGTGGTTAATTGGTTGTGTGAATGATTGGATGAGTGGTTAATTGAGTGAGTGATAGGATGATTGGGTAATTAAGTGAATGAGTGATTGGATGAGTAGATAATTGAGTGAGTGATAGGATGATTGGGTAATTGAGTGAATGAATGATTAGAGGAGTGGGTAATTGATTGAGTGATTGGATGAGTGGGTAATTGAGTGAGTGATTAGATGAATTAGTAATTGAGTGAGTGTGGGTGGTTGAGTTCATGAAACACTAGTTAACATTTATTACGCGATAGTCACAATTCATAGCACGAACCTCAGGTAAGTTATCCTTGATAAGGTTTAAGCCGAGATGGTAGGATAAAGAGAATGAGTTGTTAGAAATAGAGAGAAAACAAGAAAGAAAGAGGGCGGAAGAACGAGGGAACGAGAACGAGGGGAGAGAGAGAAAGAGAAAGAGAAAGAGAAAGAGAAAGAGAAAGAGAAAGAGAAAGAGAAAGAGAAAGAGAAAGAGAAAGAGAGAGAGAGAGAGAGAGAAAGAGAGAGAGAGAGAGAGAGAGAGAGAGAGAGAGAGAGAGAGAGAGAGAGAGAGAGAGAGAGAGAAAGAAAGAAGAGAAATGAAGACTTACTTATATGTACACGTGCTATGCACTACACGTACTTACGTCAACATATGAATCATTAAATTGTAAATGCTGACCTGACGATGACGATGAACCCATCAAACGCATTGAATCCGTCCTGCAGGTACTCGCATACTCCATGCGCCAGTAACTTCAGTAACATTTCAACTCCGAACAAAGTGGCGAAGACGATGTTGCAGTTTTCGAGGACCGTAGTGAATGCCAACGGCTGAAACGTGATGGAATAGTTATTAGATTTCTTCATTTTTTTATTAACCTTGCTTTAAGAAGAGATGTCTAATGTAACTCAGCTGTTTATTTTTGATATTTTCGTTTTTTGTAAATAACTTTCAAGACAAAATGACATAATATTTAATATTCTAGAACCGACAAGCAAACCTGCGACGGGACGAAAGAGTTACTACGACTTTACTTTGGATTCCTATCGGCCCTTCCGCTGGTGTAATTTCAGTAAGTTACAAGCACATAAGTTGGGCATTATGCAGCTCAATTCACATCTTATTATCTAAAATTCCAACCTTTTGTTTAATGCGATGCGTGTAATGAAACTTTAAGGCCGGACGTAAACTGCGAACTGACCGGCAATAAATCACCGAAACGATCTCAAAAACTGCTGAAAAATTCACAACAAGATTTTTATTCTTTCCGTCCTTCTTTCCACTGCAAGTTCAGATATTTTCCAGTTATTGCCACTTAGGTACTGATGGCGATTTGATCGTTAAACGGACCGCCTCATCTCCTGATATTCAATCATCTCTAACCACCAGTGAATCATTTAACTTTTTTCTTTTCTTAAAGCTGTTTTTCACGAGTTACATTCTATAATTTATAAATGGCTTTTGATGGCAGCACCGAGGTTAACATGCATCGTGTGTATCTACTAGATACTATCTAACTAGAGTGACTTTCAACAACTTTAATCTTATCGGCTTTTTTTCTTGTTGTATGAAGAGTGAAAAGAAACTGAGAAAGCTCCATACATCACGGCTCGAAGTTCCAAGTTGACATGACTTACTGTTCCATCCATACGGAGGCAGGTATGCCCTTGCATGGAGGGGGGGGCTTCACCAAACCGATTTATGTTCACTAAATTTAATTTTAAATTTAATTTTTCTCACAATAAGATTTTTTTTGTACTTCCGCTTTCATGTCAAAACCAGGAAAACATTTTAATCAAAGGAAACATTTCTGAAAAGTTTTTTGAAACTTTTTTTTATATAAATCTTGACGGATTTTCGTAATAAAATTTCAATTTTAATCTTCTAAATTATTTATTAAATAAATTAAATAAGAAAATTAGTTTTTAATTTATAATAATAATAATAATTTTTATCTGCTGAAAAGTAACGTTTTGAATAATATTTTTCTACAAGGTACAATTCTGCGTTTCTGCCACACAATTAAAAGTCTGACTCTTCCTTCTCCCGCTTTAACTACAATTATTTAAATCGACCTGGTTGTGGTATTCGATGCCCATACTGATCGAGTTGATGAGAATAGCCAGAAGGATGCCCCTCTGGAAGTATGTGCTGTCAACAATCTTTCTCAATAGTTTCCTCATCCACAAGCAGCAATCTGAAATTTCAATCGATATTTAAAACATAAAAGATTTGTAATCAAATTTTATTTCTTTATGATTTTGATAATTTGTATGTCATATACAAGTAATAAAAGTAAATTTATGTAAATTTAATACTTAATTAATTTTTATAAAAACATAAAATTTTATTTATTAAAAGAATTAAAGAAAAACAATAAAATAGAAAAATTAAATAATGAACCAAATTAAAAAATAAATATCTAAGTATAAAAATAAATAAATAAATAAATAATAGCGTCTTGATTAAAATCGCACCTAACGCTTTTCTGTGTTTCTTTTTGCAGATTTCAAAACATTTGCATTTGTGAGCTGATTCAGTCGACGTATCGGAATTTGAACCATCATCTGCTTCAGTTGAAGTTCGTATGAGACCACGCAAGACTGGACTCGTAACTACCGTTGAAACATTAAAAAAATTAAAAATTCAAGCTTGTGCAACAGATTTTAACCTCAAATGCAATAAATTACCGAGCGTGTCAAGCATCGCAGTTTCAGGTGAAGCGGTGGAAAAAATCAAATTAACCTTTTGTCGCTTTTTAAATTTTTATGACAAGATTATATTTTTTTGTTAATGTGCAAAATAAAATTGAGAGAAAAAAACTTGAATCAACAGCACAACATGAACAGCTAGAAATAAAAAAATAGTATGAACCTTTTTGAACTAGCAGGGTTGACTCGGCCGGTTCAAGAGCATCCCTGACAGGGTCAACAGCCCTCAGTTGCCGGGTGATCATCGGCCGGGGATGATGCGAGATTTGCTGGATGTGAGGGTTTTGCTGGTACAGTCGCGGTTGTGGGTTGAAGCGGTGGTTGAGGCGTTGAAAACGCACTGGCGGCAGTGGTAGAGAGCGTCGTTCTGCTGCTAAGTAGCGCATCTGGTCGTGTTGTTGTAAAAATTTGTTTTTTGTTGGAACGATCAGGAATGCGGATGTTGTCGTAAGCAGTAGTTGCGAAGATCGTCGTTGTTGGTGCTGTGCTTGAAATTGTAGTTGCTGGTGAAATCGTTTCGGAGAAGAAGATGAAACGGGTTCAGTTTCGCTGTGAGAAGATTCTATAGAAGAAGAACTACCGTGTGAAATTGCAGCTTGTCGTAAGCTGGTTTCGTGTCTCTTTGGGGAGCCTACTTCAGATAGTTCTGGACTTGCACAAGGAGCTAGTGTTGATCTACGTGGAACCTGTTTTGATGATAAACTATTCTGAAAGTATACAATACTGAATATTCAATCTATATATGATGTGGGTATATTATTATTATTATTATTATTATTCACACAACAACTTATTGGTGTTCTACATTGCTAACAAATGCGAGACTTATAAATTAAATATTATTTTTATACAGATTATGCAAACAAAATATTAAAATTTTTATTACTTCAACGTAAGGATCGTCAGGAGTATGATGGCCGGAGTATAGGACAATATTTCTTAGCGACTCCCTCGTCGACAACGACGGCGACATCTCTCGCTGTTTCGAGACGGCCGCTGTCGAAGATGAAGTACAACAAGAAGTGGAATCAGCAGGAGGATGAACTGACTGAGAAGAAGAAGGAAAGGCAAGATTTAAAGATTTCCACTGAATCTCCTTAGAACCCTGACGTTTAGATCGTCTTAAACGATACTCTTTTCCGTTGGTACCGCCCGGATCGTCCTTGCGACGCCTTCCCTGAGATTTCGAGCGCCTTCGGCCGTGCCGAGTTGAGCCGCAACAAGAGCAGCAGTTGCAGCAGCACCTCAGCTTCAAAGACGACTCGGTTTTTGCTGATATGTTTTCAGAACAGGCGTCGAAGAAGTGCTTATTGAAAGGCTGGATTACTGAGATGCGTAGGAAGTTGCGTGTCTTGCGGTGAGTCTTGCGGATGAGGTGCGCAATGCACCGGATGAGCTTTTTATTGAAACAAAAAAAAACAAAAAAAAATATTTAAAATAGAAATTAATAACACTATAATAAAAATAAACACAAACATTTTTAAATCTTTGAAGAAAATAAAACACGCAACGCACTGACCTACCTGCAAGTAACAACCGATTGGTTCACCTTCACTGGCATCCAGGCTACTACTACTATTACTCGATCTCTGATACAATCTCTCTTCCATCATCTTTTCCGTTTCTCTCTTCTTCGTCTCTGCGAATTGAGTTGCTATGACAACCAGACATAAGTTGATCATAAAGAAGGCCCCTATCTGAGGTAAAATATTAAAAAAAAACATTAAAAACGATTTAGAATTTTTGGTAAATAACCGCGAGTCTGTCGTCAAGGTGACGTTATTTTTTCTTGCGTCGTTAAGAGCAGACGAGTGTTCTGTTGATTCTCAACGGACTTGGTCACGTGAAGTAAATCTAATTAACATCGCAATTGCAATATTCATCTGAGTTTAAAAATTCCATTCCTGTTTCTTTCATTTTTTTATTCTATCTTTTATTTATTTTTCGTTGTCCTCGGGCCTGAGCTGACCAGGACCAGGAACAGAGCCGTGCAACGTCTCGGCCGGCCGTGATTCTGTCAGACTGTGTTGCTCCTTGTTGTTTACGATCGTTTCGAAGACCTGGACAGTAGTTTTATGAGCGTGAAGGTCTCGCTAATAAATGAATAGCTTCGTGACTGCCAAGAAAAGAAGAACGGTTTTTTTTAATTTTTCTCTTTGTAAAGTTTTATCAGCGGTTGCGCAATAAATGATTGAAATCTTATCATAGATTTCGAAGGATGATTTGTTAAATAGTGGTTCTTGTTGTAACGAACAATCAATTATGACTCAATAAATTGTAGCAAATTATTTTTATTATTATTATTAGATCAACCCCTAATTAGAAACTAATCTAACATTAATACTAAACTAGTTCATAATTAAAGGTTATTTCAAATCATTGAACCCATTTTTACACACTTTTACTTAACATGACTTCTCTGTCTGTCGTCAAATTTTGCAATCGATTTTTAACTAACTTCCCGATGATCTAGAGACTTCAAAATTTAATCATACCTCCGAACTAATAAATAATGCATTCTATCAAATTTTGGATCGATTGGACAAAATTTAATTAAATAATTATTTGTGATATTTTCGTCAAACTATTTATTGTCTATGCTAATATGTTTGTTGTTTATGTAGTAAAAAAATATAAAAGTGTGTTTTTAACAAACTTTGTTTTTGCTTCACTTGTTATGAATCTTTAACTTATATTCATGCTTTGCGTGAGGGACTTCTGAAAGAGAGAAAAAATCATGCGCTTTCTCAAAACAAAAGAAAATACATAAACTGAGCCGACGTGACGAATCTCGAGATATAAATTTCTCAGTCACACGTGGTCACAGCGGACCGTGTGACAGACCAACGAAGGAGCAAATTGATTGCCAAGCAGCACGGAACTGACGCAAGAGCGTATCAAGACGAAAAGAGATCCCGCCAATAAAGCACAGTTGAGTCCTTCATGTTGCCATCTCTTAGTCGCTTGCTCGTTATCTGCAAAATGACTGCTATTCGTCTGTTCTTTATGCGCAGCTTGTCTTCTTGGTTTTTTAGTTTCTGCTCCTTCTTAATCGACAAAAACCAGCGTAGTTGAAATTTGATATTGTATCAGCCTGGTTGATATTTGAATATATTTATTTTTATGATAGTGTATCAGCCTAGTTGATATTTGAATACATTTGTTTTTAGGAAATTTTATCGTTTTCTACATTTCTGGTTGTAGATGAAACATAATCGGAAGTTTTGTGAAATGATATGTAAACTTTATTTACCACATTTGTACGCATATAACACTCTGACAAGCCTGGAAAAGTTATAAAAAAAAGTAGCTTAAGTAATCAGAAAATTTAAATGTGTGAAAAGTACTTTCAATTGTACATCAAATACATTTTACCAATTCAATTTTTTTTATTTATAAAGCCACGTTTTTTTAAGCTCTTCTCCATTTGTCCACGCTAGGTGCGCGTTATATGTAAAATAGAGTAAATAAATTTCGATAGGAATATTTTTTTAACTTATCCATTATAAAACATCCCAATTACGTATATAAATTACTATGTTAAGAAAACATAAACGATTGCGTCTACTTAAATCTAGTTTAATTATACTTACCTATTATTGCAAAAGGCAGGGGGGTTTTCTGACAACATGATAATTATTCGCACTTCAATTTGTTCAATTAATGGACGTTTATCTCGTCATAATAATAAACAGAGAAATTATATGATTAAATGTTTTAATTAAAAACAATTTGAAGAAGCTAAGATATATGCTAATATCTAAGTAAACAAGCAAATATAATAAGTAATAATTAATGAGCACAACTGACAACGATGAGAGCTACGAAGTACATCCAATCCCAGAAGGAGTGTGCGTCTTGAATGTAATACATGATGTCCACCCATCCTTCCAAACTGATCACCTGGGCGAATGTTATTATTAAAAAAAATATAATTATTTGTATATTTAAAAAAACATAAATATAAATATTATATATAATATACAAATATAAGTATAATTAATTTTAGTTTAAAAAAAACTGCAAAACTTTCAAAACTCTCGGAGCTCAAAAACCAAGAAATTTTATTTCTTTTCACGTCACAGCGATTTTATCGCTTTCAGGAGCAGTAGGAAGTCGGTTACATCCTGTAATGCCTTACTGATGCATAAAAAATACAAGATGGCTGCCGTACAATTACGCTGTACATCTTGTAATTTACATGTAAACTTCTGTCTGACGTTAGTTCTTTACGTTTACAGCACTTTTTTGTTCTCATTAATTTTTTTTTTATTTAGAAGGTTTTTATCATATTCTTCACAATCGTTTAAAATGCAGTTAATGTAATTCTTAATAAATAATTTTAATTAATTTTAATAATTTATTTTTCAAAATAGATAAATTGAAGATATTTTAAAGAATAAAAAAAAATGAGTAAAATAATTTTTTAAAGAAAAATGTGCTTAAATAGCAGAAGTAAAGAGATCGACCTCATAGGTCATATTTGATTAATTTGATAGAATCAGAACCGAAACTGTCCAATCAAATTAGTATCTCCACGAGTAAGCATAAAAAGAAAAGAAAAAATTAGATTCAAATAAAATAAATTCGCTTTTCAACTGCAGATATAAATATTCATTTTTAAAGGTAAGTCAATATGTACCTGTACCTTGTCCCCTACATGTGACATTAGTGATACGCTGCACTACCTATTACTACAGGTTCGATTATTGGTAGATTGAATGCCACTAAAACATTTCACTGCTTTGTACATACAGTGGTGTTGTTAGAGGCAGCAAATTGTGAGTGGTGGATAAAATAATTTCGCCTTCTTTGAGGAATAAAGTAAATAAAATAATAAATGCCTCTTTTCAACTTGATGACAGTCCAAGAAGACCACGGGGGTTGAATCTTGCGTGATTTGTTGGGTCCCATGTGGCTGGCCACCACTAACGAATTTTATCGTTTGTCATCTTTCTTTACCTGTCCTCTTTCTCTTTTTTTCTTTTTTGCATTTCCTTTTTATAATTTTTCTCTTGTTTACTTTTATTTAAAAAAAACGTTCTTTTATTCACCAATAATTTTTGGTTTCAACTTTCGTTTTTTTCTTTTTAATCTTTCTATTATTCTTTAACGTTTTTATAATATCGACATTTAAAATGTTTAAATATGTTTTTGTCTATGAAAGCAATTTATTCCATTTTGATTGAATATTTTTACATAAAACAATTGAAGGGTTACACCAAAAACAATCTAAATAAATAGAAATAATCTAATTATCATTATCATAAAACTCATTAAATTGTTTATCATTGTTTTGAGGCAAAAAGTCAATGTGCCTCTTACGCCTTATTCAATTAATAATAATAATCATAAAACTCATTAAATTGATTATCATAAAACACATTAAATTGATTATCATAAAACTCATTAAATTGATTATCATAAAACTCATTAAATTGATTATCATAAAACTCATTGAAATGATTATCAAAACATGAAAATAAAACGAAATCTGATTTTTGAGATTCGCTTTCAAACGTTTTCAAGTATATCACAGAACATTCCTGCTTCCTATTTCCCATACATGTCCAAACAAAAAACAAAGTTTTTAAAAAGACCTATTTATATTTTTAAATTATGCTACTTGTGGCAGCAGAATTTCACAGATTTCCATATTCTAAAAAATTAGAAATTTTTAGTCACAGTCTGACTACCTAAAAATTCTTTTAATTGACACAAGCGCCATCTATTGAATAATTTGGAAAAATATTAAAAATATTTGAAATAATGATTAAAACAGTTCGAAAATTGTTTCCGCAGGTGGCTCAAGTCTGTGATGAAATATTAAAAGTTCTAAGTAATCTAAAAGTTAGTAAAAAACCAACTAAAAAAATTTGACCACGCAGAGAGACAGAGAAGTCAAGTTAAATAAAAGTATGTAAAAATGTTTTCTCTTTTTATAACTGTAGAATTGTTTACTTGTTCAAAACAGTTTTATTTAGTATATACAAGTTTTTGAATTCTCTATTTACCAGATGAGGGCGGAGAAAAAGTTTATTTGCTTTAAATTGTTTTCATTGTAATTAGTTGTTTTTAAGGTTAATTGAAGGAGTTAGTTAACCCCGCGCGACACTCAACCTGAGCAATGCGATTAAACTCCTTGCTTAAGGGAGCTACTAAAGCGCATCGAGCCAAAATCTCTCCTGAATAACTGAATTAAGGTGCGTGTCTCCATACACCTTCTACGGACGCTGGTGAGGCCCGTGAGATTCGAAATACCGACCATAGGACAACAGGTAAATGCTTTACAAGATTACCAACAGCGCCCGTTTTTATATGCTTTTATTGGCTTCCACTTATTCGGATGTCCATGGGATGTCCGCGGACGTTTTTAAGTTCGGCAGATCATTATTTTTTAGCTATTTTAAAAGCATATTTTTAATTTTTTAATTAATTTTCACTTGTTTATGTTCTGTTTAAAAAACTTAAATAAATTATTGGAGTAACATTGTAACAACAACAATAAAATTTGAAGTCTACATAAATATTGTATAATAGTTGTGTAATTGTAGTATTGATGTTGTATAATTGTAGTATGGATGTTGTATAATTGTAGTATGGATGTTGTATAATTGAAATATTTGTAGTATTGATGTTGTATAATTGAAATATTTGTAGTATTGATGTTGTATAATTGTAGTATTGATGTTGTATAATTGTAGTATTGATGTTGTATAATTGTAGTATTGATGTTGTATAATTGTAGTATTGATTTTTACAGTTGTAGCATTGATGTTTTATAACTGTAGCATTTATGTTGTATAATTGTAATATTGATGTTGTATAATTGTAATACTGATGTTGTATAATTGTTATATTGATGTTGTATAATTGTGGTTCGACAAAAATTGAAAAGACCCCGTCGATATAAGCTAGCATTTTTATGGTGTAACTTCGTACGACGCCAATCGATATTCGCCTGATTTAAAGTCTTTTTCTTATCAAACGAAATATAAATAAATATTCATCCGCAAAAAATAACTAATAAAACCAATATAAAAAAGGATAAAACATTATTTAAACGGGTCTTAGCTCTTAAGCATGCGCTGATGTAAGCTGCATTCGTCGGCACAAGTTCTTAGAATTGCATGTTGACAAATCATCCATCAAGCTAGACGTTTTTCATTGATAAAAGCGACAAAGCTGTTTTAAATTAATATAAATGATTTATTGAAGTTATGTATCTACTATTTTTTAAGAATTTAAATTCATATAGAATATAACTGAAATAGAATATACTTAAAGACGTTAACAACCAGCATTAGAGTAGGGTGGGGTGGGTATGCTCCCGGACTCCCCCTACCCCTTCTGCAGCTGGTGCGTGGCACAATGAACGTAATATAACCACTTTGTCTCTCCTGACGCTAAGAGAACAGATAAATAATTGTTTATGCTTTTTTGGGATGTTCATGGATTTATTTTATCTTTTTTTAAGTTTTATAAAAAAAAAGAAATATTCGCTGTGACGAAATACAGACTTGGCATGTCGTCAACAAATCTAAAACTTGTTTTGCCCGTTATAGAAAATTCATGATTTTTCATAGAAATATTACGGTAAATGAAAAAACAATATGTTTATCAATCACATACAAATATTAAAAATTCAAGTATTTACTATTTACAGTCTTTTTTGGTTTGTAATCAGCCCTGATTGCAGTTTTTTCAACAAACTTTACAAAACGTAATAATGGCCTTCAGATATAATTTTATTTTATGTGTGAAAATAGTTTACACTGAGCATAGAATGAAGTAATGAACCTAAAAACAAGAATGCACAAGAAACGTATTCAATGCACATGATTTTCTACTCTGATGCATTTTATTGCTATTAGATTTTTATTTCAAATATTTAAATGTCAAACTGATTTGATTTCATAAGAAGAATCGATGGTCGCGTTTGTTTTCGAGTTGGTTTTGTGGCATGTAACAAGAGATGGGAAGTGGTTAAAAAGTTTCCAACACATGTTTTCACCACTCGATCGATCAATGCTTTTCTCTCTTTTCCTCTCTTTCTGAAACAACTTTTGAGATTTTTTTGACCAATCAATTTCTCTTCCAGTGCAAACTTTACAAAAACAGAAAAAAAGAAAAAACATTTAAAACTTCCTGCAAAACATTTTTTATTGGAAGCGAAAACAAAAACTTATGTTGTCATAATTGTTTAAAAGCTCAACAATGTATCCATCACGTGATTATATTTTCAAATGCGTTTTTTGAGTAAAAAGAAGGGCTGGGCTGGCTGGAGAAGATATATTGAATGGTGAAAGTGTCCATTAATTTCAATTCCCATCTCGTCAATGAGATTAAACCCGGCCATTGAGCCTCGACGCAGCTTATTAGAGCAGTCCGGTAAACAAACCATACTGACTTCGCCGGATCAAAAAAGTCTTGCAAACTAAATGAAAAAGTGACCGGATTACTTGCCGTCAGCAATCGTGGGAAAATAGTAGTTTCTCTTTGTCAGCTTTTTTTGAGTTAAACTGATTATTTATTACTTATAAAATTTGATGAATAATATTTTCAGATGTCGAAAAAGTCTATCAACTAATTATATTGGTAATCAAAACGCTTAGGATTTTTTCAAGTAAATATTAAAATGCTTGTTTATAATTTTTATAACTTCATGAAAATATACTTATCGTTAGATTTCTCTATTAATATAAAAACTGAATTGAATAAATGCAACTTCGTAATGTTCTGAACATTTGTTGCCATGAAGTTTTTATAAAAAGGAAGTGCAACAAAAAATGTGTCAACGCTTTGTCGTTCAGTGCATTAGTAGTAGCGGTAGTAGTAGTAGTAGTAGTAGTAGTATTAGTAGTAGTAGTAGTAGTAGTAGTAGTAGTAGTAGTAGTAGTAGTAGTAGTAGTAGTAGTAGTAGTAGTAGTAGTAGTAGTAGTAGAGGTAGTAGTAGTAGTGGGGCGGTTCTAGAGTTTTAACCCTCCCCCCAAAATTATTCTCAATTTTTCAATGCATGAAAACGAAACACTCGGCGTGCTTAAGTATAATTCTGTCCATGAGCGCCCCCATGAGAGGGAGGGTTTCTGAAGTTAAAAACCTCCCATCGAAATTATTCCATAATTATTTTTAATTCATGAAAACATACTTCTCGTCTTGATTTAGTTCAAATTGAAAAAAGAAAAATTATTGTAAATATATCTATGTTTGTTAACCATCAAAGGAAGGTTCTGTCATTAAACACCCTTCTCCCTCCACAAGAACTACATCATGTCGTACCCCTGCAGTTGATAATGACAATGGTGCTCTTAAGACATTCAAGGTCAAAGGCTCATCTTCACTTTTTTTAAAAGTAAGTTCCGATACGATGCATGATGTTGCTACTTTTTGGCACAAATCTAATGCAAAAAACCCAAATTTTCTACTTTGTGTTCCTCACCAGCCAGCCAGCCAAAATATTCTACTAAACTTCCTATTTAGAAACAAGTTCCAAAAAATGCGCTAAAGAGAACTTGAGATATTCGTTTCAATTCATTTTGGAAGCAATCTTTAGATGTGTCGATTGAAACACATTTTTGCTGTGGTTTATTGGAAGTTTAAAAATAATTCATGTGATTTTATTTAATGCATTAAATAATTTTTTTTCTAAAATCTTCAAATGAATCTTAAAGTTGAAATGAGAAAATTATTTAATTACTTTGTTTAAAAATATACTTTTGTTTACAATATAATATTTTGGTCACAACATAATATAATTTTCCAATATAATATTTTTTTACAATTTAATACTTTTGTTTGCAATAAAATACTTTTGTTAAAAATATAATATTTTTGTTTACGTGTTTTTCGAATACAGAATTTTTTTAGACATTTAACTCATTTTATTTTTAGCGACTACTCTCATTTGTGGACAACGAAAGCTCTAAAAATAAATCTAAAAAGAAACCCGAACGTTATAGTTCTTGTAATAAAAGTCATTTAAATTACAGAGACAATCCTACGTTATTGAAACAATCAGAACTTTCCATATATAGAAATGAAATAAGTTAGGAACAGATGACATTCGGCTCGCTACGTGACTCGCTAACTTTTGCCGTTCCGAGCCGACTCGTTCCAGGGAGATAAGTCAGGAAGCACGGAATGGGAGAAGGAAGGAATGGAAATAAAAGGGAGGGTCTTAGATATCCAGTGGAAAATTGAACAAAAGCTTGACGTATGCTCGAAACATGAACAAGTCCGGATGCTGTTCAATGGGAGTTGATTTCATTGGATAGGAAACATTTGTGGGAATGTAAGAGAAAAAGAGAAAGATTTATTTATGCGATAATGTTTTGTAAGATGCGTTTCCATTGCCATATTTTTTTAGAAAGTTTATTTATTTTTTGAAGTTCCACATAGTTTTTTTTTTCTCAAAAATACACTAATTATTTTCCAACATTTTGTTAAAACCTCACACATATTTTTTACATTCTATTTTTTACATTCTATTTATAAGCTATTTTATTTTATTTTTTGTTAGTTTGTGCTTTAAAAATTGTTGTTTGAATTTTTTTTTATATTTTCTAAATGAAAACTTCAAAAAGTTTCCTGAAAACTTCGTCAAATAAAAAAAAACTCATCAAAACAAATTACATCAACATTGAAATAATTGAAGCGACTTTTAATCGCAATGTTTTTCATTATGAAATTTGCTTTAAATTATAATCAACGTTTTGTTTTTTGCAGCATCTAAAAATAAGTTAAATTCCAACCTGAAAAATGGCCACCCATGCAAGACCGATGTTATCAAAGGAGATGGAGCCCTTGAAAGGATTGCTGAGACCAGTCTTGCAGGCAGTATAGTACTGGTTCCAATCTACACATGTGCCGTTGAACATCAGGGTTGAGTTTGTACCCGGGTATGCCGAACCGTTGCACGTTGATCCCTCGTACACGAAGCTGGGAATCTCCGTGCACTTTGTCATGCCATCGTCCTCGGTCTTCGTGCAGATGAAATCCTCATCGTTTGGACCGACGTAGGGATCGGGAAGTATAAGGCTGTTGTTGAGTTGTTGAAGTGGATTTGTGTTATTTGTTGTTATTTTACAATAATTATTTGAATCATGAAAGGTTTATTTAACTTAATATATAATTTTGAAGGTTTTAAAAATAATTATTGAAATAGATATTTCTAACTGAAACCACTAATGTTTTATGGTTTAGTGAAATAATAAACTTAAATTAATAAATTCTAAATGTTTTGCATAAATATTGAAAAACCTAATATTTATTTGTTTTATTACCTATATATTTTTTATTTAATTTGTATTAACTGTTATTACCAGAATAGTTTAAAACTTAAATTTTTTATTTTCTTATTTTAAATTGTTTTCCAATTTATTTGTCAATTTTAACATGTAAAAAAATAAATTAGACACATTTTATTCTCCAGATGTCATATTCAGCATATTTTGTCGCTGAAATGTCATATTTGGCATACCGTATCATCCAAATTGGCATATTAGATTATCAGAAATGTCATAACTTACATATTGCAGTTTTAAAAATGTTTTGATTGGCATATTGCATCATCATAAATGTCATAACGGACACTTTACACTACCACAAATTTCATGAATAGTATATTGCATTATCATAAGTTTCATGAATAGTTTTGCATTATCACAAATGTCATAAATAGTATATTACATTATCACAGATATCCTAGACAGTATATTGCATTATGACAATAGTCAAATCTGGCAAAGCAACTTGGATTTTTTTAAAAGAAAATCTCATTTTTTTATTCAATTGCGAGACACAATTGAAATGCACAACAAATGCTTCACGTTTATTACAGCCCCGAGGAAAGTTGGAATTCTAAATAATGGAGAGGCGTAGTAATATTGCAATCTACGTCGTCGTCGTCGTATCGAAATACGAGAGTGGGAAACGCCATTTTTGTTGAATTGAAAATGAATGAATTCAAATGTTAAATATAATTCGGTTTTCAAGCACCCGATTTAGCCAGTTTAACCGGCTTTTCAAAAACCGATTTAACTTACTTTAATTTAAAATGATTGTGACAAAATTGAGATTTGCAAACCGAAACTTGTTTTGATATGTTTACTTTAATCAATCAATCAGCCATTCAATTAAAATTCAATCAACCGCAAAGCTAGGATATTTTCAGCGCTAACATTGACAAAACAAACTCACCAAACGGGAGTTACTTGCAAAAAATAAAATACGACTTGACTTAAAGAACAATGCAACCGAATAACATCTCCACTTCAACAACTTCTTTTCCACACAACAGTCGTGCAGGAAAAAATTTTCTCGGAATTAATTTTTACCGTGAATGATCAATTGGAGACTTTCATTTTTCAGGATTTACTTTCCAATCTCTCTTTTCAGTGCGGTTTGAGTCGTCCTCAAATCGATCAACAATCATCATTTTGAGCTTTTATTCACTGCTCTTATTTAAGTAAATTAATTCAATTTGTATAAATAGTTTTATAATGTTTGCATTCATAACCAAATTCGCTTTTAAAAAATCATTTTTTCAAAAAGCTTCGGTTTCGTTTCATTCCAAAATAGCTTGAATTTATAATTTCTATTTATAAAGAAAACTGGGTGTCTGAAATATTTTGCATCTCATTGCATTAATTATTATGGTTAAAAAATTGAAAAGAAAATTTTAATGCAAATAACTGAGAAAATTAAATTATAACTGATTACCAGCAGGAGATTTATAAAAAATAACTATCATTAACAACAATGTCTCAACTCCGCCACAACTATTATCAAGACCACAGTCACAGAACAGGAGCTTTCAATCTATTACTAACTGATTCTTAGTTATTCCTGGCAGATGTCTTTTTGTTTTGCCACGAAGCGAAGATCGGGGTGGTGGAGACACATTAAGGAAATTATTGAAATATATCGTAAACGGTTTTAGTTATAAATATATATATATATAGATGTCTGTCTGTTTGTTTGTCTTTTATGCATTGCTATACCATTCGTCCGATCGTAATGCAATTTTTACACAACATTGAGAGTCAATAGAGGAAGGTTTCTGTAAAAATTGAGATCGGTCACAAAGTGAGCGGCAGCGGGAGAGCGAACCGAAGAGCGAGCGGAAGCGGGAACGGGAAAGCGACTGGGAACGGTAA
>OZ022239.1:10276273-10278773 GCA_963978895.1 Erpobdella octoculata
TTATTATTATTATTATTATTATTATTATTATTATTATTATTATTATTATTATTATTATTATTATTATTATTATTATTATTATTATTATTATTATTATTATTATTATTATTATTATTATTATTATTATTATTATTATTATTATTATTATTATTATTATTATTATTATGTAAAAAGTTTTGATGTTTGAAACAGTTGAATGAAATGAAAGAGGCTGATGTTGTTTTGTTGTCATGTGCATTGATGTTCTTCAAAATATTGAGATTTCCTACCTTTATAACAATTGTGATCTTTATAACAGAAAAAAAACCTTTTTTTCAATTTAAGCTCAGATTTGTAGCCAGGGCTGATAGAGTTTTACTTTACGACCTCTACCAGGGTCAGACACGCCCCCGTTTTCATTGATCAAAGCCGCGTGGTGAAACAAACTTCCCGCCATGACGACCACGACGCAAACCACGCCACATAAAGAACAACTCGCTTCGTGAACCACGGTTTTATGGCTTACTTGAGGAAGAAGGAGGAATAAATATGATGGTCATTGGGAAATGTTCTGATTCATCTTTCCTTTCCGAGGGGCGGCAAACGTCGCGTCGCTTAGATTTGCTACATAACATCACATTATCTTCTCTCTCTCTCTCTTTCTCTCTCTCTCTCTCTCTCTCTCTCTCTCTTTTATCTTCTCATTTGTTCTATCTCTATATATTGATAAACACCCTTGTAAATGTTACAGCAAGTGGTGTTTTGAATTGAAGAAGATAAATTGACCACCAGATGCAGTGAATAGAACAGAAGAAATTTTAAGAGATTTGCGTCAACAGGTAAAGAGTTCAGTGAGAGAAAATGTGTGTGTGTTTAGATGTGGTGAGGTATGAGGGTCAATGAGGGGTAAGTTACCTACTTGGAATTCGGTTGATCGCTCTCAGTGGCCGAAGAACACGGAAAGTTCTGATGGCGGAGATGCCCAGACTGCCATCGTCGAAGGCGTATTCAAATGCACTGAAAATTCACAACAATAATATAAAAAATCATAATGTAATAATATGTAAAAAACATATTTAAACACATTTATATTTTTAATTTAAATTAGTTAGCTTATATATCGTATGTAGTTTTATCAACTACATACGATACTTTTTAATAGTACCGAACTGGCCACCCCATGGCCTACTTGGCTATCACTTGGCGAACTTGGCTACAACTTGACCTACCTAGACATGCATACATACTTATGTACATACATACATAAATACATCCATACAAAATTATTTATGTTGATATATTGATTTCCATATTTAAATATGCTAGATTGTTTTAGTATCAACGCAAATATCACCACCGAAGTGCAAGTAATGGTGCTTTTAAATCATACCTTTTACTATATTACATTAATAATAATTTATTCATAAATTAGACACCGAACGAATATTGTTGATGCTTTTTCACGCCAAAACTGCCACCGCGCAAGGAAACCCAAATGTCTTCTGACACGATCGCATGATAAATACAGCAAGTCTGAATGGAATAATGGCCGCATGTCAAAGTGACTTCCTACGCGCTGGTGACAAAACAGAAACAACAAGGAATAAACATGCAATTTTATCTATTTATTGCATTTGTTTAGGCAAAACAAATAAACAGGTTTGTTACTACTACGTTGCTTGTTAAATTATATGTTTGTGTATGCTTGTAACTTTGTGACCAAGCGTTCAGCTTTTTTCAGGCTCCATGGCTGAAAACGCATTTGACCATACCGCAGTAGTTAAATTTTTCAATGAGGAGGTACAACAAATTTGTTTTATTTAATTTTTAATTAGTTTGGCATTATAAAAACCAGGAGACAGTGAAACTTGTAGAAGCTTTAAAAAAAGATGCCAACACGCAAACACGCCAATCCTTTAGTGTAGGAAAAAAGATTTGGAGCATTGTCATACAATATGGAACAATGACCTACAATGAGGAATATAAACATACAATATGGAGCATTGACATATAATGAGGAGTATAACCATACAATATAAAACAATGACAAAAACCTACAGTATGGAAAAAGAACAAACAATATGAAATGATGACATGTACCTAATATGTAGATCGTTGATACAATTTGTAGCAATGAAAAACGTTATAAATACAACATCACTCACGTTTACAGAAACTCCCTGCAAAAGTTACGAAGAAATAAAACGTTTAATAGATTTTCTCAAAACTTCTGTTCGAAAAAATCAATCAAAAAATGTTCTTTAATAATCTTTGAAAGAATGGAAAAGAAAATCAGTGCAGTGAAGGGAAATGTCACCAACACTCATTAAATTCAGTGCAGTGATGGAAAATGTAACCAAGACTCGTTTAACTTTATAAGTTCAAAATAATACACAGATTAGCTAGACGTTTTTTATTTATTTAAATATTTTATTCAACACAATCGAGAAACATATCAAAACAAAACACAGAAACAAAAACCAAAAGTCAGGTGCTCAAAAGGTTCGTCCAAAGAAAATTA
>OZ022239.1:10281273-10293773 GCA_963978895.1 Erpobdella octoculata
TATTCATCTAGTGCCCAACCATGCAGTCAGACATATGACGTCATTAAAAAGAATAAATGATGACATCAACATGCAATCATAATGACACTCATTATCTTACTCACTCTCTCCAGATACTCATCCACTGCATCTTTAAAATGATAATGGTTTTTTTTTAGTGAATGACTATTTGTTTATTATTTTACAACTTTGAAGCACAAAAAATGTTTTAAATTAATTTTTTCAAAATTTAAAATCTTTTTTTTGTTAAAAAATTCAAACAAAAAATCGTAAATTAAATTTTTTCTGACTGGGACGTTTGAACGATGGAAATTGTCATTTACTTTGACGTTTTAAAAATGAATTTAACTCAAGATGTTAGTCTGTGTGCATGCTGTGTTGCGCATATTTGTGCATGTGTGTGTCTGTGTGCATGTGTGTGTGTGTGTGTGTGCGTGTGTGTGTATGTGTGTGTCTGTGTGCGTGTGTGTGTATGTGTGTGTCTGTGAGCGAGTGTGTATGTGTGTGTCTGTGTGAGTGTGTGTATGTGTGTGTCTGTGTGCGTGTGGGTGTATGTGTGTGTCTGTGTGCGTGTGTATGTGTGCATGTGTGTGTGTATGTGTGTGTCTGTGTGCGTGTGTGTGTGCCATTCTGCGTATGTGTGTAACCGCTCATGTGAGTAAAAAGAAAAGTGATAAAAATAAAAAATGGCAGTTCGTTAAACCAATAAAATCTGTCCCATAAATCAAATACATTTTTAATATCATACCAGCTGAACCAATAATATGACTGGCTGGTAATTGTATTTTTTCGCTTTAAAAAATATTTTTTCATTTTTGGAATTTTATTTTGCACATTTTCTCAACAATAACTACTTCTAATTATAATACAAACAAACTCTTTAATTAGGCATTATTGTATTCTTGCGCTTAACGAAGAACTAGAGCAAAATAGTTCCTGACGTGTGCTAATTAGTCGTCTAAATTATTCACAAGTAGACTTTATTTCTCGCCATCAGCAACAACGATTTAGTTTCTCGCAAACTCAGCGAAAGATGAGCCTTTGATGGGGGGAGGACTACTTTTTATCGCGCAAACGTCTCGGGCTTACAAATGTCTTCATGAGCCCTATTTAAAATGCCATCATAAGAATGGGGACTTGCTGGATTTTAATGAAGCCATCAAGGGGTCGTTTCGTCTTCACTCGCTCGCGCCTCAGTAGCTTTGATGACCCCTGGGCTTCCGCTCTCTCTCTCTCTTTCTCTCTCTCTCTCTCTCACACACGCTCTCTTTCTTTTTTCACACTTTCTCTTTCTCTCTTTTTTTCTCTTTTTTCTTTTTTTCTTTTTTTTACATCACAAATTGTTTTTTTATTAATTTAATATTTATTTTTCCTTCTAAATTTTCTCTTTCACTTTCCTATCACTTTTCATTTTCACGCTTCACCTCGGATCTTTTTCACAACTTTTTTACCCAGTTTTTTAAACAATTTTTATAGATATTATTGTTTTGTTATTACTATTATTATTTATAGTAATAATAAAGAAATATCATCAATAATGTTATTATTAGGCTATTATTATTATTACTAGAGATAGCCCCTCAAAAATGACGGATTTTTTAAAAATCTAATATATTTTTTTGATTGCAGTGCCACATTTTTTTTATCTTTAGGTCTGACTGTGTACAATTGCGTAATAACTTTTATTACACGCCTGCGCGCACTAATTTTAGCACTTGTTGACTGCTGACCACCGCAGCCGCCGCGTTATGCGGAATTGCTAACATACATGCATACATACATACATACATACATACATACATACATACATACATACATACATACATACATACATACATACATACATACATACATACATAAGAAATTATGTATGTTGATTACTGTTATTCGTTATTCTTATTTTTATGTTTTGCATTATGAATATCATCATTAGCATCATCATAACTATTCATTAAATAAATAACACTATCATCACCACCACCACCAATATCTTCATCTAATCATCCATCATTATAATCGAAATTCGAAAATAAATACCACCATCGAGTTATTTTATTTTATTTTATTTATTTATTTTTTTAGGTCTTAGATAATTTTGCACCGACATCTCATTCGATATTCGTTCGTATAGAATGCAATAGCAGCGCGAAATTATTAACAACCACCAATTGCACGAACTCCATTTTTTTCCTTTTTCGTCTTCTTCCACCATTCAGCTGATCTAAATTACATCCGGTCTGTCGCTTCCTGTCTACTATCTGTTCTTTTTGTGGTCCACGGTGGACTCACGAGACACCTACCTCCCTCCCTTCCTCGTTTTCCCTCTTTTTCCCACCCTCCCTTCCCTATCCCTCTCTCCCTCCCTCTTCTATCCTTCCTCTTTCTCTCCTTTCTCCCTTTTCTATTCCTCTCTTCTCTATCCCTTCTCCCTCCCTACCTGCTTTCTTATAAAAATCAAAAGAATAAGTAGAAAAAAATTACTTTCTATTACAAGGTGTCATTTTCTCCTTTCCGCGCCATCTCGATAGTGCGATTTCATCAATGTGGTTTGAAGATTTCTCACGAATTAATTATTTCCCCACATTGGTTTCAATAATTATTCAACTTATTTTATTCCTACTAGTATAATTATAGATACAGATAAAAATATTACTAATAATTATTACAAAATAATAAAAATAAATTATGTTAACAATGATTTAAAATCTGAAGTTTCTCAAAAGAATTTTTTGGCATCGGTTTTTTTCTCAGCCGCATTGCCACCAGCTCGACCATTTCTTGGAAGCATTCCAACTGACCTGCCTTGACACAACTCTTAACAATTTCTTATGCCCACACCATGAACATGCATCTCTTAAATATGCAGTATACGAATCATCTAGCTTAAATAAATCTTCATATAGCCAAATTAACCATTAAATCCATAACCGACAAGACCAGTAAGTAGAGTGGCGTCCCCGTGGCGTGGAGGCCTTCGGGGGGGGGGGTGTGAACGTATCCGGGAGAAACTATTCAATGTATGACACCAAAACAGAAAATGGCTGCAACACATATCAATTGTGTGAAAATATTTTTAACAATGGCAGAAATTGTTTATTAACAATGTCAAATTAGTTAATTATGATGGCATAAACCTTATTTTAACAATTTTGTACTGTCATCCCTTCAATGCGGCTGTCATTTGTCAACATTATTTAATTTTATCGCTCGAGTGTAAGACCAGAAGTTTGGCCGATAAAAATTAATTCTTGTACCAAAATTACTCCATCAAACATAACAAATGTCTCATTATCTTTATCATCTACAAATTGTTTTTCTATACTTTCATTTAATCTTGCTTTTAATTCCCCATCGTCATCTTCTTTAGTTTTTACAGGCTCCCACAGGGAATTTGAGAAAGAGCATGTTTATTAGAAGTAAAAAAAGTTAGATACTTGAAAACAAATAAAATAATATTATAGTAATAGAAAAAACTGTTGATGTAATGTAACGATTCGAATATTCATTAAAAACAATTCATCTTCATACCATTTTATGGATTTGGTCAATCTGTCGAGTCGTTTAGGTGTTAGATCATCTTTTTTGAAAAATTTAAAAAACACTTGGCGTTTGAAAAATAAATTTGAATTAAATAATTTTAAGCCAGTGATTTTAAAAAAAAATTAATGGTTTCTGATTACACCTTTTAACTCACCGGAAAATCAAAGATCTGTTATCTATATATATAAAAAGCACGTGACGGTGTTTGTGTCCACAGTCCTCCGAAACGGCTGAACCGATTTTTAGGAAATTTGTTGTGTACGTTTGGAAAGTCTGAAATTGCATAAAAATCGGTTTAGTCGTTTTCGAGGAGTTTATATATAATATATAGGCCATATATATAGTTTATATATAATATATAGGCCAAAATCAGACAGACAGACAGACTTATATATATATATATATATATATATATATATATATATATATATATATATATATATATATATATATATATATATATATATATATATATATATATATATATATATATATATATATATATATATATATATATATATATATATATATATATATATATTATATACATTAGGGTGTCCCAAAAATTTTTTTTCGAATTTCAAAACGGCCACCTTCTATTTTTTTTCAGGTGCCTCGGAGAGGCTGGCCTCATAGTATCTTGCCTCATCACTCCAACGCCTTCATGACATGCCATGTCGAAAACGACTTCGATCCTCTGCGTCGTCGCTTCTCTTCGCTTCGGCAGGGCGTCTCAAGAGTGCTGGTGATAGGTCATTTGAGGCTGCTGGGCCAAGAATCTGGAACCAACTCCCACCAGAAGTTACATCCGCTTGCACCATTGAAGGCTTCAGAAAGGTCTTCAGAACACACCTGTTCGGTGGCCTTGAGGCTCATTGACATGGACTTACGCCACCTCAAATGTTGTCCAACATTCATTCATTAATGGTGCATGTGTGCTTCTCGAACAAAAACGGGATAGAGAAATTTTTATTTTTGCTTGCCGTCATCACGTCTACGAACTAGTATTAAAATGATTAAAATGTGTGTTTGAAGCAAAAATCAGCCAAGTAACAACAAGCCCAGACATTCCGTTGTTTAAAACGTTCCGAGAAAACTGGAAAAATATAGACGCGGAAAAAATACAAATCTGTACTGAAAAGCTATCGTGTTTAAATGTTTCAGAAATTGATAAACTTTTAGAATTCTACCGATTTGAATTGACTAAAGAAATAGCTAGACATTACAATCGTGAATTGAGCTTTCAATAATATTTCTTGGTGGAGATACAGATAAACAAGAACACAGACACGTATATCCTGATTGTAAAAAACAAACTTTGAAAAGGAAATTTGAGAATTAATGTGTCTTTTACTATAAATCCATAATAAATATTATAAATGTGTTTTATTTTACTGAATATAAATCATGAACTCTACAATGACCTTATAGCTCCATACTAACTTTTCAACTAAAACTTTGACGTCAAGTCGGAACGGGTTATCGTTATCCGATCTCAATAATATTTAATATTTAAGTTTTTGGAGTCAAATGAAAAAAAAACAGAGGGTGGCCGTTTTGAAATTCGAAAAAAAATGTTTACCATTATAGTCTGGGACACCCTAATATATATATATATATATATATATATATATATATATATATATATATATATATATATATATATATATATATATATATATATCAACTCCGCCTTGCTTTTGCAAGCCAGTCCCAAGCCTGGAGAAAGGAGGAGGGAAAAGTTAGAAAGATCAAATTATGATTCACGACAGGAAGTACTTAGGTTCTTCCAACATACAGACATTTCCGTCTTAAAACACCTTGTGTAGAGGACTATAAACTATTATAAAAAAAAAAATATATATATATATATATATATATATATATATATATATATATATATATATATATATATATATATATATATATATATATATATATATATATATATATATATATATAAAAATGAAATGTTTGTTTGTTTGTTCGGCGATCAAATGTAAACGGCCGAACAGATTTAATTGAAATTTGGCACACTTATGTAACTTATTGAAGCGGTGGTTTCTGTAAAATTTTAAATAAATTGGTTTCTCCGTTGATGTTTTATGGACAAAAAACCTTTTGGTCAGCGGTAGTAAGTTGGAGTAAATTTTTTTTCTACAAAATAAAAATAAATTAATTTATAGTTAAATTATACAAAATATTTTTAATTTTTTTTTCTTACGTTTTAAGGTTTTAAATATAAATATTAAATTAAATAAATATGTGTGTTGTTTAGTGCCGCCCATAGATATCTATGGTGCCGCCGGATACCTTTGTTTTGATTTCATAGAGCTCATTCTCTTCCGAACCTCCGATACGACAGCTCTGCTATTGGTAAACTTTATATTTGATTTTAGCAACTTATTTTTTAAATCTAGATAACTTTGGTTTTCAGGACTATTCAATAAATTGCAGGTGGAATTTCTTCTATTTAGAGATATTTTGTGCTTTACAAAAAGAGTTCCAGACTTAACCAATTAAAATTAAATCAAATTAGAAATTCATTGTTCATATCTCCCGTTCAAAAGTAAGTGGCAAAGCTTTGGTAATTTGTTTTTAGTTTTTAAAATCATGATTTACTGTGTATCTTTCAATTTGTTTCGTTTGTTGCATTGCACGTGTTTAATTATGTTATATTATTATTAATTATTATAAGATTATCATTATGCTCTAACATTTTGTGTTTTACAAAAAGGAGTTGCAGATTGGAAAAATAAATTTAAATTCATTGTTCATATTTATCGTTCAAGGCTTCTGACTTCAATTGTTCCTTATCTAATATTGTTCATCATGGTTTCCTAAACTGACGAGCTTGCTATCAGCCTATCGGTAAATGAGAAATTATTTTGGGCAGGTAAGTTTTTTTTTATGTGATGGCATTACAACCATTATTATTCACGAGTAGTTATGACTATAAGATTATGAATTAATTTATCGGTCTTATTTTATTTTTTACTTTTCAGAGGAAATTAGAAAATTACATTTTAAAGAAAATCTTACATGCAACACCAATTTATTGTAAAAGTTTCACTGATATATGAGGTGCATGAAATTTGAAAGAAATGAAAGCAAGTGCAGTATTTTTGTGTTTCAACAAAATCATGAACAAAGTTCTCAAGCCAGCCTATCAATCTGCTGCTGTTTTGTTCAATTTATAATTGCATCATTTGCTAAATAAAAGTGGTACTCTTCGATTGTTCTAAATTGATGATCTCAGAAAACTCTCGGAAAATTCATTAAGTTAATGCTTTGAAGGTTTTTAATATTATTATTACTTCATGTTTTATTTCAATCTGTGTTTTATATCACATTTTTCAAAGCCACGGGTCAACATTTATTAACATGCCACATGTAGCGTTATATGCTTTCTGTAGACATGACACTTAAAAACTAAGAACAACTCAAAAACTAAGACTAGCGATTTTTCGAAAAGCAGCTGTTGAACAGTGTGTGATAAATCTATTGTAAGCATTTATAATCTTACAAGTATTTAAAATAAATATAACCTGTTGAGATATATGAGCGGATTTTAACATTATTGCAGCCGTTAACTAATAAAAAAATTTTTTCAGCTTCAGTCAATCATAATAAGCCTTTGCAGAAGATCACACTTGCAGAGTGGAACCAATACATTAAAGAACACTAATTAAAATTGAGGAAGTTCAGACGTAACTAAACGAGCAAACCAAACAACAAAGTGTTAACGAGAGAACAGATCAATTTTGATGACTGTGCACAGCATTCCGCTACAGCCCATCTAAGCCACATTGGGAAGGCTCTAAAATTTAATGGAGGAACAGAAGAGCGAAAAGAAGAGCAAGCTGGAGCGGTAAAGCGTAAAAGCAACCGGGATCGGGAAAAGTAAAAGAGACCGGGGTCGGAAAAGCGACCGTGAGCAGAAATGCGACCAGGAGTGAGAAAGCGACCTGGAACGGGAAAGCAAGCGGTTAAGGAAACGGGAGCCAGAGAGAAAACGATAAAAAGCCTTTAAAATCCCCGGGCAACGCCGGGTAACCCAGCTAGTATATATATATATATGCATTTCTTTTTATTCTACCTTAGCAAGGCCTAATTCATGTCGGAAACAACTCCGCCTCGCTAATTCCGAGCCAGTCCCAAGCCTGGATAAAGGAGGAGGGACAGTTAAAAGGATCAAACTTTAATCCACGACAGGAAGTACTTATATGCTTCCTATATACAGCCAATTCAGTCTTAAAACACTTGGTGTAAAGGACTATAAACTATCATTAAAAAAGCAAAAAACAAAAAACATGTTGGAAACATTAAATTCGTGTATTGTCATCCAGAATAAAGCTTTCCTGAAAGTTTTTGAAAGTTTTAGAGCTCTAGGTGGTCGAAAAGTGGGAAAGCGACCGGGAGCGTGAGAGCAAGCGGGAAAGAAAACAGGAGCGTGAAAGAAAAACGATAGAAAAACCTCTAAAAAGCCCGGGCAATGCCGGGCACCCCGCTAGTTTTATATATTAAGGAAATATCTTGACTGCTTAAACCCGTTTTAGACCATCGTACGTTTTACGAACACACTTCTTCTTGGCGATGCATAAAATTATGCTGTAATTTTTTTTGTTAAAAGTTTAATTTTATATTAAGAAAGCTTCATTACACTGTATAAAATTTTTAAATAATTTTTTTATTCGTATTAAGTAGTTTAATCTGGGTTAGAATATGAGCATTTTCAAGGTTTTCGACCGATATTACTTTAAAAATTTATTATGCTAATTTCATGAGAGTTATCATAACAAAAGTTTGAAATATCGAAAGAGAATGTACTCAAAAGTAAACAGCAACGTTAATTAAATTTAATTGTGACTACAATTACACTAACACACAATCTCAACATGTATGAGTCATGCTCGTTTTACGATCCTTGGTCGTATAGAGTACTTTATGCGAACGAGTCGAAACTAGTTTATTCAGCTTATAGTTGTGCAGTGGATTATTATTATTATTATACAGGTTTTTTATATAGCGCTTTTTTACAAAATAAAAGTCACAAAAGCGCACTGCACAATTAAGTGGAAGAAAACAAATATGTCTTGAGCCGTTCACGAAAGACACTAAAAGGCATCGTTGGATCCTTCAGAGCGGGAGGAAGGCTATTCCAGGCCACAGGACCAGCCACAGAAAAACCACGCCTGCCAATCGTCACAGTCTCCGTCTGAGGAACAAGTAGATCGCCGGCCGCCGCCGATCGAAGATGAGACCGACCAAAGAGTTGAGAGACCGGAACACATAGCTCCTGAAGATAGACAGGAGCCATGCCATGGAGGCACTTATAAACTATAGAGCATAGTTTAAAATGGATTCTCTCCGGAAAGGGAATCCAATGAAGCCGCGTCCGCATCAGACCCGAAACGCTGGCCCAAACAGGCAATCCCAGCACGAGACGAGCAGCAGCCCGAAGAACAGATTGAAGCCTGTTGATCTGGAACAGCGGTAGACCGGCCAGGACCCCATTGCAATAGTCAACCCGGCTGTGCACCAGTGCTCTTACAAGGGAGTGAGCAGAGTCTGTAGTGAGGCTTCTTCAGATGACACGTAGCTGACGAAGATGGTAGAAACAGGTACGGCTGAGATGGGAAATGTGTGTCTCCATGGACAGATCACGGTCAACCAGCACCCCAAGATCCCGTACAGACGCAGAAGGCCTGACCGAAACTCCAGCAATGTCCACATCCCCCATCAAACAATGCCTAAGCCGTCGAGATGAACCTACCATATCAGCTCAGTCTTTGATGGATTGAGTTTCAAGCGATTACTGGCCATCCATGAGCTGATTTCGCCAATACAGGCAGACATTCTTGGCACAAGATCAGAGCATAACATCTGAGGAAAGTCACTTTAAATTTAAAGATCGTCAGCATAAGAGTGAGCCGAAAACCCATGTCTGGCGGCGACACCGATGACATCAGCAGTGTAAAGAAGAAACAGCACCGGACCAAGGACGGACCCCTGCGGTACCCCGTAGAGGAGAGAAGCCGACTCAGATGTGACATTGTTGCAGCGGATGCAGTGGGACTGGCCCGTGAGGTAGGAGCCGAACCATTTCAGGACCGCACCCCCAAGACCAAACGAGTTATGAAGCCTATCACACAAGATCTGATGATCGACGGTGTCAAACGCAGCACTAAGGTCCAGAAGGCCCAGAAGTGTGATCCGTCCCAGATCGGCTGCTAAGTAGACATCCGAGAGCACCTTCAAGACAGCAGTCTCAGTAAAATGATGCTTTCTATAGGCCGACTGGCATCGTGGCAGGAGGTTATTTTCATTGAGATATATGTTCATCTGGTCGCCGACACATCGCTCCAACAGCTTAGACAAATACGACAAATTGGAGATCGGACGATAATTGGCAGGGTTGTGCGGATCCAAGTTTGGTTTCTTGAGGATTGGCATGATGATGGCATTTTTCTGAGTCGAGGGAAAATAACCTTGTCTTAGTGAAGAGTTGGCCAGAAATGCCACAAATGGTGCCAGTTCATTTGAATATTTTTTTATTATCCATGTTGGCACTGGGTCCAAGGAACAGTTCTTGTTAGGTGAAACCCTGATGAGACGGATGATGTAGTTAGCATCCACAGACCTGAATTCCAGCAGCGAGCTGGAACAGCCTCCAGCACAATAGAGCGGACCAGAAGCAGACGAAGTAGACTAGCGAACACTCTCGGTCTTTTCTAAAAACGCCTTCAAGAAATCACTCGCCGCAAGATCATTGGGTGGGGCTGAATAGCCACAGTCCTTGCCGAGCACCCCAGATAATGTTCTCCAGAGCTTTGCAGGATTACCTTGACTATCATCGATTTTCCTCTCCAGTAAGAATTTTGTTTCTGCCTAAAAAAGCCGTGAGACGCCCGTACCTGGCTCATCCACAGAGTGCGATCATCCGGGACTCGAGTCCGCTTGTAGCGCCGCTCCAACAGTCTTGATTTCCGTTTCGAGGCTGTGCAATCACGATCAAACCACGGCGTAGGAGGCTGAAGGCGCCGTCTAGTAGCACGGGAGGGAGCATTTTGATCAAGGAGCGACGATAAGGTAGTGTCATAGAGCTCCTGGGCCTGGTCGATAGACATATCCTCATAGACCACCGGATTGCACAGGAGGCTGCTACGTAAATCGGACCGAAATCGCTCAGAGTCGAAGCTCCTCCAAGCACGAGTTTTAATCTCGACAAACCGAGCTGGAGGAAGTCGGATCGGAACCCAGAAACGCACAAGAGAATGGTCGGAGACCTGCGGCAGATCAACGATGACAGACGGAGATGGAAGAACAGATCTAGTAATAACCAAATCAAGAGTATTACCCTGCGAATGTGTAGGGCCGGTAACAGACTGCACGAAGCCAAATGAACCTATGAGATCCAACAGACGAACAGAGTGTGGATCAAGAGTAATGTTGACCTTGACATTCAGATCTCCAGTAACAATGACCTGGCAATTGTACGTCGCCAATGCTTCAAAAATATTTCCTAGTTCTATGAAAAACAGATTACTCGCGGGGATTCTTCTAGGACGGTATATCAAAACAAAGATGAAACTCGTTTTAACGGATGAGAACTTTGTAGTTATGATCTCAAATGTAATTGGCGTCAATCCCAAAGCGAGTGGCTTGGCCGAGATTGTGTCCCTGTGGATGACTGCTACTCCCCATAAGAGCGGCCCCTATCATCGGGCCCCCGAACAGCTTCAATGCAGCGGTAACCAGGCAGAGTGATCTTTTTCAGGGTAACGTCGTCGAAACACTCATGCCAGGTCTCCACCAAACCAAGAATTGTCAATCTGTTTTCATTTATAATGTCTGAGATAATGGCAATATTGTTTTTGATGGACCTCACGTTGAGACAGGCCGCAGGTATTGTGGCAGTGTTAGATCCCCTCCTCGAAGCACACCCCGGTAGCTCATCAATGACGCCTGATCTCGATCCTAACTCCGGCGACCCCCCCCCGTCAGGCCACCGGCAACACCAGACCAGGATCTGCCTGTAGTGCTGGTCTTGTTTCTTTTGACTTCCATCTTTTCACTATTTTACCGTTGATAATAATTAGATCTGTTTCTCCCTTGGAGATTCGAAGCCTCAGCTCCTCCACTAACTGGTGCCTTTTCTCTCGTTGCTTTGGAGTTAGATCTTGAAGAATGAAGACTTTCTCGAGGCCGTTGCTTGCTCCTTTCAGGTTTTTTGCCCTGCGGAGTAATTTGTCTTTTTGTCCCTCTGATGAGAGTGTAAGTTTCATCGGTCTTGGCTTCTGACCGACGTTGTCAGTTCGTCTGCCAAGCCTAACCATGTCAATAACCAATGACATGTCACAGTTCAATTCAAGAAACAAATTTGTCAGCCTGTCATTGTTTTCATCACTCTGACCTCCAGCACCTCCATCAGCAGATTCAGGCCGTCCATGTATGACGACATTACATCTTCGCCTACCAATCTCCTCTTGCTCCCTCTGATCTTCCACAATAACCTTGGTTTGCAACTGCAGTGCTGTCTGTGCCGATATGATATCTTTTTTGACCTGGGTCATTCCGGACTTTACCTCGCCGGAAAACAAATCGGTCCATTTTCTATCTTCTTTGTTCATAATTTTGGATGAATTGGTGATAGTGTTTTTTGCAAATTTCATTCGAAGAATGAAATGTTTGTAAAGTTTAAAAATGAAAGGCGTCAAACAGAACGTTTTTTCACGTTGAAAGAAGCTATGGAACTAATTCTTGATGATGATGATAGCATTGAGGTTGACATACTTGTCATTCTTCCGCCCGGTGCATCATAACACGTGACTGATGAATAAGCAAATGAAGAAGAAATGTTATTCTTTATAATGTATCCGGGAAGGTAGAAGTTGATTCTGATTATACTAATGATGGGATGGAATTAGACTGTGTCGGTTCTTTGGGTGAAGAAATGT
>OZ022239.1:10298773-10371273 GCA_963978895.1 Erpobdella octoculata
GCCATAATAAATAATAAGCATAGAAATAACGAAGCATTTGAGGTTCTCATTAAAACGTTCCTCAGAATCTTAGATAGGAAGAGAGTTGTGGGAAGCAGGATGTTGGTATGATGAACGCTCATGCACAATTGTCAAGAGCACGAAGTTGCAGGTTGAAATTTTTTGTTTTTTTCTGTTTTTCTGGTTTTTTTGGTTAGCGTTTCTGAACGTTTCCGGTTAAAACTTTTTGCGCTTTCAATTAGGAAAATATATTTTTTTCTTCAAATTTTTGTCATTTTTTAAATGATTGAAATAACATAAATCAAATAAACGCAGAAGGTCTAAATAAATGTCTTAAAACTGTGTTATAATAACTAACATAAAATAATGAATAACAACATCACCAATAATAATATTATTTTTTTAAACTTTATTCTTACAATTAGTATTTATTATTATTATTGATATTATTAAAATGATTGTTGCTATTTTTATTGATATTATTTAAATGACTGTTATTATTATTATTGTTATTATTACTTTTATTGTTATTAATGTTGATGTCATTGTATGCGTATAAAATAGATAGAGAGAGAGAAAGAGAGAGTATGTGTTATAAAATACCTGACGTTACTAAATTCGTAGAGCTGTAGCAAGATTACAAGGGGAAATTGCAAAATTTAATGCTTGGCGGACCTCAGCAATAAAGCAAGAAAACCGTCCAAGGCCGCATTCCTCAGTCCGACAAAAGGTCCCTCCACCCCTCCCCAGCAAATTTCAAGGGTTTTAGTGGTGTAGGGGAAAGTAGAAGGGGGGACGACATGGAAAGATAATTCTATTCAGTGATGTCAGTTGTTGTAATAAAGCAACGTTTTTGCACAGCAATTTCAATCTTCAGCATGAATCGAACACGAACAGAGATATGGCAACTTGCTGTTATTTTCAAGCTCATCAGCTTTACTTCATCATCTCTATTATTAACGCCATGACCACCATTATCATAATCATCATCATCATCATCATCATCGTCATCATTATCATCATCATCATCATCATCATCATCATCATCATCATCATCATCATCATTATCATCATCATCATCATCATCATCATCATCATCATCATCACCATCATCACCATCATCATCATCATCATCATCATCATCATCATCATCATCATCATCATCATCATCATCTTCATCATCGTCATCGTCATCGTCATCGTCATCGTCACAATCATCATCGTCATCGTCATCATCATCATCTTCATCCTCGTCATCATCATCGTCATCGTCACCGTCATCGTCATCGTCATCGTCATCGTCACAATCATCATCGTCATCATCGTCATCGTCATCATCATCATCATCATCATCATCATCACTACCAGCTCCATAGAGGCAGGGCGTCGTTCACACAGTTCACATACAACAACAACGACAACAAAGTCAATATTTTCTTCTTGGTATTTACTGGCATTAATCGCAACTGTGAGAAGAAAGTAAATAAAACCTGTCCGGCCACTCGTATATTTCTGAGAGCAATTTTTTCTCCGCAACCCTATAAAAAACAAACCAGAAAACTAAGAAAATAGTAAAAAATAAATAAAGAAAGGGTTTTGAAGCGGGGAGATAATAATGTAGAGAACGAGAGAGAAAGAGTAAAAAGTTTTTTCAGTTTCCGGTGTTGAGAAGTCCCGACTGTTTTTTATGTGTTCGAAGCTGTCATCAATCTCTTCTTGGTCGTCTCACCTTGCATCATTTCCAAGTGAATATCATACTAAAATAAACCGAGTCACTGCAACTACTGTGTCATTAATATTTCACTACTGTATCAACAATTCAACAACTACGTCAGTGCTGGACATTAGTCGAACTGGGCTGGGTTGAATTTTTTTTAAATTGTTTTAAAATAACGTTTTAACTGTGGGTTGGGCTGGTTTAGAAAAATTTAATTTTTAGGTGGATCGGGTTGTGTTGAGTTGAGTCGCCAAAAATTAACCCTTTTTCACCTCTGTTCTATATTACCAATATATCAACAGCTATACTATATCATCCACTTTATCAACCATTACATCAACCACTATATCTACTACTTTATCAACCACTATATCAACCACTTTATCAACCACTATATCAACCCTATATCAATCACTTTATTAGCCACTATATTTCTACAATAGTACAATAGTTTACTTTTCCTACGCGATCGCTTTCGATCAAAATTTGTTTTGTTTTAAGCGTTTATTAAATGCTTAAAACAAAACAAATTTTGATCGAAAGCGATCGCGTAGGAAAAGTAAACTATTGTACTATTGTAGAAAGCAAGTATGTTTGTAATTTAATTTTCAATTCAGGTAGGGTTGTGGATTCTCTAATAGATGTGGGTATTTCGTTCCAAGCTGTCGGTCCTGCAGCGGAGAATGCTCTGTCTGAGAAGGCGCGATGAGACCGAGGGACAGTAAGATCCCGTCGGGAGGAGGAGCGAAGTCTCTGTCTGCCGGGGCAATCAGAGCATAGAGTGAGGGACTCTAGTAGATAACCATTTCATCAACAACTATATCAACCATTTTATCAACCACTATATCAACCATTTTATCAACCACTATATCAACCATTTTATCAACCACTATATCAACCATTTTATCAACCACTATATCAACCATTTTATCAACCACTATATCAACCATTTTATCAACCACTATATCAACCATTTTATCAACCACTATATCAACCATTTTATCAACCACTATATCAACCATTTTATCAACCACTATATCAACCATTTTATCAACCACTATATCAACCATTTTATCAACCGTATATCATTGCTATAACATCATAAACATCACTACAGTCAACAACGTCATCACCTTTTTCATCATCATCACCGTAATCTTTGTCTTTTTTGTCATCGCCATAGAAATCATTGCTAATTACATTTTTAAAATAATGACTAACATACTAAGAGCTAACAGTAAAATTCTATAACTTATAACGTGGGTCACATTCCAGAATATAAAACAATAGACCACGTTATACGTTATAGAATTTTACTGTTAGCTCACAGTATGTATGTTAACAAATTTTATATAGCCAGAAAATTATTTCTCTTTTTTTAGTGCAGAAGATAAACGTAGTTTTAAGATATTATTATTTAACTTTTTCTCAAGATTTTAATTAATTATATTTTATATATTATTTAAATTTTGTCCGATACATCTGAAAATTCAATAAATTGCAATGTTAATGACGAGAATTACATACACCAAATTTCATCAAAATCGGGAAATGAAAAGTGCTTCAAAATTCGATCACATTTTCATACCCGAACAAACAGAGACACCAAGAAACAAGAAAGCGTGGTGAAAAGAATTATCGCCAGATTCATCGAAGGAAATTCGAGATTGTAAGTGTTGACATGAAAAAATAATCTCTAAAATAAATTTCGAAGTAAAAATTAAATTTTGTATAATTATTCTAGCAAAGATTTATTTATGCTAAAAATGAAAAAAAATTTATCCTATAAAATTTCAAATTTGAGATTTTTTGTTTTTCAAGTTTAATGAAAATAAATTTCAATAATACGACATAAATTATTCATATCGCATCAAATCCTTCTTGTCCACATAAAAAAAATTTTCTTTTTCAATTAGGATCTTCTGGGTAGAAATAAGGAAGAATACGTCAAACAGATAACTACAAAAAAAATATACCGGAAAGCAATAAAACCGATAAAAAAGAAACGTAAAAAAGGTTCTTACAAAATTACGGGAGAAGAAAATGAAATTTGTGAGGCAGATTTCCCTCCTCGGGCTGGTAATCAGCCTCCTCCTCTTCGAAGCACTGCAACGCCGGGGAATTTGAGTCCATCTGACCTATAGGAGAAGTGCAATGAAATCAGCCGGTAAGAAGTTGCGTGGAAATTTCATGGGGCGCTTCATTTTTAACGAACGATTTAAAAAAACAATTTAATTTAATTTTTTTTAAGAATTTCAGAAAATTTTATGGTAAATATTAAGTTATTAATCTAAAATTAAATTGAGAGAAGCCAATTTTGAGCTTAAAATCCTGTCGCGTAAACCAACAAGTTGGAGAAACCAGATAATATAAGAAGGTGGGGGTGGGTGACAGGGGTATCCACATATTTCTTTCCTATTAATAACTCCGATATGCAAGACGAACATGAGTCATTAATCATTGTCACGTTCTCATCATTAGTCGACCAGGAAGAGATACATAGACATACATACACATACATACACATACATACACATACATACACATGCATACACATACATACACATACATACACATGCCTGTCTGTCTGCTTGCGTGCCTGCTTCACTTCTATCGAGTAAAGATTAAACTAATAAACAAAAAATATATTAATAATGCGGGTAATATGTTAATATATATATATATATATATATATATATATATATATATATATATATATATATATATATATATATATATATATATATATATATATATATATATATATATATATATATATATATATATATATATATATATATATATATATATATATATATATATATATATATATATATATATATATATATGGTCTGCAGTATATAAACATTTTTTTAAATATGTTGTTATGTTCTTCTTGTGCTATATTATAATATTAATTTGTTGCTCAAAATTTGTTGCTCAAACATGAAATTTTTTTTTAATTTTTACAATCCAAATCATTTTACATTTTTTGTTACCTTTATTTTCACAATATGAATTGTTTTACTCCGTATAGCAATGAAAAAACAAAAAAAAACTCAAGTAACATTCCCTTAAGCGCGTTTCAATAGTGCAAAACTGATGAGTCCCTGGTGTCACTTTTTTTTAGATGGATATCCTCCATACTTTATTCCCTCCATACCGTATTCTCTCCGTACCATATTCCCTCCATACCGTATTCTCTCCGTACCATATTCCCTCCATACCGTATTCTCTCCGTACCATATTCCCTCCATACTATATTTCCTCCATACCATATTCCCTCCAAACCATATTCTTTTCATTCCATATTCTCTCCATACCTTTTTCCCTTTTTGCTCTCCCTTCTCCTCAGCTTCTCAATCACGTATTTGTTGCTTGCTGCACTAGTGTTTTATTCAGTTTTTGAATTTTAGTGATTTGATAATTAAAACTTTAATTTTCATCACATTCGTTCAAACAATACATTTAATTTTTTTTAATTTGTGATTTTTAAATATCAAAACGTATGAGTGAGCAGTGTGATCAGGATGATGATGATGATAATGATGATGATGCTGATTGCTGATGATGATGATGATGATGATGAAGATGATGATGATGATGATGATGATGATGATGATGTCGATGACGATGACGATGACGATGATGATGATGATGACGATAATGATGATGACAATGACAATAACGACAATGATGATGATTATGACAATGATGACAATGATGATGAAGATGACAATGATGATGAGTTGTTTGTTACAAAACCACATCAGACACGTCCTTCTCTCCTCTTGTTACAATGCCGCGGTAATCAGCCGTGAAATTGCTCCGTGTTGGCAACTCAGGTTTGCGCCAAAATTCTACGAGAAAATTAAGTTCCTCTATTTTTAAAAAGACACTTATCTGTGTGTGCTTATGTCTGTGTATTGCCGTGTGCACGAGAGTTGGGATGTTTGTGTGTATGTATCTGTGTGTGACTGTTGGTGAGTGAGCCGACTTGAAGGGCGGTCAGTCTCGTTGGTCACCTAAAGAAGTTTTTCAGCGTTTCAGAAGTCGCCTTCCTTAGCATGGAAAATTGAATCTACGAGGAAGGAAGGCGATTTGTTTGATGTTGTAGCAGCTTAAGAGGGATGGCTGAAATTGAATCTGGAATCGATCAAAATGTGCCGGAACTAACTTCGATTGGTTCTGCTTTCTTTCCCCATTCCACCACCTCTATATACCCCACTCTATTTTTTTCTTCTTCAACCTTCTCCTTGGAACACGAAAAATAAATAATTTTCATTTTGTCACTTATTAAAATAAAATAACAGCTTTTTGTTTTCTTATTAAGTTTATACAAAGAAATTTTGAGTTTATTTAGTTTTAGTTAAACTTTCAAACATTTTTGAGATCCAAAAAAATTTCCTATTCTTGAACAAGTAAAGCATTTAAAAACGTCTTTTGAAAAAGTTTGTTATTTAAAAGTTATCAGATTTAGGCTGTTGCTTTAAAAAGTTATCGAAGACACTTTTAGAGATTTTTAAATTGCCTTAGTCGAGAAACATTTTTCTACGTAAATCAAAAAAAATAAATTAAATTAAATATAAGCATTTTAGAATTTTAAAACTCTTATCCTGGATCATGCCATGGAAACCGAACTTGCGTGCAATAATTTGGGAAAGATTGAACAACGGGAAGGGTTCATAATTGAGAAAATATGCCATGACGATGCACCCGTGGTGAGCTAAATAAAGCAGTGTAAAAATGAATAACTATCATCACCACCACCACCACCACCGTCGTCATCATCATTATCGTCGTTGTCATCATCATCATCATCATCATTATCATCATCATCATCATCATCATCATCATCATCATCATCATCATCATCATCATCATCATCATCATCATCATCATCATCATCATCATCATCATCATCATCATCATCATCATCATCATCATCATCATCATCATCATCATCAAGACGAAATGGTTCTTCATTAATTAATGGACACGCACAGGTGGTCCTGGGGCTTTTCTTTATAGGGATTTCCAAACACACAAAAAACAACAGAAAGTACTGCAAGTTAAAAAGTAACCGACTTGTTTAGAGTTGTTTGAAATTTTTTTTTGGGTAGAAGTTTTGTTGAGAGTTGTTGTAAGTGTTGGAGTTGATTTAACATGTTGCGGATGCTGTTAACATTACTAGTAGATGTTAAAAACTATATTTATTAAATGCTTTTATTTAACTTCACTCGTCTCTCTGTTTGTTTGTTTGTTTGTCTGTGGTGAAAAAATCTTAGAAACAAAAATTCACCCACTTTTTGACCACCTAGAGCTCTAAAATTTTCTATTCTGGATGACAATACTTGAATTGAATGTTTCCGACATGAATTAGACCTGAAATCAATTAAAACTAATCAAATCAAATTAATTCTTGCCTTCTAGCAACTGTAATAAGTTGTTTATGTATAAGGCGCCAGAGGTCCAAAATAATTAAACAGTACGGATGTTTATTTATAAGTCGCCAGAGGTCCAAAATAATTAACAATATTGAGAGTAACGGTTTTTTTATATTCAAACATTTTAGTTTGTGACTCAGATAAAGAGAGCCAAATTAAAGCTTTTTTTTTATTTATTTGTTTATCTTTACTTGTTTTAAATTCATCTCTTTCTTTAGCATGTTTAATAAATTTAAATCACCTGTTCTCTTACAATCACTATTTACATGTGAAACAAACAAATCATTCTTCAAATAATTTTTCTAAACCAGCTGAAATGCTTCATAAATAAATATAAATTTGATCTTTAATAAATCAGATATTTTCAATATAGCTTATTTTAAATAAATAATTAAACAATCTAAAAAAGGCACATCCCTGCCGGAAGTAATGCTCAGCCATAAATATTTACTTTCTTCGCCCTAAACTTCTAAGGCGATAAAGGCTCCCGCGAACTCCTATCTTAGGAATTCAAATATTCGCCAAACGTTCACATCCCACAAAACATAAGGAAGCGTATGATTCTGAGAATGAACGTAGCGACGACGACGACGATGATGATGAGGATGACGGTGATACTGATGATGACGATGGCGGTGATATTGATGATGACGATGATACAGATGATGACGATGATACTGATGATGACGATGATACAGATGATGACGATGATACTGATGATGACGATGACGATGATACTGATGATGATGACGGCGGTGAACAGAACATTGACAACGGCTCGAATGGAGTCAAAATTGTGCAAAAAAATAATAATGATAGCGATAATTGAGAAGATGATGAGGAACGATAAAGAATTGAATCGGCTGTCATTTTTATGGCGCAGCGTGGAGAAAGAGAAAGATTTTCTGCTTTCTGGTGGAAACAATAAACAACAGACCGGGCGATTAGTTGAACCAATTGGTTGAAAAGAACATTAATTGCCCGTCGGTCAAAGTGGAGTCTCGTCCTTCGCGTTCGCATGCAAGGAATTTCGATGTATGTTTCACGTATGCGTGTATGTCTGCATGTGCCTCTGGCTGAGTTCGGGTGTCGTTTTCTGGATGGTTGTTATTATGCGTGGGGGCGCATGTGTATGTGTAGGAGTATGTGTGTGAATGCGTTTGTTAGCATTGTCAGATGGATGGCCCATGATAAAGGCAGGGACCCGTGGGGGTCAGCCACCCCAAAATATTCAGTAACATGAATTTTTTCTATTAGTTGTAAATCAGCGCTGTCACCTCTATTTTTTTTGGATCTCTCCTGATGTATATCTTTCGTGTTGTATATCTCCTGATGTATATCTTTCGTGTTGTATCTCTCCTGATGTATATCTTTCGTGTTGTATCTCTCCTGATGTATATCTTTCGTGTTGTATCTCTCCTGATGTATATCTTTCGTGTTGTATCTCTCCTGATGTATATCTTTCGTGTTGTATCTCTCCTGATGTATCTCTCCTGTTGTATCTCTCCTGATGTACTTCTCCATATATTTAAGAATGCTTATTTTTTAGCTTCTTTGTATTGATATAAGATTACCAACTACTAAACCCACATTTGCCGGTTGATACATATCAATAAGTGTCTTCTCTTATTCATATTTATTGTTTCTGCAGCTTTCACACGTGCTTCTTCTATGAATGTGTGAATCTGTTAATAATGCTCGCTCTCTCCCAGTTCATATATATATATATATAATCATTATAATTATGTCACTTATTTATAATTATTATTATCTTCTTGTGCAAGTATCTTGGCGCCTGTTTCTTTTAATATTATTCTATTTCTGTTTTTATTTCTTTTCGTCTGCCTGTGTTTGCCTATAAATAATATTATTACATTTCTCTTCTTATATAATTCTTATGAGCTGAGTTAGTAAATTATATTATTAAGTTATGTTACAAATAATATTTTTTTTAATGAAAAAATATTTGAAGTGAGTTAGTAAGTTGTATTAAATCTCAGAAATAATAACTTGTTGTCCACGTGAGTGTTTCTCTAAGTATTACTCCATGATGGTTTCTTAAACCTGCGTGTGGTCTTGAAGCTCTGATTAGAAAGGACGTTAACATAAACATTCTTTTATTACCACTCGAACGGACCACCAAAACGTTATTGATGACCAGGTGTAAACAATTCCAAACATTTAACTTGGCTCCAGAATTTTTTTTAGTCTATAAATAACCTCTGGAAAACCCTCTTACAAAAAGTTTCCTTTTCTAATTTGCTGCACAAATCCTTGGCAATGAAGCTTTAGGACTTCTGCCTTAAACGTTTCTTCTACTATTTGGACACGTTGACGAAAACGTTTTTGAACAAAATCTTTCTACACGTGTATACTTCGAGTATATATATAGGTGTGTATGTGTGTCTGCCTGTGTGAGTTTGCACCTTGAGTAATATATAGGTGTGTATGTGTGTCTGTCTGTGTGAGTGTGTGACGTGAGTGTTTGTGTATGTGTCTCTGTGGTAATAGGCTTCAAAACATAAATGGTCATCGACTTCGAAAGTCCAACACTCTTAACGAGATACATCACCAAAATAAGTTAGGATCGGCGACATGAAACATTTTCGTATTTATTGCATGCCATATAATATTTCGTTCTTAAAATACCTGTTGTAGAAAACTGTAAACTATTTTAAAAAAGGAGCTACTTATGTTTCACGCACTCAAACTTATCCAGGTATATAGGAATGCAAATACAGAAAAAAGTCATTTTTTTATTTTGAAACATACTGAAATTGAATTATTAATAAATATAAATATAAATATAAATATAAATATAAATATAAATATAAATATAAATATAAATATAAATATAAATATAAATATAAATATAAATATAAATATAAATATAAATATAAATATAAATATAAATATAAATATAAATATAAATATAAATATAAATATAAATATAAATATAAATATAAATATAAATATAAATATAAATATAAATATAAATATAAATATAAATATAAATATAAATATAAATATAAATATAAATATAAATATAAATATAAATATAAATATAAATATAAATATAAATATAAATATAAATATAAATATAAATATAAATATAAATATAAATATAAATATAAATATAAATATAAATATAAATATAAATATAAATATAAATATAAATATAAATATAAATATAAATATAAATATAAATATAAATATAAATATAAATATAAATATAAATATAAATATAAATATAAATATAAATATAAATATAAATATAAATATAAATATAAATATAAATATAAATATAAATATAAATATAAATATAAATATAAATATAAATATAAATATAAATATAAATATAAATATAAATATAAATATAAATATAAATATAAATATAAATATAAATATAAATATAAATATAAATATAAATATAAATATAAATATAAATATAAATATAAATATAAATATAAATATAAATATAAATATAAATATAAATATAAATATAAATATAAATATAAATATAAATATAAATATAAATATAAATATAAATATAAATATAAATATAAATATAAATATAAATATAAATATAAATATAAATATAAATATAAATATAAATATAAATATAAATATAAATATAAATATAAATATAAATATAAATATAAATATAAATATAAATATAAATATAAATATAAATATAAATATAAATATAAATATAAATATAAATATAAATATAAATATAAATATAAATATAAATATAAATATAAATATAAATATAAATATAAATATAAATATAAATATAAATATAAATATAAATATAAATATAAATATAAATATAAATATAAATATAAATATAAATATAAATATAAATATAAATATAAATATAAATATAAATATAAATATAAATATAAATATAAATATAAATATAAATATAAATATAAATATAAATATAAATATAAATATAAATATAAATATAAATATAAATATAAATATAAATATAAATATAAATATAAATATAAATATAAATATAAATATAAATATAAATATAAATATAAATATAAATATAAATATAAATATAAATATAAATATAAATATAAATATAAATATAAATATAAATATAAATATAAATATAAATATAAATATAAATATAAATATAAATATAAATATAAATATAAATATAAATATAAATATAAATATAAATATAAATATAAATATAAATATAAATATAAATATAAATATAAATATAAATATAAATATAAATATAAATATAAATATAAATATAAATATAAATATAAATATAAATATAAATATAAATATAAATATAAATATAAATATAAATATAAATATAAATATAAATATAAATATAAATATAAATATAAATATAAATATAAATATAAATATAAATATAAATATAAATATAAATATAAATATAAATATAAATATAAATATAAATATAAATATAAATATAAATATAAATATAAATATAAATATAAATATAAATATAAATATAAATATAAATATAAATATAAATATAAATATAAATATAAATATAAATATAAATATAAATAATGACCTAAAAAGTTTCGTAAAACGATAAAATGCTGGGCAAAAATTAAAAATTGATCAAACTTAGGATGTAAACATAGACCTATAATGAATAAATTATTTTTCCCCGGGTCACTGGGGGGGTGAGTATTTATGGGGTGGCGTTGTAAAAATTATCCCGTACCATACCGTTTTTGTGCCACCGTTTTTGGCATAAGATAATAATTCTGTTTTTTTAAATTGACTTACATGAATAATTTATACAATTAATCTGTATTTATTGTTTTCTGATATTGCTATAAGAATACACTCCAGATGTTCAGATATGTTTACACTTGAAATATTATTTACTGAGCGTATATTGCAATCAGACGTATTTTTAAATCTGTTTTATATTCCGTAATTTCTTTATTTTTGCAATAAGGAAAAATAATCAAAACAATCATGCTTTATAGTTCTGCAAGACACAGCGACCACACGAAGGAACAGGACACAACATTTTCTTACCGAATTCTTCTATCTGCTTATCATCTTCGTGCTTAAATGTCTTCTTTTATTCCATTTTAAGAAGTTGTATACATTCAAGAACGCAAATAAATTTTATTACTATCAAACAAATAAAGCACAAAGTTCCGCAGCCCGAACTAAGTGAATATTGAAAGATAACGAAACTTAATAGTAATAGGGATTCATTCATATGAATGTATGTCATTTTGAGGTTGTCACACATACGCATACAAATCTGTCTCATACAGACACATTAAACTTCGTACTTTGTACACACATATGCAGTACACACACACACACGCACATATCCCAGACGCACAACAATGGCGAACAAGACACATCGTCAATTCGTTCTGCATTTGAATCGAATAATTACCAAGAGGGTTTGTTTGCCTGCACGCTCAAGCGAACGATTTAAGGGATTCCAACGTTCCTTGACCCCCCAGCCCAGTCACTCCACCATTATTCCCTTCTTTACCCTTCTGGGCATTTCTTCTTTTTCCCAACTCGTCGATGGAATCAATGCCTGCCGATGATCTCACTGATAAGATGAAATCAACTCTTATTAGCGGTCATCCTTCCTCTCTCTTTGCCTTATTCTCTCTATTTCACCTTATTCTCATCTCTACTTCTAATCATGATCTCGTTTTCGCAAATGCACTGCAAGTTGCTTTCCTGTTACTTCTATCGTGTTCAAGATGCTTAGTGGTGCGCTATCTTTGCGGATGGATGGATGGACGGGTGGACGGGTGGACGGACGGATGGATGGATCGATGAATATACGAATATTTATAGAAATGTAGATATCTAGAGAAATGGTTAAACTCTTAATGATGAAACGATAGAGGTTGAAAATGATCTGTGAGTGAGATTTTTTCTGTGCAAAATTTTGATGAAGAAAAGAATTTTGAATTATCAGAAAAATACAAAACTAACAAAATTATTTCAAGCATTTTTTTTAAATTAATTGTTTGCGTCCAATTTGTTGTGGCTAAGTTGCAGACATTTCAGAACTTGAACGTTTAAGGTCAATTTTGTTGGGCTGAAAAGTTCAAGGTTCGCAAATACGTTTCATCAAATACTTAGGTAAGTGAATACAAATTATTTTAATTTGTTATTGGAATTATTAGTGACATTTTCAACAAGAGTCATCTGCAAATATTTCCGACATTACCGACATTTAATAAAATTTGCATTAAATTTTTCTTTATGCAAAATTTAGAAAAAGTGATCTTTTTTATATAAGGAAGAATCATTAAACTAGAAACAGTTTGCAGTTAAAAAATAAACATTTATATCAACTTCAGCGCCATCAAATTTCAAACTTTTAAGTGTCGACAACATCCGGATCATATGGCTCCGTCACAAAATTTGACTCCGATAATTTAGTTATCAAAATAATTTCTTGATTATAAACTTGACAAATTGTGTCCATTGACACTCTTATTAGATGGATGGATGGATGGATGGATGGATGGATGGATGGATGGATGGATGGATGGATGGATGGATGGATGGATGGATGGATGGATGGATGGATGGATGGATGGATGGATGGATGGATGGATGGATGGATGGATGGATGGATGGATGGATGGATGGATGGATGGATGGATGGATGGATGGATGGATGGATGGATGGATGGATGGATGGATGGATGGATGGATGGATGGATGGATGGATGGATGGATGGATGGATGGATGGATGGATGGATGGATGGATGGATGGATGGATGGATGGATGGATGGATGGATGGATGGATGGATGGATGGATGGATGGATGGATGGATGGATGGATGGATGGATGGATGGATGGATGGATGGATGGATGGATGGATGGATGGATGGATGGATGGATGGATGGATGGATGGATGGATGGATGGATGGATGGATGGATGGATGGATGGATGGATGGATGGATGGATGGATGGATGGATGGATGGATGGATGGATGGATGGATGGATGGATGGATGGATGGATGGATGGATGGATGGATGGATGGATGGATGGATGGATGGATGGATGGATGGATGGATGGATGGATGGATGGATGGATGGATGGATGGATGGATGGATGGATGGATGGATGGATGGATGGATGGATGGATGGATGGATGGATGGATGGATGGGGAGAGGTCGCGTCCCACCTGCAATCTTTCGGTTCTGGGCTTAACTCTCTTATAGGGTTAGTAGATTGAATTCCCTAGCTTTGCTGGTGGCAGGTAGATCTGGAACTTTTCCATTATGTTAGAATTATTTCTGGCGTGTCTGGAAAAATACTTCCCTATTAAGAGTTTGAAATAAAAGTAAAAATCGTTAGTCCTTGCTTAAATCAAGTGAGCCAGTGTCAGGGGTCAAATGAAATGTTATAACTCAATTGCTTTGTCATTATTTTGCCCAGTCTTGCAACGATGAGACCAAAGAAGCACAAAACTAGCAGATCAAAACCTACCAAACATGAACTCGATCGAGCCACATCAACGGAGCATTCGATGTGGAGATGTGCGTTTCAGTTAATAAAAGTTCCCTTGAAACTGATTATTTTATGCATTAAAATCATTTAATGACGGTGATATAAGTCAATGAAATAGGACGTAGTTATAATAATATTTGGAATGTCATTCATTGATGTTTCTTGTGAAATTAAATTTAGTTTTGGTCAGACGTAGGTTGAAAAAGCTCTCTTTTGCTTTGTTTTGTGTGCGTAAATTTTGATAAGATAAAGTTGGGTGGTCTAAAACGGATCTACGTGCAATTTTGATGAATTTAATGTTGATGACCATGTTTATAATTTAAAACATTTAAAACCATTCAAATGATTAATTTTATTTTTTGAATTTTTTTCTTGAATTCTCCAGCATTAAAGTGTTTGCAACAAATATTCGAGCTACAAAACAAAATACTGACAGAAACACAATGTCGACCAAATTAACATCTTAATTAACAAATCGTTGAGCATCTCCGCCGACAAAAGCACGCAGATGTTCTTTTCAGACCGATCATTTCGGTCCGTTTGACATTTCAATCGACAAAAAGTTTTTTTTTAAAATAATACTTCTTTTAGGCTTATTTCATGTTTTTCATTAACCGTTTCGGCATTTTAGTTAGTACGTTTTTAATATTGAAATTTATAAAAGCTTGTAAATTGGTTTAAAAATGTTTTTTGAATTTATTAAAAATAGTTTATTAATACGTTATGTTTAACATTTATTTGGAGTTTTACTCAAAAAATTACTTACTGTACAAATAATTTTTTGGAATGTTTTATTCAAAGATTCGCTCAACAAAAACAAAAAAGTGTTGAAAAAAGCAAGTGTTTTTTTTTATTTTCATTGTTCTTATGGTAGTTCTTTGTCCCAATTTGTCAGCAATAAAAACTTTTAACGACAATTGAAGAGGCAACAAATTTCTATATGGATGTCCAACAACATGGATGTCCAACAACATGGATGTCCAACAACATGGATGTCCAACAACATGGATGTCCAACAACATGGATGTCCAACAACATGGATGTCCAACAACATGGATGTCCAACAACATGGATGTCCAACAACATGGATGTCCAACAACATGGATGTCCAACAACATGGATGTCCAACAACATGGATGTCCAACAACATGGATGTCCAACAACATGGATGTCCAACAACATGGATGTCCAACAACATGGATGTCCAACAACATGGATGTCCAACAATATGGATGTCCTACAACATGAATGACCAACAACATGAATGACCAACAACATGGATGACCAACAACATGGATGTCCAACAACATGGATGTCCAACAACATGGATATCCAACAATATGGATGTCCAACAACATGGATGTTCAACAACATGGATGTCCAACAACATGGATGTCCAACAATATGGATGTCCTACAACATGAATGACCAACAACATGAATGACCAACAACATGGATGACCAACAACATGGATGTCCAACAACATGGATGTCCAACAACATGGATATCCAACAATATGGATGTCCAACAACATGGATGTTCAACAACATGGATGTCCAACAACATGGATGTTCAACAACATGGATATATTTATAAAAAAAAACGCACACCTCCTTTTAGATTATTTACTTATCTTTTCAATTATCATACAATATTATAATTAGAATGTATAATTTTACTTATTTAAATAAATTGATAAATTAAAAAAAACAGAATTACATAGATTACAATGTTTTTCTTAATTAAGATTAATTAAGAGCACCTGACTTTTAATGAGTTTAATTAGTTAGTTACGAGACTTAAAAACCGATGCAGAAGAACACTTGACCTCCATATAATACTTCCATCTCAATTTGATCTGTCACCTACTCTTCTTGTTTGAGTTCAGCCATTTGCCAGGTGCGCGTTGTAATCGACACTAATGGCAGCACATGTGATAGCCAAATAGTCAGGTGCGCAGGCATGCGATGATGGTGGTCTCAATGCCGCTACTGCGGTCAAACCGAGCTTAATGGGATTGAATGGAGTGAACTCGTGGCGGGGGCGTAGTTTATGAGACTTTAGTGACCATGCAAAATGGAGGTTCGGCGATGAACTGGGTGATGATGTTAATGAGAAATGACAGCTGTGGTTTTAATTGAAATGCAAAATAAATAATTTGTATAAAAATTATAAACACGCCTTCTATAAAATGCTCTGAGAAATATACAATAAATTATAAACATAAAAGCGTGAGCAGCAATCGCTGCGATCGGAAAAATGCAAAAGAAAGTGCGCCACTTTTTTATGTTTATAAATTTATTTTATATTTTTTTAGAGCATTTTATAAAAACTTGCTTATATTTTTTAATATTCTTTTTTCTTTTAATATTTTCTTCTTTTTCAATTTTTAATTTTTTCAATTAATGCTTACCAAAATTAAATAAATAAATCTATAAATACAAAAGTCAATGTGTGTTTATTTCTTCACTTATTACATCCGAACCGCTGAAGCAATTTAAACGGAATTTTGCATGGAAGTAATTGTCATTGAGGAGAGGGTTTTGAGCAATTAAAAATAAAAATGGGTTTGTTGTTTTTACGTTTTATTTGAAAAAAAAATCTAAACTAAGCCAGGTAACCTTGCAAGTATATAATAAAGTTTATTTCTTTCAAAAAAACTTATTATGAAAAATGTTTTTTATCTTTATATCTAACGACTATTCGTATGTCTTTTGTACAAATTCAAACCGCAAGACCAATTTAAACAAAATTATGCATGGAGCTAGTTATCAAAGAGAAAAAATAGAGATTTAAAAAAAATTGCTTTATTATCAAAAGTATCTCAGGCCAATAGTGCCTATGTACGAACATTGCGTAACAAAGTTTAAAGTTTTTTCATAACAAGTTTAAACTGGAGGCCTACGCTTGCAAATGCTGAATGTACTTGTTTTGGTAGATTTTTTTTTAGTTTTTGTAACATTATGTTTGACTAGCAGTCTTGAGGCTTGAAATTAGAGAATTTGAACCGTGCCTTCATACTAGAGTACTGCACTCCCCGATTTGTTACGGCCCGGCTTGGTCCAGCCCGTTTACAACTTGGCCTGGCCCGATTCATAAGCCAAAACTCCAGGCCCAGCCAGGTCCGTTTAATTTGGGCCCAGACCGTTTTACAGGCTTAAAATTTCTATAAACTTCACGAAAAATTCCGGTTCGTCCCACTTTGATTTTAGGTTTAGTCCGTCTGATGATCCTCAAATCACCGCCTAGCCCTGTCCTTGCAGTTACTTTAAAAAAACAAATAACTCTATTTTCCACGCCACATTTGAGGTCCTGGAAACCAAATTTAAAAAAAAATGGTAAAACACGTTTTTTTTAAGAAGAATCTAGATACCAAATTTCATCTCATTTTTGGTTTTTAAGAAAAAAGTTTGTTTTTCTGTTTCATCCACTCAGGAGCAAAATTTTTAAAAATCCTTTCTTAGTGGGTGCTTACGCTATAGAAGCAATATAAGTTCCAAATTTCACGTTCCTAGGATGAGGCGTTTGATCTCTGCGTTGATTATCAGTCAGTCAGGACATGTTCTTTTATATATATAGATTTATTAAATATAATTGATAAAAAATAATTCAATAAATAAATAAAACAATAAATTTCATTATGATAATATTATATAATAAATAAACAATCGATTAAATTTTTTTTTTCATTTTAGAGTTATAATAAACAATAGTCTCATCATTTTTGAATGGAATAATTTTTATTTCTAAATTAGCAATAATTTTATCAGTTTGCCATCATTTAAGGAATTTAGTGGTGGGAGGCTCATTTTATATGTTTCTATGATGGGCAGAGTTCATATAAAATAAACGGCCCACACTTTTATATTTCATCACACTATTGGAGAGATATTTTCAGATAACAGAAAAGAAACTATTTCTTTGTTTTAGTACACTTAGAAAGAAGAGTATTTTAAAATGTTTTTTATTTTTATTTTGCTCACTTTAGTCTTTAAGCTTATTTTATAAATCTTACATAAACTTATATAAGTTTTTTCATCTGTTCCACTTCTAAAAAACATGGATGAAACTGAAATTAGCTAAATTCCGGCGTGCTACTGATTTTCAGTTATTGATGTCGATTTCCTTTTAAAAAATAAATACATTATACGAACAGTAAGAAACGGTAAAATCTTAAACAGAGTTTATAAAATTCTATCGAGAACTACGGCCACCACTTCATTAATAAATTTATTTGCACACAAAACAAAAATTAAATAATACTGTCAAAAACTAATTTGTGTGCTAAATTCCAACTCAATTTGAAAACGGGAAATAAATGAAACATTAATTACAAGATTAACAAGTAGCACACTCTACGACAAAGTAAAGTAAAAGTGTATCAATCAAAAAAGCGAGAGGGAGAAACAATGAACAAAATGCTCTTAAAAATCATAGGTAACGCCAGGTAATCCTGCTAGTTGATAATAAAAATGGAAATAATAAGGACAAAAACAGGCTACACCGGGCATCACAGATATAAATCACTCAGGTTCATCATTAAGCTGCATAGGAACAGATGTCTGTTGTGTTTTGTTAGCATGATAGTTAAATCATTTTGCCATTCCTAACTAATGCTGATCACTTTAATTTTTTCGTTCACTAATTTGTGTTAGTGGTCATTTGTGACTCTCTTTTTGTTTAAACAAATAAATAAATAAATAAATAAATAAAAAATATGTCAAAAAACTCTTAATACATAAACAGTTGAATGATTTTACAATTATTTTTTATTAAAAAAACTGTTTTTTAACAATTAATAAAAAACTTTTTAAGAGAGGAGAAAAGATAAAAAAAAAGGAAAAAAGAAAAAAAATCGAAACAAGAGAAAGTAAAAAAGAAAAAAACAACAACAAAGAAAAACCTGGGCAATACCGGGTGATCAATCAAATTCAAATCAAATTTATTTAACGCCAGTGTCGTAAACGAAAACGAAACTAGTTAGTTTTAAATAAACAAGTAAAGATATAAACAAGTAATGATAAAAAATAAATTTAAAAAAATGCTTTTAATTGCCTTTTTATCTGAGTCAACGAACTAAAATTTTTGAATCTAAAACAACCGTTAATTATTTTGGACCTCTGGCGACTTATAAATAAACATCCGTACTGTTTGATTTAAGGCCTAATTCATGTCGAAAACATTTCATTCATGTATTGTCATCCAGAATATAGCTTTCCTGAAAGTTTTAGAGCTCTAGGTGGTTGAAAAGTGGGTGAATTTTTGCTTCTAAGATTTGATCACCACAGACAAAGAAACAAACAAACAGAGAGACAAGTAAAGTTAAATAAAAGCATTTAAAAACCAAATTTTATATGTATGTTTGTTTCTTTCTTTCTTTCTTTCTTTCTTTGTATTTCGAAAACAAAAAAAAAATTTATTGAACTATGTGTGCTGAATGTTTGTCATAGGAATTTGTTGTTTTACTAAATTATTTCAAGTTTTAACGTCATTTTTATTTCATACTATAAAGCTCTGAACTATTATTTTTATCAATTTTTAACATTTTTCAAACGATAACAGAACAACATTTCAGCTAGTAAAAAAAATGTTTTAAGGTGACCAGATGTAACCAGATGGGACCAGATGTGATCAGATGTGATCAGATGTAACCATATGTGACCATATGTCGTATGAAATTGTTTTAATTAGAAAAAAGACCGTCCAGCAATCGATATTGTCTCATCGTAAAATAAAAAAAAATCTAAACAGTCCCGGAGAATTTCGTCTTCTAAAAACGTTGTTGTCATGGATATGTCGATTGGTATCATCGCTCAGAAAGATGTTTTGAATTTATTTACATGAATGTTTAATTATGTGGAGCACCACGTTGTCAATATAGAATTGTGTCTTTTTCTCTCTTTCTCTCTCGTTTCTCTCTTTCTCTCTAGTTTCTCTTTCTCTATTTCTCGCTCTATCTCTGAATTTTTTTTATCTTTCCCATTTTCTCTTTCTTTTTCTTTTTTCTATCTCTTTCTTGGATTCTCTCATTTTCTATATATCTCTCTTTCTTTATTTTTTCTTTTGTTTTTTTCTTTTTTTCATTCTTTTTCTTTCACTTTCTCTTTTTTCTCTCTTTCTCTCTCTCTCTCTCTTTCTTTCTCTCTCTCTGCTTACCTCTCCAACAGAAAACGACTCGTATTTTTTCATTCGCCCTCATCATTTTAAAGGTGACCTCTGCAACGCATGTGCAAGGAACGATGAAAAAATGAAAACAACAATTTAAAATAATAATAAATTTGTTATGATTGTTATTATTATTATTATTATTATTATTATTATTATTATTATTATTATTATTATTATTATTATTATTATTATTATTATTATTATTATTATTATCATCATTACCATTATCATTACCATTATCATTATTATTATTATTATTGTTATTATTATTATTATTATTATTATTATTATTATTATTATTATTATTATTATTATTATTATTATTATTATTATTATTATTATTATTATTATTATTATTATTATTATTATTATTAGTATTATTATCATCATCATTATCAGCAGCAGTAGCCGTAGCAGTAACAGTAGCATAGTATTATCATTATTGATTTTTATTAGAGCTGCAAATAAATCACAATTAATTCGTTAAATTTACGCTAAAAATTTGCGCGGATTAATAAAATTAACGTCGTTAAATATTTTAACGACTAATCTAAATTTTGCAACAAAAAAAGCTAGTGACCTGGGGATAGTCGTAGGTAGTTTTCCCAAAATTCCAGGGATATTGCGCCATTTATTGTTGCCTTAGCCACCGGCACCCAAGGCGGCTGCCCCCTGCCCTCTCACTACACCACTGATAAAGGGGCACATGCTAATTTAGCCAAATTGGCACAAAAATCTTGGCTTCTCCAGCTACAACTGTCTCGTGCGAAAGACTATTTTCATTGTCGGGGAACATTGTGACTAAAACCCGTGTGTCACTCTCTATCGACAACATTAACAAACTTGTCTCGTTAAGTAGCTGGTTAAGATATGATGACAACAAAATTGATTTTAAATAAATGCACTTGTGATTTTAAATTGATTTTGAAATTTACATGATTTGAAATTTTTCGAAAATTATTCATACGATTAGTCATGATTAATTTTTGCGTACAATAGATTAATCACATGCTATTAATCAATTAAATTTTTAATCAAACCACAGCTCTAATTTTTATCAATAAAGCGTTATTAAGTTTTGTTCATTTTAACTATATATGAATATTTATATTTATACTAGAGACTGGCGGGGTTACCCGACGTTGTCCGGGTTTTTATAGGATTTTCTCCCGTTGTTTCTCCCTCTCTCTCTTCTTTCTTTCTTTTTCCCTCTCTCTTTCTCTCTTCTTTCTTTCTCTTTCCTTCTCTCTTTCTCTCTTTTTCGTTCTTTTTCTCTCTTTTTCTTTCTCTCTTTCTCTAAGCATTTTAACATATAGTTATTAAAGTACTGCATAGGTCGGTTATTTGTGTCCCTGCAAACATATTCACAACATATTTTAATAAGCTCCTTTTTCTAAAAAGTTACTAATTATTTCAATTTCTTCTTCTCCACTTGCATTTCATGTTTCTCACACGTGATTATAAAAAAGTAATGTTTCGAATTGCTTTTCTAAAAGTTACTATCAACCAAATGATCAACATGTAATTTCCAAAATTGATCTTTATTATCAACCTATCAATTTACTATCAATTATCATGTGGTTTTCAGTATTAATCTTAACGATCAACCTTAATGATTAACATGTAGTTTTCAATATTTATATCGAAACGATCTTCAATGCTTTTGTTAGAAAGTTCTTTTCAACATCGCCTTGACCTTGTTGAGCTGCTGTCACGTGGCATGGATTCTTGGCCAGTTATCTAACGATGCCAGATGCCGGAGCCATTCAGCCCTTGTAAGCGTGCTCAGGCACTGTGTACGTGTGTTTGTGTGTGTGAGGGTGCATTTGTATGCGTTTGTTTATGTGTATGTAGTGTGTATTTTATGTGCGTGTACATGTGAAAAGATTAATAAATAGTTTGTATTAATTAATAATTATTTGTGTTTTAGGAGCAGGCGTTGAAAGACAGCTTAATTATTCCAACTATAAAATGTTCTGATCTGATTTATTCAAATTTGTTTTTTCATTAGCAAGGAAAATAAAAATAATATTACTAATTATTATTATTGTCACTCAAAGCTTTAATTTTGTAAATATTTTTTGTTAAAAAATTTTCCCACCTCGAGTTATAAAGCAATAAGCTCCGGGAAATTCAAATTTTCAAATGCATCGAAAAATAAAACTGTTGTTTGAAATCATGCAATAAAGTCTAGAAGCAAATTAGCTCATTTAATTTTTAATAAATTAATTAATTTTCATCACAGTTCATCAATATGTTTGTGTGTTTGTGTGTGTTCATGTGTGTTTATTTTGTCAATAATGTCCCATCATGAAGAGGAAATATTGCTTCTTGAATGACATTGTTGAGCATTACGCAGAATTCCGACTGTAAACATGAAATTAATTGTATATAATTATACATTGAACGAGTAAGCCGTAAAAACAAGGTTTTTTTCAAAAATTTCATATTTCCGGATTTGCTGGCTTTTCATTTATTGCAAATTTTTTTTTTTAAACATTTTTTAATTTGTATATATAAACATTTATATAACTGTGTTTGATTTTTTTTGTTTTAAAACATAGATCATTATATTAGAAAATTATTTTTGTAGAAAATTTTCAAACTTTAATCGAATGCATCGTCATGAGGAGCAAGCCTATATTTCAAGTTTCGGCTCGATTGGATGACGGGAAATTAGTTAAATTTCACTTTCAATGTTTGCAAACATTCAAGCAAACAAGCATGCAAGACCGGTGGTGAAGTTAATATGAGAATTTTAAAAAATGTATTACTTGTATTCATACAAGAATGATGTGTTAGTTGAATATATATATATATATATATATATATATATATATATATATATATATATATAAAATAAATATATATACAAAAATTATGCGTTTGCTGTTTATGTTTCTATATACACAAATAATGTGTTTGTTGTTTATGTGTATAAACACAAAAAGGATGTGTTAGTTGTGTATGTGTACAAAAATAATATGCAAATTTTGTATATGCAAATACCATTTGCGGTTTTGCAAAATTTAATTTTTGTATGTTTAAAAAAATAACAAAAAAACAAGCAAAGAAAAACTTCAGACATGCGCACTATCGATTGTTATCCACGACCTTGTTGACGACTAACGACATTTCTGCATCCACTTTTTCCGATTGTTTCTCAACAAACGCATCAGCCGTGCTCAATCTGGAAAGCTTTAAGTGTCGACTTCCATCGGTTATACGTGTCACGTGTCCGTGCCCTATTCGTGGTTAAATGGAATGGGGTCATCGTAATGTTACCGCGGCAAAAAACCCCACTCTCGCAATGGATCGGCTGTTTTTATCACGTGATATAAAAAGCCGTTTAAACAATTTAAAATGTTAAACAAAATCTAAGAGGTTTTCTAACAAGATTTTTCGTAAATAATTTTGAGCTATGCATATGTAATGAACGTCAAAAAAATGTTTACAGTTAGTTCACATCCTTTATTGTTTGTCTTTGAAGTTTCACTGGTTGTCTGTATCATCTAATTGCTGCTAATCAACGATATTTCATTCAATAATGTACCCGGCGCAGAGGTAGTATGTTTCAGTTTTATTTTAAATTTTGTTGTACCTAAAATAAACAAATTTGAAGCGGCTATCATAACTATATCATAAATAGATCATGGAAAAACCGAAATCTTTGCCCAAAATGAGAAATTTTCACCCAGTTCAGAAGCAGCAAAGAAGTTCCGCTCACCTAATTTCAAATCGCATGACGGCTTTCCACCCGCTCACCGCTCTTTCTTCTTTTAAAAATATTTTAAGTACGATCATGGTCTCTAACGTGAGATCCATGATCGATGGTGACGTGCGAATGTCAGCTACTGGAATATTAATGGTGACATGAAGTTACCGTAAACGCTGCTAGAAGGTCACTGTTTTTGTGGCTGTGAATGAAACTATGTAAACATTAAATTCATTGAAAGGGTAGACCTAATCACCAAACAATCCATTCACAAAAATTCCATCGCCACGGCAACGTTTAAAGCGCACACGTCTCCTTTCTTGAACGTTGAGACTCCCGTGCGGCTATTAGTCGTACCCCGAGAGGAGTAAAAAGTTGATAGAAACGTGTCACGAGAAGTCAGTTTTGAAGGTCGCCATCTTTCAATGTAGTAATTATAATAATAATTACGATGACGATGATGATGACGATGATGATGACGATGACGATGACGATGACGATGACGATGACGATGACGATGACGATGACGATGACGATGACGATGACGATGACGATGACGATGACGATGATGATGATGATGATGATGATGACGATGACGTCGAAGATGACGGTGACGGTGACGGTGAAGATGACGATGACGATGACGATGACGATGACGATGACGATGACGATGACAATGACGATGACGTTGACGATGATGATGATGATGATGATGATAATGATAATAACAACTATAATAGTAAGAATAATAAAAAATAATCTCATATGTTTTTGACAGATATATTTTTATGTCTAGGTTTTGAAGAGATTAGTTTTTAAATAATTTTTGGAAAAAATATGGGAAAACCCACATGAAGGGAAACTTGAGATATACACATTTATACATCAACGAAACGCAACGACATCACGTGGCTACGTTTAATTTAAAAATGATGAATCACTTTTGCGCGATTAAATTTGTAATAAATTGACAAGCCGTGTTGATGAGTTTGTAAATCAACGTCGAGTCTGGCAAAAAAAGAATTTTCCAGAAAAATGATTTAAAATACACATTATAACACGCACATAAAATACACATTACAACACACACACATAAAATACACATTATAACACTCACATAAAATACACATTACAACACATACATAGAGACACAACAACACACACACACACGCAAACACAACACAACAAAAGGATACTTCCACGTCACCAGAACCAGACACCAGCTTCTCGGCTTCGTGGTCTGCGAGAGACAGAAGAGGGCTTTTGCGGTGAACCCCGGGTAGGGCAGATCGTCCTGACCGCCGATGTCATTACCCACGTCTTCTTCGTTCTCACCGCCCACGGCCGTGTGGCCGGCCAATCGCAGCACGGGGTTTGTTTTTAACGACTTGACGTGACGTAGGAGAGCTTTTCGTGCGAAGAGATTTTGCGTTTGTTTGGCTGGTGCGAGGTTGGCATGTTTTAAGACTTTCGTTTCGTATTTGGCCATCCTCGCTGTTCGTTTTGACGGGTGGAAGAAGCAAGACGGTCGCTCGAGTGTTCGTGCGTGAACGTGGTGGAAATAAAAGTTGGAATAAAAGTTAAGTTATCTCATTGCAACCTTTGAACCTGGAGAAATTTTTATAAATCGCATTCCAGAAATCAATTGCAAAAGTCTCCGGGACGTTTCCTTGCAAAAATAAATTTCATTTTTTTCCACAGACGAGGTGCTTGCCATCTTCTCTCCAGGTCGTTCAGTGGAAAACGAAGGTTGGGTCACAATGGAAGTGTTGATGATGATGGCGGTGGCGGTGGTGATGACGATGGTAGTGTTGGTGATGATGATGGTGGTGATGATGATGGTAGTGTTGGTGATGATGATGGTGGTAATGGTAGTAGTGATTACGATTGTGATGACGATGTTGGTTATGATTTTGATGATAATGATAATAATGTCGCTAATGATGACGCTGGTAATGATGGTGCTTGTGAAGATAATAGTTTTGATAATAAAAAATAAATAAAATTATTTTTTAATGATAAAAAAACGATAATATGGACGATGATGATGTGGATAAATGTGATGATAGACGGTTGTGGTGATGGTGATGATGCTGGTGATGATGATGATGATGATGATGATGATGGACATGTCTTTGCGCTACGCAATCCAGTGAAGAACTGGTAAGAACGTTGAGAACAAAGCATGGACAATTCCACTCCACTCGAGTGTTTCATGTTCATTAAGTTGAAAAACAAATCCATCGTTCCAGTGGAAGTCTGTCAACAGTGTTGAAATAATTTTTTTCAACAATACGGAAACTTTTTCAACGGCGTGGAAATAATTTGTCAACGTTGTGGACATAGTTTATCGACGTTGTGAAAATAGTTTGTCAACATTGTTAAAATCGCTTGGCTTGTAGTAGAAAATCCCTCGGCGGTGGAAAACAAAGTTTGATGAACGCAATATCTCTTCCATCAACTACGCAATCAGTTCAAATTCTCAAGTCACCTCGGAATTTAAAGTTCAAGAAAGCGTGAAGAAGAAAAAAGAAGAAAATCTTTCCTCCGTAATTGCTTTGGTTTTTGGTTTTTTTTATTTTCTTTTGGGACCACACACGGAGGCTTTGATGGTTAGTTAAAAAAACATTAAAATAAAACAACATGTGGGTTATTGATGTCGAGAATGAAGAACAAAGAGAAGGAGAGGAAGAGAAAGGAGGGAGGGAGAGAGAGAAAAATAGAAAGAGGTAGAGAGAAAAATAGAAAGAGGTAGAGAGAAAAGTAGAAAGGTAGAGAGACAAAAAGAGAAGAAGAGAGAAAAAAGAGAGTGAGAAATAAAAGAGAGAGCTAATTTGTGGTCTAATGAATAGATGAGTGATTGATAAATCTGAGGTTTCGCTGTTTGTTTTTGAATATTTGTTGTTCACTATGTGCGTGTATGTGCGTGTACCATTTTCAATGTTTTTGCCTTTCTCCCCCCCCCACCAGCACCATCTCCCATGTCTCTTTTTGTCACCATTCTCTCATACTTTTTTCTTTTCTCTTTTTCTTTCTTTCTATCTCTTCTTCTACTTTTTTTCTCTCCGCCTTTTTCACTTTCTCTCTTTTAAAAAAATGGCGAACGGACAAATTATGCGCTGCAAGATTGATCGAGAATTGAGTTGAAATTTAACTAAAATAACTTGCAATAAAATAAAAACAAATACTTTAAACTTTAACAAGCTTAAACTGTCTTGGAAAAGAACATTTTCATTGTGATAATTTTATTTAATTTATGCAGACAAATCAAATGTTAACAAATCACTTGTACTAATTTTATATTCAGTATTTTTGAATTATTTAACTAAAATAAAACTGAGGTCGTTAATTTAATTTAAAAAATAATACAATTTCTTGTAATAGTGCAAATTTCAAATCACAATCTCAAACATGTCCGAGTTTTTAATTTATTAAACTCACAAAATATAAAAAAAACCGTCAATAAGGATTATTTAAAAATAAAAAAAAATAAAACTCAACTAACTTACCCGTTTGGGTTGAACTCCTGTCTCCTCTGTAATCCCCAACATAATCAGCTGATGCATAATCAGCTGATGCAACAGCCCTCAACTGTAACAAGAAGAACGAACACAGCAGGCAAATCTTCCCGATGACAATAATAGCCTTCACTGCGCTTGCGCGATATAAAGTTAGTTTTTTATTCTTACCGCACGACACAAAGAAATTTTAATAGAAAAGTTTATTTATTAAACGATCCGCATGGATAATGAACTAATTAACAACATTTAATAGACAAATTAATAACATTTTAAACTGAATCGCATGCTGGCTTGCAATTTATAGCTTCTTCTTTTTCGTTGAGAATTTCCTGGCTTTAAGATGCAATCAGATTATATTTTTTGATGTATAAATTACCAGTTTTATATTAGTTTTTTTTTTTCAAATTAACGTTTTTAATACAACTATTACTACTACTACTAATAATATTAATAATGATAATAATCATTATATCAATTATATAAACACTATAATTGTTTTAAAAATGTTTTAATTAACTTCAAGAACGTTAACTATTCTGATGCATCCTTACAACAAAATTTTCTTGAAACAACAAATTCATCACTACTCTCACACAGCACTCCGATTACAAAATTATTAAAATTTATTCTTTTTATTCAAACAGAGCTAACGACGAAATAACAGAAAACATTGAAAAACACTCGATAGCGTCGTCGAACAAAACCAGCAATAATAACAAAAACAGGAGAAGAAATTTCTACATCGAGTGCTTCGACATTGTGAGGAAGATTTGCCTGGCATTAACAGCATCGCATCCTGCAAGGGGGAGCATCGCATTCTGCAAGGGGGAGCATCGCATTCTGCAAAGGGGAGCATCGCATCCTGCAAGGGGGAGCTCCTCGGCCTTACAGCGCCACTGAATTCCTTACTTGTCGAAATGGTTGCGAAGCAGTCAAATGAAATTTATTTTCGTCCTTTTAAAAAGTTGAATTTCTATTTTCGAAGATTCGAATTTTAAATTAAGTTTTTTTTTTTGAAAAAATCGAGTTGAATCGATTTTATTTATGTAGTTTGAAACTAAAATTACTCAACTGGGATTTAATCGTTTACAAAAAAATGATTACTAAATTTTATTTTAGATAAAATCTCATATAAAAAAACTGAACACTAAATTCTAAATTGCATCATCAGCATTTTGTAAAGTAAAAACTCTAACTAATTGTCAATTATCGGGTTTCGTCGGGGATGTTCCCGGCTTTTCCATGGGGCCATCAACGTTTGAATGAGGTGGGCGGGTTGACCCCGGAGAATTCAAAACCGAGTGATGACAGAATTTTTCAGATACGCGGCGCGCTTTTATGCTCATCATGGCTAGCACAAACAATATGCAGATTAATGCCGAGCAAATCATGAACTTGTAATAAATCTTATTTAATAACCCCTCGACATAAATTCTGCACCGAGATGACTCGCTGTACATTTATAATTTTGTACTGTATTGTACTGTACTATATGACGTACTGCTGCCTCTGTGGAGTACAGGGCGTATGATGTACATTTATTATTTTGTACTCTGATGGCACGTCGTACCCGTTGTTGTTGAAGTATTTTTGGCAGTTGGCAGCTATCTCTGGGCTGAATAATCAATTCCTAAAAGCGAGGGAAAAGCTTCATGTTGTTCTTGCAAAAAAATATTTATGGTCACTTTTTAAAAACTCAGTTTTGGTTAAAAAAATTCAAAAAAATAAAGTAAGATTCTGTTTTCTTCGAACTACTTACTGCTTTGCATCTCATAGCAGTAAAACATTAAAGTATTTGCTGATTGGAAATATTTTCACTGAAATTCCAACTACTACCTACTGTCTTGTGTCACGCCAGCCACCACAATTAATAAAGCGCTAACAGCCCATTATCGGCGCCATTTTTTATTTATAACTCCCAGCCCGTCATAATCTCTTTCATCACTCAATAAATATAGCGATTCGTCTCATCTGCATAAGCATTGTTGACTTCATATGATAAACAGAAGAGGACATTCAAAGTCCCAAAGATGTTGATCAAATCGCTAATTTGCAGAGTTTTGTTACATAACGTTGTTCAAAACACGTATCAACTCATATTAATATAGTTTCTAGTTTGAGCATTTTTACCAACTGTTTGTGTGTGTGGCTTTCTCTGTACACAAATCTTGCAAGTAAAATTTAACCAGCTTTTTGACTAGTTAGGAAGCTGAAACTTTCAGCATAGCTTTATATTGGATGACAATACATGATTCAATTAAAAAAAACTTAATTTGAACATCTTTCGTATTTCTAAATTGAGTGTATTTGAAATAAAAGTTTGTGTTGAAAAACTCGTTTTTTCCTTAACTTGTTTGTTTTTTAAATTAAACAAAAAATGTAATTTGTCATCTAGGAGTGCTCCAACCGTTTTTGGATGTCAATCAAAATGCAACAGAGTTGGTACAGAATAGGAAATAAAAATATTGGTAATATGTTGTGTTGTGCACGCACGACATGAAGAGCTGTATAAATTGAAAGTTACTGTCGGCAAGAAATCATTCAAATATTTGTTACCGGTTTAATAGATAGGGGGTTTCCTCCTCTCTACCCCTAAATTACAAACTAAATAAATTATTTTTCTACTAGATTAATGTTTTCCTTAACGGTGTGATTCATTTCCAAATTTTTAATCCCCCCATCATTTATCAGAAATTCTCTTCTAAGATCACGGCTTGCGCCAGACAAATTTCGGGCAGCCAAATTTAACATGGACGATTAAATTGATCGTTATTTTAATGTTATGACATTTTTTAGTTGAAAATTGCAGCCGCAAGTCGCAACCAGTTGGAAAGTTATGTAATTGGATCGGATGGAAAGTTTTGTACCGAGTTGGATAGTTATGTAATCGGTTTGAAAATTATGTGGAATCGACTGACCGACTGGCAAACGCTTGCATTTTACGCTGGAAACATTCATTGGTTTTTGAGGACACTCTGAATTATTTGTCAACTGCTCTTATAAGTGGACTGCCGTCTGAATGGCTGGTTGGTCCAAAGTTCTCATCTCAACGGCTTTCCTCCTTTTTCAATCTCTTCAAGTACAAACATATTTTTCTTTTTTGCTTGCTTTTGTATCAGCTGGTAGCTTTTTGTTTTTAATATTTTCTGTCAGTTTTTTAATTAAATCAATTAATTAATTTTATTTCCTTATTTATTTATTCATCCATCCATCCATCCATCCATCCATCCATCCATCCATCCATCCATCCATCCATCCATCCATCCATCCATCCATCCATCCATCCATCCATCCATCCATCCATCCATCCATCCATCCATCCATCCATCCATCCATCCATCCATCCATCCATCCATCCATCCATCCATCCATCCATCCATCCATCCATCCATCCATCCATCCATTCATTCATTCATTCATTCATTCATTCATTCATTCATTCATTCATTCATTCATTCATTCATTCATTCATTCATTCATTCATTCATTCATTCATTCATTCATTCATTCATTCATTCATTCTTTGCGATGTTTTTTTTATAAACTTTGCGAGTTTGCGAGGCGCCAACGCCTATAAATTTGAATAGAAACTTAAATTTCGCTAGCGAGAATAAGCAAAAGTGCAAAGATTAAGCCTAATTGTGAAACAACAGATATTAAAAGTTTATGGAAACAAAAAAAGACAATTAACATACCTGTACAAGCGGTTTGTAAATAAGCAAATAAATTATTTGAACTTTGTGAGCTACGAGGTTAGATTACCTGGAAAATATTTCAATAGTAGGATGAAAAATTATTGCTTTAAATGGTCATCTGTATCTCGTTTATTTATTTTTTCTACCAAAAAACTTATAATCAAGTGACACTCAGTATAATCACGAGCTGTAATTCCAGTGATGGGCACTAACTACTTCAATTGTAGTTATAACTACCACCTACCAACCACCTCATGACGGAAGTAGTTATAACTACATTTTAACTACTTTAGAAGAGAGATAGTTATAACTACTTCGTTAACTACTACTAAAGTAGTGAACTACTTTTCAACTAATTTTTAAGAACACATTTTATGTATATAAATGTATATTTACTTATGCAAATAAAAAATAAAAACAAAACAAATTTGAATTTAATGGATATAAAATAATATTTAATAATGAAAACAAAGTGTTATTTTATTCATACATAAAATTTGAATCACAAAGAAGTAGAAAAATTGTTCAAACTGGAACGACTCTTCAAAAATACCAAACAAAGTGTCAGTCATTTTGCATCTCTGTAGCGGTAATAATGAAATGATCCAGCAATACTAAATAATCGTTCAACAGCTGAGCTGCTGGGAAGCGTAGAATAGATGGATAATCTTTTAGTGACTGAACATTCGATGCTTTAGATCTCAGATAATCTTCCAGTTCTTAGCTAGGCAAATTCATGCAAATCATCCTCGTCTTCATGTCTACTAAATTCAGTTGCAGCTGTTTCTTGTCGGCAGTTTCCACGAATTTCAGTAGTCTCATCTGCAAGTTGTTGAATATATGTTAACATTTTCCGTTTGACATCCAATCTTTTGCCTTCCCATAGGAAATTTAACTTGAACTGTGGTAGAAGCACAGATGCAATCAAGTGTCCATCGTCTGTTAAGATAGACTGAAAGCGCTTCTTGATGCCAGAGGTCAAGGCCTCCACAAGAGGAGCTACCAATTTGTCTGTTGATCTTTCAAGTTTTGATCGCAATCCAATTATAGTCGGAATGAGATGACCCAGGTATGTTGTCCTCTCCCCTTGCCGTACATCGATGGCAATTACTATTGGTTTCATAACTTGGTTTAATGCGCTGTTGCATACCTGGTTTAGTTTTTCTTCAGTCCTAACTAAAAGTAGTTAAATAATCGTAAATAGTTATAACTACTTAACTAGATCATAAAAGTAGTTATAACTACATGGCAACTACCCAAAAACAGAAGTAGTTATAACTACTGTATAACTACTAACAATGTAGTTATAACTACAGTAGTTGCAACTACAGTAGTTAAAGTGCCCATCTCTAAATTCAGCAAAACCAAAGTTAAAGTTTTATTATTTTTTTTCTAAGGGTATCAAATTTTTGTTTGCACTTTTTTCAATTCATATGCGGATTTTGACATTTGACCTCTTTCTAAAAGACTTTTTTTCTTATTTGAATGTTGACCTGTGTTAAAATGGTGTAAGTTTTTTTTATTCACATTAACGAGAAAATTAAACATTATTTAACTACAGAACTTATTAAATATTTCATTACAAACTTTTATTTAGGTTACAATCTTTGTTTGTGTATGTGTGTGTCTTTCTCTGTACGCAAATCTTGCAAGTAAAATTTAACCAGCATTTGACTAGCTAGGAAGCTTAAACTTTGTGTTGAAAAACTCTTTTTTCCTTTACATATTTTATAATAAATTGATAAACTACCATGAAGCACGTTTAAAAAAGTATATATTTTATCAAGTGAAATGTTTATTTGGTAACTATTCCATTAAATAAAAAATGACTAACAAGGATTACATTAATAACATACCAGCTAATGCACCATACTTCATTTTTTTTAGTATCAATGTAAATATATTTATCACAGATCATAAATTTGATATAATTTTCTGCTTTCCCTCTTTCTTTAACTACAACATAACTGACGTGATGCTATTGTACCTACTTTTTAACTCTGCCTCGTCAATTCCGAACCAGTTCCAGGCCTGGATAAAGGAGGAGGAACAGTAAAAAGGATCAAAGTTTGATCCACGACAGGCGACAAGAAACAGTTATGTGCTTTTTAAATACAGCCATTTTAGTCTTAGAACATCTGGTGTAAAAGACTATGAACTATTATAAAATAAAGTGTTAACTTCTTAGCATAAGCACAAGTTTTCCTTTCACTCTCTAGCTTCGTAGGTAATTTCCCAAGAACCGAAACCGTTAAGAGTTTGATAAGGTGCATGGTGCATTGCTGCTGATTGCACCGTTTTTTTAAAATATTCAATGGGAGGTTCTAATTAGGACGGACCAGGCCTGAAAATTTGACTCGTGTAACAAACCGAGAAGCCGACGGCGACGGGCTGGGCCGAGAAAAATCCTGACTCTCAAGAATTTTATTAACTTTTTGTTGTGCTACTATTATGTTACTTGAAAAAATTTTTATTATAAACTTGTATAATTAAATTATAACGTTTTTTTAAAATTAAATTTAATTAAAAAAGTTATTAAAAAAGCAATTAAAATAACCAAGTTTAGTTTTCTTTGGTTTCCAGTGTGGTCTGAGTTTGCTGGACCACGTGAAAGCGAACGATAATAAAAGAAAATAAATACGCTACTCCAAAGCCGTGCTCGATTTTATATCAACTTCATCGGTCACTGAACTCTTATTGAAATGAAGCGAAAACAAAATTTAGATAATTCTGATGGTGAAAAATCTCCCATATCTAAAAAACCAAAGCGTGAACTTTTTACAGCTGCGGATTTTAAAAGATCGCTGGATGACTCCAGTACAATTTATGCAGGTTATGTTCCATATCCAGCAGCCTCTTATTTTTATAATGAAATTTTCAATTTTTTCAAACCTTATTTTATTTTGATACGTTTTCACTTTAGTTATATTTTTTGAACTTCAGGCCTTGAGAACTTCATCAAAACTGTTAAACTAAATGTGGATGAAAAAGATAATGATATCGTATCTGATTATTGCAAGTCAACCAGTGACTGTGAAGAGATACTCGGTCTGTTGGGCGCTGAAAAGATTAAAGTGCAAGAAGTATGATTTTATTTATATAAAAATGTATTTTGCTAACTTTTCCCTGGTATTTTTATTTTGATAAAGATTGCATTTATTTTTAATTTCTTGTTGTTATATTTTTTCTAAACTCTTATTTTCAAGACTTTCCTCATCTTAGAAAGCATCAGACTGATCCTTTCACGAATCCTTACTGACCTTAACCAGTACAACATCATTGGTCAGTCAGTTGTTAAAAAACTCATAGCAAACCACATGAATGTCATATTGAAGCAGACGTCCATGGCCAACAAATCTGGTCACATCAAATCTGGACTCAGGCTGTTGACCTTGCTAATAAGTGGTGGGGCTTCAAAGGGTTGTTCAAACAAATGGGGTTGGATCTGCAAAGAGGTGACGTCAAAAATTGATTTCAATCACAACAACTGGTTGTCTCTACTCAACAGGAAAGATGCACAGGTTTAATACATGCTTTTCTTATGTAAAAAATATTTGTTTTGGAAATAATATTTAAAACACAAAATTTAATTCAAATTTAAAATATTTGTAAAACATTTGATGAATTTTTAACTTAGTTTATTTTATTATTCTGAGTTCTTAAGTGACCGATTATTCATATCAGTCATATTATCTCTTGTAAATTAAATGTTTACAAATGCAAATAGATTATATAGTTGGGTTAGGGTTGGAAGGACTTAATATCCAGCATCAGAAAATAATATTGTTTAATATCAACATCTGATTTCACTTTGAAAAAATAAAACTTCAAATAATCATTCAGGATCCTGAAGATGTAAAATTATGCCTTATGGATCTGATCTGCACCATGTTGTCAACCCGCATCATCCCGGTTGTCAAAGCCGTCGTCGAAGCAAAGCGTTTGTTTAAATACTGATTTGTTATTTATTTGCCATCAACAAATAATGTTTTCCTCAATATCATACTTTTTCCTGCTACTAACTATTTTTTCATTCTCAGATTTCGTGTCGGCATTGTTTGAGAATCTCTATGGCGACAACTGCCTTGTTATTTGTAAATTCCTGGATACTGTACTCAATCATGTATGCTTGTGTTTTCATCTAAAATGTTTTTAATCTATTTGTAACAGTTGTTATGTTACTGATAAAAAAATAATCACTTATTTTCTTTAAACAACTTTTTAGGTTGTGAACAACCCGACAATCACAAAGACGTTCAAAGTCAAACTCTTCAACGACCGAACTCTCAAGTCCATAGGAATGCTGTACAGGTGGGCGGGTCCAAAAGGCTGGCAAGAGATGATTGGCTCAAAAAAGGAAAAACAGAAAATTAAGAAATTGATGGAGGATAACCTGTTGCCAGTAAGTGGACGTGGTTTTCCATTTCTTCTATTTGAAGCAAATTTATGTTTTTCCATTTCTTCTATTTGAAGCAAATTTATGTTTTTCCATTTCTTCTATTTGAAGCAAATTTATGTTTTTCCATTTCTTCTATTTGAAGCAAATTTATGATTTTCCATTTCTTTTATCTGAAGCAATTTTATGTTTTTCCATTTCTTGTATTTGAAGCAAATTTATCTTTTTCCATTTCTTTTATCTGAAGCAAATTTTTGTTCTTAATTATTATGACTTGTTTTTCAGTTTGATTGGGAAAATATCTCAGAGGAACAGGAAGTCGTGCGAACACATGTTCACAGTTTGCTTGTGTCGCTATTATCTTCTTACAAGTTCGGTATCATCTTTAAGGATAGATCCGCCCCAATTATCTCGGGACAGTGAGTGTACTTATAATTAACATATTTTTTATGATATTACAATTTCAATTTTCATTTTCATTATTTAAGAAATTAGAACAAAATTGAAACTATAGTAATTAATTTTTATAGCATGAAAACTAACAAATTTTGTTATAGTAAAATGATCTATTATTTTGATGTTTTTAGTAGATAACAATGAAACTAGTTTTCACTGTATTACAGTTTTAATTGAAATCTCTCATTATTTTAGAAATCTAAACCACAACATAAGTACATATAATTATTTGATATTACATTAGTTTCTAAGATATTAGAATTTAAATTAAAATGAGTACTAGTTTTGTGGCTGGGAGTTATAAAATTCTCTGCATTCTCACATGCACAAGCTGTTCCTCACACTCTCACATGCACAAGCTGTTCCTGGCCGTGCTGGGGTTGTGTATTTTATAAAGTGGTGCCCTGATCTCATGAATTTTGTCTAAAAATTATAATTTTTTTTATTCTAGGAATCCCAACTACAACTTAACCACTTTCTTGAACAATCTGCCTCCCTCTTTTTATATCGATCCTCTCCCACGGTCTCTTGCACTTCAAATCTTCAACAGCTGCCCTGATCAGTTGCACTTCTTCCTTGGATTGCCATCTTTCGCAGGAGTTCTTACTCCCAGAGTTTCCAAGAACTGGTTCACTTGTTCTGAATTTGTGACGGAGGTTGGTTTTTTTACTTATTAAAAAAAAGAAATCATTTGTTTTAGTAGTTTAAAAGTCTTGGTTGGTTTAATCACTTAAATGTAAATTTGTGTACAAAACTTTGTACTGATCTGTGATGTGATTAAACTAATTTATTATGTTGTATGATTTTTTTCATGGCTTTTTCCAGTTTTTGTTTTATTGTGTATCTCTCTGTTTCTCTCCAGGTCTTCCGGGATCAGAAGTACGGTCCTCGGTCGTTTTCCTTGTTTCTTCTCTCCGGGGATCCTGTCAGGATGGGTGAAAACTATGTCCAACATGTTCTGCCATCAAAAGATATCTGGAAAAATTTCACGATTGGTCTAATGGTGTGTTTGCTTGTAAAAATTAGTAATTATGTTAATAACGTATCTCACAAGTTTCTTTGGTCTGCATAAATTAAAAATTATGTTAATGTATTCCTGATTGAACATTAATATATTGATTTATATTTTAATGTAACAGGGTGACTACCACAAGCAAATAGTCATGAGATGTTTGAATTTCATTTCCGTCAACGTTCAAAGATTGCACGACTGCATGATCTTCATGGACCATGAGAGATCTGACAAGGGTGACTTGTTTGTCAACAATTCACAGCTGTTTGCTGATTTTGAGTCTTCATTTAGAGATGGTCTCAAGAAGGTTGGTTGAGTAAAAATTATAAAGTGGCACTAAAAATTATATATTAACTGATGAGGTAAACATTTCAAATATTTATTACATTTATATATTACAATAAATGTATTTTATTTTTATATTATAAATAAAATAGAATTCGTATTGTATCGTTGTTGCTATCATAATAATGCTTCATGACTATAAACATGAAAGATTATAAATGTGATTGTGCTTCCTTCGCAGAATGTTCCGTCATTCAATCAATTGGTTGATTGCTTAGAAAGGTTTATTGGCAAGATGATCCAATCGAAAGAAGAACTAGTGGCGGATAGTAACAATGCTGATGATTCTTTGAAAAAGAAAGAAGAGGCTGTACAAGCTGTTCTCGAAAGTAATTAATCTTTAATCAGTCTTGTCACCATCGAGTTATGAAGTTATTTTTATAAAATAAGTTATTCATTTATTTTTGTACATGTTTTTATTAACTTTCAATTGTCCGGATGTCCACGAGATGTCCGTGGACGTTTAGAAGCTTGGAGATCATTATAAAGTTAACCAACTTAAAAAAAAATAAAGTTTAGTTTAACAAAAATAACTATGACAAAATTTAAGAAACAAAAATTATTAAAAAATAAATATCTACAAACATCTTTTGTTTACTATTCACCGAGGTAATATTTTTACGATAAGATGTCACTATGAAATTTTTCAGATATCTTAAAAGTAAGTTTTTAATTTTTTTAAATTAACTTTCAATTGTTTTTAAATATTTTTTAGAACTACCAGAAATCAGTTTGACCACAGCTGCTTGTGAGTTTCTTCGGCTTCTGTGTACTTTGAGCTCTCTTCTAACGAAGAATGAGGACACTGAAGTAAATGCATTCGATGAAAGTGATGATGTTCAGCATGCAAGGAAGTTGATCTCTTCCATTAAACTTGTGTTGAAATCAAACTTGGACAGCAGTCACATGGAAGAAAGCTGTGCGGAAGAATCAAAAGGATCAAAGTCTTCGAAAAGCAAGAAGTCGAAACAGAAGAGTAAAGCTGTTGTGGCATGCGACGATAACATCTTGACTACTCCAACAAATCTTAAAGACTGCAAAACTATGCTGTTACATTTTTGGAAAGTTGTGATGGTCAAGAAAATTCCATTGAAATTTTTTGTTGAAGCAGACGATGATGGAGACAAGAATGTTATGATTATCACAGCCACGCTGAGATGCTTGCATCATAAAATAAGTGATGGCGATGATGATGATTCTCTTACTAATGCCCTTTTGTCAGATACTATTTCTCAGGTGTTTATAATTCGATATTTCAACATGATTACCCTGTAGTAATGATTGATCTAAAATATTGATAACCGTAATTTATTCAATAACATCAGGTTCTTCTACAAAGTGGATATTTCACAAGTTCTTCTGAAGTCAAATGCTGGCTCAGAAGTTTGTCTCAACTCTCTGGATCGAATGAGATGAGGATTCAATTCCTTTTGGCAACTTTAAAGTCTCTGGTGGATTCGTCTTCGTCTGTGAATTCCGATCCGCATATGAGTCTTTTCTTACAAACCGCTCTTAAAAATTGTGAAGAGGGCTGTATAGGTCAGTTACCTAGATCAGCTAGTTATCTAGATCAGGCAGTTACCTAGAGCACCTAGTTAGCTTCCTGTATTGCTATTTGTTACTAAGTAATCGTAAATTTTGTTTGCAGGCGACTACGTGGACGCTGTGCTTTCCGACGTCGTGACGACACTCGACAATCCGATCGAGTTTTGCGGTCGACTGAAAGATCACAAACAGATCAAACACCTTCCAAAGTTCTGGTCTACAATCACCGTTTTGGTAATTAATATTTATTTAAATTAACTTGAGTTTTTGTTTCACAATCTGTTTGCAACTTTCAATTTAATTATTGAACTTTCCTGTATCCTAGAGATTGGAAATTTGATATATGATGTTGTATTATGGGATTAAGCTAATGAACTGGCAAGTATAACATTAACCAATTGGTATTTTTTAGAAACAAAAAGAATATTGTGCATTTCTAAAAGTGAACTTATTATAAAATTGAAAAATACGTTAGAATATAAAATTATTTCACAATAATTTGTTTTCAATTTCATAATTGATGAAATTTCTTATTTATTTTGTTTTTTATCAGACGACTAACAAGCAGATGAAGCAGAAGAGCACAAATGAAGAAAATGATTTTAAAACTGATTTGAAACTATCTGGGAAGGTGAATGTTCTTGAGGCACAAAACTTTCAACATCAGCTAAGAATGCTTTCTTTCTCAGCTGCAATAGAAGCATTCAAGGTGTTTCTTCAGTTATATCTTTATAAATATCTGTTTAAATTTTATTTGTTTGCTAATTTTTCATATAAATGAACTTGTTAGAAATATTGATTTTACAAATATTTTATCCGATTTATAATAAAATGTCAATAAAGATTTGTTCTATTGCAGTCAAAAGGCTCCTCCAACAATAAACTTAAGTTTCTGTTGGACAAACTGACAACTGGTGTGAAAGAATTGCTGAAGATTTGCAGGCAAATTAAATTGAACAAGAGGACTCGCAACAAAGATGTGACAACAACTGAAGTAAAAGACAACGAAGAAGATTTCGATAATGACGGCGGCGCTGTTACTGATGACGATAAACATAATCAAATAGTATTGGATGGACATGACAAACAGGAAGAGTTGACAGTTTCAATTTACAAAGAAACGTGCACGTATCTGTTTAGTGGGAGTTTTTTACGAACGTTCTTCTTGAACGATTCAACATCTTCGACTTGTGTCGTTCTCGTTGCAAAGTGGTTTGCCGACATGGCGGAGAAATTTTGTGAATGCGAGGATGAGTTGATGCTGAAAGAAGTTTTTGATGTTCCCATCAAAACATTTAATGAGTTTCTTGCGAATCTCTTGAAAAAGGATGGGAAAAATGTTTCGTTGGGTATTTAAATTATATTTCCATAATTTTAAACATAACATGAGTTATGTTTTATAATTTTAAGATACTAATAAATGTATTTTTATACACCAGCCCTTCAAGTTCAACTAATGAGATTGGTGAAATATTTTTCCTCAAATCTACTTCTATCAGTGGTGGAGATGTTCTGTCAGAAATTTATATTCAGCAAGCTGAATGAAGCTGATGATGATAATGGTGACGATGTTGAGGAAAGTGAAGAAGATGTGTTAATGGTTTTGGGAAGGAAACTGCTTGCTGGAGAAGGTAAACAGATTTTTATTATTTATTTACTCTTTAGTTTTTATTCAAATTAAACTTAGTAATTTGCTTGTAATTTTCAAAATAACCTATTTTATTATTTTATATGACCATTTTGGTCTGAAAAATTTTTTTTTTCACAGACATTTTAAGAAATGAAGATTTATTGAAGAGAATTGTCACCATTCTGAAGCAGCGGATTATAGAGAAGAACTCGTCCAACGTCAAAACGATGCTTTCATTCATCGTTGATTCCATCGGAAAACATCCGGCTACGATCATCGAAGTTTTAATGCTGAACAAGAAAAAGAAAACTTTTTTCTTCAATCAAATTCTTTCTTCTGCCGATTCAGAAAAGTTATCGTTTGTTAAAAATTTGGTGTGTTTTCGATTTTATGACTTTTTGTGTTTGTCTTTGATTTCTTGTCGTTGAATTATTTCTTTATTTCTCTTTATTTTTGCGTCAAGCTAATTTAACACTTATTATTTTGAATGGATCTACCAGATGGAAACGCTGCCCATCGCTTGCCGATCTCCATTGACCCAGTATGTTACAGAATGGCTTGAAAATAATAAAAGTTTGTGGACGTCAAAGAAGGATTGGTCGATGTATGCAGGAGTTTTAGTCGAGTTGTTGAAATCTCCTGGAGGTAGTTTTATTTCATTAAATTAAATGTAATTCAAAACTAAAATAATAATTGTTTTAAGCAGCCAAAGATGGAATAATAAAAAATAAAACTAAAATTAAAAACTAAAATAAAACATTCACACTGTTCAATATTGTGACCACGAAAGATACTTTTTTATAGCTTCAGCAGATGTCAGTAAAACAATCAATCACTTCCTGTGGTCACAAATGGTCGACCTGATATGTTGCCACGGTGACGGCCATCAACAACAACCAGAAGAGAAGGAAAGATCGCAGAATGATCCCAAGTCGACCAAAGAATTGATGATTTTTCTCATGAAATCTTTAAATAGTTATTTAAATGTTGGTTTAATGTGCATTTCTTTTTTTTTATTTATTCAAATAAATTTTCCAAATTTATTTCATAACAATAATTTTATTTCAGCAGTCATCAAAAGAAGAGGGAGCATCAAACGATGATGAGGTGCTCCAAGAACTTTCAAAGCAATGGAGTCAGTTTGTGAAAATGGGACTCAAGTGTGTTTTCTTGTTTATATAATAACTTCTAGTTGAAAAGAATTCACTCACATTTCTCAGGCCAACTCAGCCTTTCATCCTTCACTGGTCGATAAATGAGTACCAGTTTCACGACTGGGGTGTAATAGGGTTCGGCACATTCCGATTTCGGAGACACGTGCGGGTGGCAGGTAATACTGTGTGATCCCATATGCACGAGTCGTTCCCGGCGCCTCTGAAGCTTAGCAACTGGCGCTTCTAATCGATCCTATTATTATTATTATTATTATTATTGTTTAAACATTTTTCAATAATTTTTTAAAATTATCAATTAGCTTTTTATGTGTTTGAAGTAATATCAGTTCATAAAAAATTTGTTCAATTTCAGGCACCACATGGAAAACGAGCATTTTATTGAGCTCCTTTCATCCATCATCCGTCACTTCGTTGTCGATGGAAAACAACACGTTGCAGGAATGGAAACTCTCCATTCTTCCATTCCTGATATCTTTAACATGGTTGTTGGTCACTCAACTTTCATGGGCATTGCAATGAAGGATTCCAATTCTCCTGGAAAAGGTTTTTTGTTATTTTTTAATTAAAATATCTAAATATTTGTACTATGTATAATAATATATTATTTGTATTATGTATATTTGTATATTAATCTTATATACATTTATATATTATTTGTATTGTGCTTATTTATATATTATTTGTTTTGTGTATTATTTGTATTGTGTATATTTACTTATTATTTTTTTATAACCAATTAAACATTGATTTTTATTTTAAAATATTTTAAAGAAAGCATTTTCAAGCTTCTACACACTCTTACTGCGAAAGAGCCGAAGAAGTGTTGCAAGCCCAATCTCGTGCCGCTTTTGTTTGGAGCATATTCTGCTTCTATGTCCACCACGGGTATGTTCTATTTGTTTTCCTGTCTCAATAACCTAAGTTAAAAATATTCTTAAAAAAAAAGGATTTAAAATTAAAAAGGTTTAATTGACATAAGTGTCACATAAGCGGTAATGATAATTTTTCATTTCAAATGTTCTCTAATGATTTATATAAATCTTTCAGATCAGTGCATTCTCAGTATGTTGCACATGTCAGAACAAACTGGATGTGACCTGCTGCAGTTCAAGTACGCATTTCTTTTGACTTTATGAACTTATTAATAAATAAAAGACATTTTTTCATCTTGGTTACATCCAATTTTTTCATTGCAGACCATATTACTGGGGTCAAAAAGCAGTAGATTACCAAGCAAGTAAAAAGGTTCTTTTCATGAATGTCATCCTCAACCACGGGTTGAACGAATTCCTCGACCTACTCGACCCGAAATTGATGCTCGACACGACCGTCAATTTTCCGTTCTCCTGCAAACTCGACGTGCGTTTCAGCGATTATTTTTATGCGAGATTTGTTTTGATAATTTGAATTGAATCGGTTTTGTCTTTCTTTTTCAAGTTCTCCAGCTACAATCCATATTTGAGTGAAGATCCGACAACAGACGGGACAGTACAATCGTACTCTTTGTACAACCCTTCGTTCATTTTACATGCCATTTATCATCTTCTGATGACAAGTGAGTTTGTTGAAGAATTATTTTCAAATTACGAGAATTCGTTGTTAAAAAATATGTCCTGCAACAGCTTCGGAGGTGGATTGCAGAAAGTTCATCTACAAAAACTGCTTGGGGCTTGTCGTTGCCAGCCTGACGAGTCACGAGCGACCAATCAGAAACCTCGGCGGTTGCATTCTTACGGCTTTCCGCTGCCAATTGGATGACTCGAAGTTCATCGACAGGGATCAAGTTTCGTGTTTATTGGATGCTCTCAAGAATGGAATCGACGGATCTGAAATGAAACTGCCGAGTGTTGTTTCCGTCTTCATTATTCGAGCTCTCAATGTTCTTTTGAAGCCAGGTACAGCTTTGTATTAGATTTTGATCATTTTATATTACCTTGGTTAAATATTACGTTTTCTTGTGCATTTGAACAGTCATTCTTATATTTAAATCTATCTTATTGCAGATGATCACATGTATACATATAATTTATATAAATATATATCTTATTGCAGATGATCACATGTATACACTTGTCAACCAGTTCTTCTTATTAAAACCTGCTCTCAACATCCGTGATGTTCCGGAATTCTACAAGCTCTTCTTCAGCTCTACGATGGAGGTTTGCTTGGCCGAATTAATCAATCACTAATAGTATCAGTTATAGTAAAAATGTAATGATGATAATACTATTTTTTTGTTAAATTAATGTTTATTTACATTGGTACTAGCAAGATATTTCTTCAACTTCATTAAAGTCAATATTTGATTTGAACAGCACAAGAAGGAGAGAACATGGTTATTGGACATGCTTACAGAGGGTATCAGAGAGACAAAGGATTATCACATCTGTGAAAAGAGAAAAGTCTTCAAAAGTCTCATGTGCTTCTACATGTCACCATTCTGCGACCAGCCTAGCAAGGTCATGGATATTGAAATTGTATTACTGTTATTTCTATCATTAGCTTAAATTATTCATCATAAATGTATGTTATTTCTATTATTAGTATACATTATTCATCATAAATGTACGTTATTTCTATTATTAGCTTAAATTATTCATCATAAATGAATGTTATTTATTATTAGCATAAATTCTTTGTTATAAACATAAGCAATTTATTATTAGCTTAAATTATTTATTATTATCATAAATTATTCATTATAAACATAAGTTATTTATTGTTACCAGTAGAATGCAATGACCAAATAATATAAATGACTTATTACTTCAGATTCAAGTGTTGAACATTTTCCTAAAAATCTGCTCGTGCTCAAGATCAGCTGTCTGGAATCTCATTAAGAGACATGGATTATTATCTTGGATCACTTCAGCTTTGTAAGTATCATTTTATAAATTTAGTTTATTCGATGTTATCAATTTCCACCGTTTCATTCGTTCCAGTTTCGTCTTTTCCGGCAATCTGAGTAAGAAATCCGCGTCTTCCATCGTGCCATCATCCAGCCAGATTTCAACTTCATCTCCCTCATCTCTCCAAGCAATCATGGGCAAACTTGTCCATCTGTTGAGCATGTGCTGGCAGGGAATACTTTCGAGCAAAACTCAATCGCAGAGTTTCAAGAAAGTACACGAAACGTCGGAGGAAACCAAAGAAGCGTGCAACATGGAGGAAGAAATTCAAGACGATGCCGAACTTTTGCCCGCAACTGAAGAACGCTTTCTTCCGCCGACAGTTCTTGCTGAAATGCTGCTTACAGTTGAACAACTTCTACAAAGCAGTTTGTGGTTAGTTGATGGAATTTTTTTAAATAATTTGTCCGAATTTTTTGAAATCATTGCTTTCTTACATAATATCTGACAGCCAACGGCATATTATTGGTTATTTTCAGATATTTATAATTTCATATTTTTTTTTCAGTTTGGTTATTAGCTTATTTATTTTTTTCTTATGCTTCGAGCAGTTTTTCTCCAAGCCTGAGGAGAACATTGAAAGAGTTGAGTTGTTCAGTGAAGCAGGAAGCCATGAAAACATCGGTGGTCTTCAAGTCGAAGGGATTCATTTTTCCTATTCCCGTCGGTCTCTTTCAAGGATGACAATTTTTTTCTATAAAAGAAACTTAAATTTGTAGGTAATTGTTTTCTTAAAGTCAATAAATTATTTTGATTTACAGTTGTGCAGATAATCTTGTTTTGTTGTGGCTCATTAAGCATCGTATAAATAGAACTTACTTAACTAAGAAGACCGAAGCACCAGAGAGGAAAAAGAGACAAAAAAGTTCAACAGAACGTGAATTTTATTACTGTTCAACAACAAAACAACTTTTAAATTTTCAACCAAACGAAATAGAAGAAGACGCTTAAGGCGTTTTCGAGGTTGTGAGCCTTAAATATTATGCCATAAAACAGAAAAAAATATGCGGCTTATGCAAACCAGGAAAATTTTCGGTGCACAAGTCTCTTGAGCTTTTCAGCGTTAAAAATTCGATAACGTGAAATGAAAGCGAACAAGTCTAAAACAGGATAATTGTTCAACAAAACAGTGTCGGGCCACTCAAAAAATTCAATACTTTGGTGAACTTGCGACATTAAAGTGAATATTTATGTAACGAAAATGAATAAAATGACAACGGATCAAAATGTCAGCAGATCGGTCTAAGGTGCTGCGTTGACCCGGCAGAACTCGTCCAAGAAATTCGAACCAAACATGCAGTGGATGTCTGGAAATGAAATTGGAAGACGTTGAAACAGACAACATTCTTAAATGCAATAACTATAAACTATATGTGCTGCCACACAACTTCGCCTAAATAATACTACAACTATTAGAAAGAAACTCCAAATAAGTTTACCGGCACCTGCATACGTGCAAAAACAAAATAAAGAAAAAACCACAAAACTGACTGACCAATGTTCGGCTTACATCCCACTGACTCCAAATCCTCCCTGAACAGAACTGTGGCAGCTATGACGTAGAACTCGTAGAAGCTCATGCAGTCATGATGCATCTTGTACCAGGCTGTGGCAAAGCATCTCAGTCTCAGATTTTCAGTACTGAAAAATTGTATCGACTCTATGTTAACAACCAGAGGCATGGATTCAGCAAAATCTTGGGAGGGGGGGCAAACAAAAATAGATTTGATCAAAAGGTGATTTATTATAACGCCCATGTTCATTTATCCCTTTGGATTATTTATCCTCTAATCCTCGCATGGTATCCATACACCAGCATTCGGACAATAATTATTTTCAGCCCCCCATTTCGATAAGCTCCTGTACGCCTATGAGCTTCATCACCATAACACACCCACATTCCATTAATGCGTGCAATTAAGGGATGCATAATTTAAGCCTGATATAAAACTCTATCTCGCGTGAGCTACTACTGGATAGATTCTTCCTGGAATAAAGTGACATGACATTGACGTTCCACGACGACATCTTAACTTTTTGTCATCGCTTTACGACAATCAACTGATATGAACAACCTGAACATCTATCAGACATGCGAAGCAGTCGAGCAAATCTAATTTCACGGTAAATTTTAACTCGCATTCCCAACATAATTCAATTTTAGTTCTTCAATCCCATCTAAATTCTTGCTCTACTACTTTTACTTAATCATTTCAAATTCATTAACAAGTGCGAGTAGCGCCTCTCCGAGGGTTCCAAGAGGGCCACGTGAGCCCCCGAAGCCATGCCATTCGATCAACCAAACAAAAAAAACATTGACAGTTTCGACTAACATGCAGGACAAATTCCCCCATCTACTTCTCATGAGCATACTGCCCTCCAACTCTTTGATGCAGTCGTCAAGCACTTTCTCATCAACTTCCCCCTTGGCAGGACAAGTCGCATATTTCCAGACGCCTGTAATGAATAATAATTATAATAATGATTAAATGCTTAGTCAACATAAATAAAATTGTTATTAAATTAAATAAAGTTCAGATTATAATGAAAATGATTGAGTAATTGAGAGGCAAGAAGGCAATGTGCCTAACGCCTCATTCAATTAATAATAATAATAATAATTATTATTATTATTATGATTAAGGCGGTGTTGATAATGATTGTCATCGAAGCAGAAAGTTGAACGGTAGTAGCGACACGAAACGACGACAAACAAGCAGCAATACACACAATTACTCTGACAGTAACAAAGAAGCATATTTGTAAATAATACCGTCCATGTGTCTGCAGAATTCATTCAGGACTGCTTTCGGACCGATGTAAGGAGGAACAAACGATCCCAGTGACAGGCACGACTTCCAATGTTCTTCAATCAAGCAGTAGTCGAAAGCCGGGGCTTTTCTTGAATTGAAATTTTTAATTTCATCTTTCATTTCACTCCACTCCACTCCACTCCACTCCACTCCATTTTATTTTATTTTATTTTATTTTATTTTATTTTATTTTATTTTATTTTATTTTATTTTATTTTATTTTATTTTATTTTATTTTATTTTATTTTATTTTATTTTATTTTATTTTATTTTATTTTATTTTATTTTATTTTATTTTATTTTATTTTATTTTATTTTATTTTATTTTATTTTATTTGACATGAAATCGAAACATTTTCATTTAAAATCTTCCAAAACCTATCCAATAAAAATCATAATTCCAGTAAAGTTTTTTAATTTTGTAATCAATATGCACTTAAAATCGCAGTTAAATTTTTTAAATTGATAAAACTAGAGATTAGAAGATGAGACCTCATTGCAATTAATTAACAAATAAAATCATTGCGTTGATTCAATTCACCAACAACATTCATTTTAATTATCACATTTATCACCATAGATAGCAATCATCCTTGTTCATCACCGTCGTCGTCATCGTCACCACGACCAACACCACCACCACCACCACCATCATCATCATCATCATCATCATCATCATCATCATCACCATGACCATCACCACCACCACCACCACCATCATTATCATCACCACCATCATCATCACCACCACCACCACCATCATAATCATAATCAGAATCATAATCATAATCATAATCATAATCATCATAATCATAATCATAATCATAATCATCATCATCATCATCATCATCACCACCATCATCATCACCATCACCACTACCACCACCACCACCATCATCATAATCATAATCATAATCATAATCATAATCATAATCATCATCATCATCATCATCATCATCATCATCATCAATCTACTTTATGGTAATCACTGACGTGCACACGGATATAATCAGGTCAGGATCTTGTTGTTTCGGATCAAAACTTTCCACTTGGAAGACCTTTTGAAGACATTTCGACATGACGTTGAGAGCGCACGCGTCACCAGGTAGCAGCCGCAGTGGCTTCATCGAATCAGAAGTTTCTGTCTCAACTGCTGAAGCTGCGCTCGAAGTACTCGATGAAGCTCGCTCATCGGCTGTAAAAAAATAATTAGCTGGTTGTTAATTATTATGTTAACAAGTGAAACTTAATTAATTTTTAAACTAAACAAACTTAAATTCCAGCCAACGTGATCAAGAATTGTATAATTTCGTCGATTCATTAAAACAACTTAATTATATCGGATTTTAATTTAAAAGAATTATTTTAATAAAAACTAACAAACTGCAGATCCATCCGGCATTCCATTTCTCCAAGTGGAAGTTCTGGTCATTGTCGTAGGCCGGCTAGAAGACCTGTTAACCTCGAGGTCATTTGTAAATGATGGCGAAACCACAAAGTTCATCGTCCAGTTATCACCAGATGAAGTCATCTGAAGTTTGATGGTAGAAGCCTTGACTGATTCTAACACTGTGCTACGATTAGTTTTTAACCCAGAAGTGCCTGACTGGTTGAGATTTTCGGTTTGATTTGAAATAAAATCATCTTTTCCAGAAGAATCATTTCTCGAAACAACAGCTATTGTTGATGTAGTCTGAGGTGCTGAAATACTGGTAGCTGGCTTGCTGAAAGTAGCAGCTGTTGTGTTGCCAATGCTGCTTATCAAACCGAAGATTGAGTCTGATTGAGTCAGTTTACTTGATTTTGGTATTGCTGGATCTGTGACTCGATGGGAATCTTGGCTTGATATTGTCCAATTGCTGCCAAACGGTGACACTGTTGTAGAGTTTGGCGGCAACGAAGCTTGATCTGTGCCCACCCACAAAGCTGTCGAAAAGAACGAAAAGATCAAGGATACGAATGATCCAGAATGTGTTGAAGATGCAGATGATGACGTCGGGCATTTGTCTTCATTGAAAGATCTGTTTGAAGATTGAACCACTTTTGCGGCGCATTCTCTTTTGCAGCTTCCGTAAAATCTTTTAAAGTCTCGAAAACTATTAAACAATGACAATGTCGAAGAGAAAAAATGCATAGCTATGGAGACCGCGGGTGGTGGTCCGAAGGAAAATGCTGAAGATTTAGCCCTAGGCTTGTATCCTATAATCGTTTTCGCCTTATTTGAATCAAAGTCTCGGTAGTTAAGCGAAGTCGCTAAATCATAAATGAACAAAGAGGCAACCAACGAACTAACCAATGGCGAACGCAGAGATGATGCCGACGAAAAAACTGTTTGGCGACTTATAGTTGTCGGGCTCGTCTCAAAACTAATTCTTGTTGATGACAATATTTCCTGCGTCACCGACGTGTTGGCTGTCGCAGCTGCTTCATCGGCTGTACGGAGTTTAGTGTCGTTGGCAGTCCTCGTAGTATTCGGATGTTTGCTAAATGTCGTGAATGTTGACAGAGGCAAAAATGTAACTGATTGATTGTCGACAGTTGTGATTGGAATCGTCGTACAATTTGTAAATTCATTCTCGGCTGAATGAGCTGCAAAACGTTTTTCTCTTGTGTGTTTTTGAGAGATGTTTGCAGCAGTAGAAGGATCGTTGTTCATTTCGTCGTGCAACTGAGATATATTAACAGAGGCTGCCAATCCGTTTGTTGAAACCATCAAATATTTTGTCACTCGGTCGTTAAGGAAATTATCCAAAGTTGAAAATATGCGCCATCTACTTGATACAGTGAATGAGAGCTCATCAGTTGTTGGAGAGGTTGATGTTTTAACGGATCTCATACTTGATTTAAATTTCGCATTATTTGTTTCAGCCAGGGTGGTTGTAGAAGGATCTGTAGCAGTAGTTGTAGCTCCAATAATTCTTGTCGTAGAGCTGTTTGAAGTGTTGGCAGTAGACTTGGTTGTTCTGGTAGCTAGATCATTTGTAATGGCAGCTGCAGCCTTAACAGTCTTTGAGTAATTATTTTGAGTGGTAGTTGCAAAAGTGATAGTCACAGTTTTAGTTGGCAGATTAACTGTAGTTGTAGTCACAGCTGGTAGATTAGTTTTAATGATAGTCAGAGCTGGTCGATCAGTTTTATTAAGAGTCACTGCTGGTAGATCAATTTTAGTTGGCAGATTAACTGTAGTTGTAGTCACAGCTGGTTGATTAGTTTTAATGATAGTCAGAGCTGGTCGATCAGTTTTATTAATAGTCATTGCTGGTAGATCATTTTTAGTAATAGTCACTGCTGATAGATTAGTTTTTGTAGTAGTCTTAGCCGGTAAATCAGATGTAGTTGTAGTCACAGCTGGTAGATTAGTTTTAGTGGTGGTCACAGTTTGTGTTTTTGAACCAATCAAAGTCGTAGTTTCATTTTTTTCAGTTCTCGTTTTCTGATCTGCAGTTCTTAGTGTAAGTGATGGAGTAGCAGAAATATTGATAGCATTAGCTGTCCGGTCATTCAGAAAAGTAGGTGAAACTTTAGCGGTTTTAATTGTGGAACTGATTGGTGTGGTGAACGCAGCCTTTGCAGTTTTATAAGTAAAGAAACTCACAAAAGAGTTCGCAGGTTTGGTAGTTTTGAAGGTGGATTTGTATTCAATGGGAGTCGTTTCTTGAACAGTCGGGGTAGTGAAATTTGTTGGAACAGTAGCAGATGAAGTAACGAGATCGTTTATTGTTATATTTGCTGGTTTGACAGTTTCGACTTGGAGCGGGTTTACTGTAGTAATTTCAATATTGCCATTTCTAGTTGGTGGAAAATTTGGTTTGGTAGTTGCAGCTTTATCAAAATTAGTAGTGTGAATATTAAAAGTAGTAGTGTGAATATTAAAAGTAGTAGAATCCGATTTGAAAAGAGTAGTGGTGGAATTATTCAAAATGGTAGATTCAACTTTTACAGCTGGAGTGGTGAGATAACTTGGCAATAAAGTAGTTGTTTTGCTAACTTGAGTTTTTAGGTCTTTTAAGGTGGTTGTTTTGGCAGAAGTCAGATAATTGGTAGTCTTGTTTGCAATGACACCCAGACTCTTTGTTGGAGCAGCCCTGTTGTCAATTGTTATGGATTAAAAAAGTTAATCGATTTAGCTTAATGAAATTTATAGAATAATCCACAATAACAGGCATTATTTAATAAATATTTGAAAAACTATAGTTCAATATAATGTCGAGCTATGGTGCCACAGGGTCCATTGGCAGTTAATCTCAGTTATTAAGTGAAATGTTTGGATGCTGGCGGTCCTAATCTTGCACCACTTTACTATCAGATAGGACTGCTCTTAAAAAACCCTATACTGTTTCCATTTCCATCAAACAGGTACACAAGAACAAAGTGAATTAAACATTGTCTCTTATTTGAGCTCGTTCAAATGATCAAAACCCTAAATCAAGAATAATTCATTGCATTTAAAATTTAAATCTTTTCTGTACTTCAACGTTAAACGACAAGTGAGACTGACAACAATTCGCGAAAACAATGTGCCACCTTGCATATAAATACCTAAATATATATTTTTACAAACTTGTATTTAGGTTACAATCTCTGTTTGTGTGTGTGTGTATGTATGTGTGTGTGTGTGTGTGGCTTTCTCAGTACGCCAATCTTGCAAGTGAAATTTAACCTGCTTTTTGACTAGCTAGGAAGCTGAAACTTTCAGCATAGTTTTATATTGGATGACAATACGTGATTCAATTTTAAAAAAATTTTTATTTGAACATCTTTCATATTTCTAACTCGAGTGTATTTAAAATTAAAGTTTGTGTTAAAAAACCCATTTTTTCCTTTACTTGTTTACTTTATTGCAATATAGATTTGTTTATTATATATTTTTATCGCGAAACCAAGAACAACGTAGCTCCGAGTTTGTCTAAGCCGGAGTCAAACTCAATATTTAGTAATATTTACCCGTTTCTGGGATCTAAGAACTCTGAACTTACGCAGCAGTGATTTCGTCTCCTGGTGGAAATTTCATAGACTTTCACAAATAATTTTTCGTGACGCTACTATTTCGACATTAGCGTTAACTTTACAACTAAGAAAAATCATTAAACTTACCAAACTATGGTCCATTGGGTAGTTTCAGGAACAATGGCAGCCCCACTTGTTGTCCTCGGTAGTTTAGTGACCACCTCAGGGCTGAAAGGAAATGTTGTTTTGCTGGGGTAGATGTCACTGTTAACCACCTCATCGTCTGATTGGTTCTCAAAGCTTTGAAATGATGTTTCAGCACCAGCCATTGCTGAATCCGCCAAATTCGCAGTTAAGACAAAAATTTTCTTGTTAACGAATGCTGCAAACATGTTTATATACTTATTTTCACACATTAATTTTAAACTAAATAAGTAAGCGCTTCAAGGGAGCTGGAATTATTTTAACTTTAAAAACAAAACAAATAAATGCAAAACAAATACTCAAAGCTGCTTCTAAGGTAGACATTTTCATAGTAGAAGTCTCCCTGATTTGTGGCAGCGCAGTAATGTTTCTCCTTGGCCAAGTTAGAAGATCAGAAGCAAGTGAAAACTCAGCTGTCGACGCCTCCGGAGATTCCAAATTGAAACCTGGTCTTGACCAAGCATCCAGAGTGGAATTGAGTTTCTGATAGGCAACAAATTTGTCAATGGCCGGGAATGATTCAAGCGAGTCGGACGCTGACTTGAGTGCTGCAGTCACTTGATCGCCATCTTGGATTGGAATTGAAACGATATTACAAGAAGGCGCGTGCCGAAGATAAACATGCCCGTTTTAATTTGTAATTTTTATTAGTTTCTTTATCTTATTTTCAAATTTAACAGCGATGAAATACTTTGGCCATTCTAACTTAGACTGCCTTGAATTACATACTCTTGGTTATTCTAATGAATAATCTATCGAAACATACTAGAAAACACATTTTCATTTCAGGCAATAACAAATTATCAGTTTACCAATTAAAAACTAAAGTGTCTTCTATAAATACATAACTATATATTTGTCTTATAGCCTTTTATCAGAACCGCTACAATGGCGGTATTTTTCAGGTTTTTAGCTATCAAACGAAGTCAATAAATTCAACTAAATACAATATTTCTAACCTATTAATGGCAGCCACAGTAGCACGAGTAATACTGGAGCCAGCATGGCTGATGTTATAAGAAACTAGGAGTCTCTTAGAAAAATTTCTTACAAAGTTCCAGCAAGCAATTAACTAACAATACCAGCGAGATAAGATCCTAAATGTGAAAAGTCTCGCTAGCCAGTTAGCTCTCGCAAGCTCTATGCATAGCAGCCACCTAGCAAGGAATGGTCCTTTTTAGCTGCGCCTCAAGTTCAAGGCCGTCTCAGCTAATTTAGTACATGCGTAGTCACACATGTCTGAGTAACAGGGGGAAGCGGTTATGTGTATGCTACTTCTTCTGTCGCAAAAAAAGAAACTTGTTATCGGTTTTTTTATATTTTATATTTAAAAAAATTACTTTTTGTAATAATAGTTCTTACTTTATTATTTCAAGATGTTATAATGGACGTAAATTAAAGCTCCAAGAATGGCTTTTATTATTTCTAACTTTGAAATGTGCAAATTCTCTTTTTTGAGATGGAGTCCTTCAAACACACACATTTTTAATAATCAAACCCACATTTGGAAACATGGGCAAATACGTTTTGTAAAAATTGTTTAGTTATACAAAATCAATTAACTCCGTGGCTTGAAAACTAACTTATAGTCAATTTACATCTGTTTAGAATTGATTTTATTACTAACATCTACAACTACATCGACACTGAGCAAGCAAACTCAGCAAAGTAAAAGCTTTTGAGTTGATCATAAATAATGTTGTACCAACTTTATCATTTTATCACATTTGAGCAGCTTTTAGTTCCATGTGCAGCTCAGCGCTTACAGTATGATGAATTTGCCGAATAATGGAGTTAAAACTGAAATTAAGTCTGTCTTTGCCAAATGAGTTAAAATTCCTAGAAGAATGTGTGATGGTTGTTTAACCACTTGCTGCAGTCATTGACAATTGACATTTTTCAAACCGGTCCTATAAAAACGTGTACTAATTTTTCTAACACGTGCTCTGTTGGCGCCTGCCATCATCGAACGCCTTGAAGAATTGCGGACTGATTTTAAGGTTCTACTGGAAAGATGTGATCTAGCAAACGACTATATTTTGTCATCCGTGAATTACTCATTCTTTGAGATGCTGTAAATTTCTCAAGCACAACCTCCACGTGTTTCTATAATAATCAGCGCAGCGGCTTATGGGATTGGGGTGTTATATTTCGGAATGTAGGACTTTCTAGGTGGAGCACAGAATGTGTGAAAAGTAGACTTGTAATAATGGTTGAATATTCTGAATGAGTAAATGTCCTTTTTCGAATTGGGTGTTTTTTGTTTGTTTGCCTCTGTGGCACTTGCTATAGTGGAACAAAGAATATGTAATACTAGTAGTGCCCGTAGCGGCTTCGCTCGCATGAAATTAGAGAATTTGAACCGTGCATACATAGTAGAGTACCCACTGCACGGATCAATTTTTTAGGTCTCGGCTATGCCCGTCGACAACTTGGCCCAGCCCGATTCAAAAACCGAAATTCCTGGCCCGGCGCGGCCCGTCTAATATGGGCCCGGCCCGTTTTTACAGGCCTAGAAGTTCTATATACTTGATGTAAAAATTTCGGCCCGTCTCACCTTGACTTCAGGTTTAGCCCGGCCCGTCTGAACACCCTAAAATCACTCAAATGTCTATATACTTGTTTAAAAATATCGGCCCGTTCCACCTTGATTTAAGGTTTGGGCAGGGCCGTATGAAAACCCTAAAATAACGGCTTGGCCCGTCCGTCCGGTGATAAACTGAACTCATCTACTTTTAACCGGCCCAAAACCTCAAAATACTAATTTTCACATCTGTAGCATTTACAGTTTTTGAGTAGCAGTTATTTTAAAATCAAATAACCCCTTTTCCACTTCACATTTGAGGTCCTGGAAACCAAATTTTCAAAAAATGGTAAAACACGTATATCTTTATTTTTAGAATAGAAACTAAATACTAATTTTTACATCTGTGGTATTTACAGTTTTTGAGTAGCAGTTACTTTAAAAAACAATTAACCCTATTTTCCACCCCACATTTGAAGTCCTGGAAACCAAATTTTCAAAAAATGCTAAGACACGTATTTCATTATTTATGAAGTATAAACTAAATACTAATTTTTACTTCTGTAGCATTCACAGTTTTTAAGTAGCAGCTACTTTAAAAACCAAATAACCCAATTTTCCAACCCACATTTGAGGTTCGGTAAACCGAATTTTCAAAAAATGGTGAAACACGTATCTTTTTATTTTTCAAAAAGAATCCATCCACCAAATTTCAAGTTCTCCTCATTTTTGGTTTTCGAGATAAACATTGTTTTTGAAAAAGTTTGTTTTCCAGTTTCTTCCCCTCAGGAGCAAAATTTTCCCAAATCCTTTCTTAGTGGATGCTTACGCAATAAATGTAATATAAATTCCAAATTCCACGTTCCTAGGATGAGGCGTTTGAGCTCGGCGTTGATTATCAGTCAGTATGTCAGTGATTAAGTGAGTCAGTCAGTCAAGACATGTTCTTTTATATATATAGATATATATATTACCACTTACAGTTTTTGAGTAGCAGTAATTTTTAAAATCAAATAACTCTATTTTCAACCTTACATTTGAGGTCCTGAAAACCAAATTTTCAAAAAATGCTAAAACATGTATTTCATTATTTTTGGAGTAGAAACTAAATACTAATTTTTACTTCTGTAGCATTAACAGTTTTTAAGTAGCAGCTACTTTAAAAACCAAATAACCCAAAAAATGATGAAACACGTATATCTTTTTTTTGAGTTGATACTAAGTATTAATTTTTACATCTGTGGCAATTACAGTTGTTGAGTAGCAGTTACTTTAAAAACCAAATAACCCTATTTTCCACCCCACATTTGAAGTCCTGGAAACCAAATTTTCAAAAAATTGTGAAGCCCGTATATCATTATTTTTAGAGTAGAAACTAAATACTAATTTTTACTTTTGTAGCATTAACAGTTTTTGAGTAGAAGCTACTTTAAAAAGCAAATAATCCAATTTTCCAACCCACATTTGAGGTCCGGGAAACCAAATTTGTACAAAATGGTGAAACACGTATATCTTTATTTTTAGAAAAGAAACTTAATAATAATTTTTACATCTGTGGTATTTACAGTTTTTGAGTAGCAGTTACTATAAAAGACAATTAGCCCTATTTTCCACCCCACATTTGAAGTCCTGGAAACCAAATTTTCAAAAAATGCTAAAACACGTATTTTATTATTTTTGAAGTAGAAACTAAATACTAATTTTTACTCCTGTAGCATTAACAGTTTTTGAGTAGAAGCTACTTTAAAAACCAAATTACCCAATTTTCCAACCCACATTTGAGGTCCGGGAAACCGAATTTTCAAAAAATGGTGAAACACGTATCTTTTTATTTTTTAAAAAGAATCTCATTTTTGGTTTTCGAGATATACATTGTTTTAGAAAAAAGTTTGTTTTCCAGTTTTTTCCCCTCAGGAGCAAAATTTTTAAAAGTCCTTTCTTAGCGGATGTTTACGCTATAAAAGTAATATAAGTTCCAAATTTCACGTTCCTAGGATGAGGCGTTTGAGCTCGGCGTTGATTATCAGTCAGTCAGGACATGTTCTTTTATATATATAGATGTATATATTGATATATTTTACAACTGCGGTTTCTTTGCACTTCTTTTGTTTTCGTTTTGCCTTAAAAATGGAGTAGAGATACTGCGAAACACGTTGGCCTTAGTTTTAAATAAAGTTTTATTTGGAGTTAGAGTTATTAGAAGTAGTTTCCGTAAACTTGAACGAAGTTTCAATAAGGTTATTGCAGCTAAATATGCGGTGTTTTTTAATAGAGAATGTTTATAAATGAATTGTTATCCATATATACAGGGTGGGTCAAAAAAGTGAGACGGTTTAATACAATCAAATATAATAATCTCAAATTTATACAAAACAGTCCCAAATAAACAAAATATAATGTGATCTTAAATGTTGTTTTGAACATTAAATGGGAATTAAAAAACAAAGAATGCAATAATCAAAGAACATATTATAGGACCGCCTCCTTTTTTTGGCCTACCCTATATATATATATATATATATATATGTATATGTGTGTGTGTGTGTGTGTGTGTGTGTGTGGGTGGGTGGGTGTGTGTATATATATATATATATATGGGTCGGGTATATGTATGTATATAAAGATATGGCAGATGCCGAAACCGGCGGTCAACCCCAATAATAAATTATGTTCCAGAAAAGGTGTTGAGTATATTAGGTTTGAAATGGAGACGTTTGGAAGAGTTGGCTCAAAAGTTAATTAATAGAAAATGGGCCGTAATATTTAATCGAACTTGCTTAAATGAAAAACTTGTCCCAAAGTATTGCCTTAATATAAAGATATATATATATATATACATATATATATATATATACTAGAGATAGCCCGTCAAAAATGACGGAAGTTTTAAAATACGGCGCCCGTTATTATAAAAATAGTCAACAAAAACAAAATGACATTTGATAACCATAAAAAAAAATTATATATAAGCCAATTTAATTAAATTTATTATTGGGTTTAAATTTTTAATTTACTAACGTATTTCATATAAATTCAAAGGATGTGAAAATTAAAGTGTGCAATAATTAGTTATTATTATTAAAGAATTTCAGTATACACGACATTTCTTGTGAATTGACGGCCATCGTTGAGAAGTGGTCCTTGCTGTGGATTTGGTTCAATATGTACTTTGACTTGACGGGAATTTCTTGATCGAGAGAGAGCGACATACAGTTGTCCGTGAGAAAATACTGCTGTTTCTAATTGAATTCCTACGTGGTCGAATGATTGCCCTTGACTTTTGTTTATCGTGATTGCGTAAGCCGGTATGATCGGAAATTGCCTTCGTTTTAAAATGAATGGAAGAGTGGTTTCTGATGGAGCTAAATCAATGCGAGGAATAAGAACGGAATCTCCCTTATTGCATTCAGAGATAATTTTTGCTTTGATGCAATTTTGCGCGAGCTCTTCAATCACTAAACGTGTTCCATTACACATGCCCTTTTTCGGATTAAGATTTCTTAACAGCATTATGATGACTCCTTTTTTCAATAGCAAAGCATGAGGAGGCATTCCTGAGGGGATCTGTTCATTAAGAAATTCAACTGGAAAATTGAGAGTATCATTTGGGTCCTCGCTAACTAATGAATCAGCGCTATAGTAAATTTGTGCATCGCCATGGATTAATTCAATTATTCGTCGATTCATTTCTAGCGTCTGTGCGTTTGTTGGAGCAACAATGACTCTCTTTGACAGCTCTTCCGTTGACATATGCTCAATGTTAGCGAAGATGATATTTATGAGATCTTGTGATGTTATCATCTCGGAATCTCGATTGTGTCCTCTTCATAGATACCTGGTGTTGCTGGTAATGTCCCTGATCCAACTTGAAGGAGCCACTGATTGTGATTGTCTTGACCATCGCTACGCATGTTTACTGTCAAGGAAAGTACTTGAAATTTGATCCACAGTGAGCTGGATTTTATGCAACTTTCAATAATTTCTGTACGCGTTCCTCTTTGTACGACCGGAAGAGTCTGGCGAAAATCACCGCCTAGAACTAAAACTTTTCCTCCAAAGCTTACATCATTCTTCATCAGTTCACGCAAAAGCAAATCTATGCAACGTAGTCCATTTTTTGGCAGCATTGTGATCTCATCGATGACGATAAGGGAGGCTTCGCGTAAAGCAGCAGCTTCAGGTGAATTCAATCGCATTGAGGAGACTGATGTGTCAAGCAAAGGAACAGGAAGCTTAAAACCGCTGTGAACTGTGCGACCTCCTTTCAGCAATGTGGCAGCAATACCGGTGGTAGCAAATGGCAAAACTGTGAGTCCATTTCCACGAAAGTATGCCATCAGTGTCGTGTACAAAAACGTCTTGCCCGAACCGCCTGGGCCATCAACATAAAAGAGTTTACATTCTGCATGCAAATTCTCTACTGCTATCAAAATCTTTATGCATGCTGCTAGCTGTCCTTCATTCAATTTCTCAATCTGTTCAGCTGCTTGACGTGCTTCTCCCTCTTGATCGAAAATTTGTTCGTCTCTTGGCGCTTCTCCAGTTGGAATTCGCAAACCTACACCTGCACAGGACATTCCATGCTGCTTAAGAACAAAGTTGATATCGTGAAGTGTAAAATTTCGTGATATTTCTTCACTATATCTTCTCGAGTAGTCAAGTGATAAATTTTCAAAATGATCTTCGAAAAGTTTAAGAAGCTGTGCTGGTTGACAGAAAACAATGATGTACGCGATCATCTCACGCAGCTGCTTAGGCATTAAATATGTTCCGGCATCAGTTAAACATCCATCCCACTCTTCATCTGATTCGAGAAGGCCTCGTGCCATAGCTGCAGCTTTGAACGTTTCGCACATATTACCATCAAACGTACGTATATATATATATATATATATATATATATATATATATATATATATATATATATATATATATATATATATATATATATATATATATATATATATATATGTATGTATATATATATATGTATATATATATATATGTATATATATATATATATCTGTATATATATGTATGTATATATATATGTATGTATATATATATGTATATATATATATATATATATGTATATATATATATGTATATATATATATATGTATATATATATATGTATATATATATATGTATATATATATATCTGTATATAATTATTACGGAGTAAGCTACCGATGATCTTGTTAGCCCTCCTTTTAATATCCAAAGTCGGATCTTTAGAAATTTCCAGAAATTTGTTAGAATCACTTAATATATTGTTTAATTTGCATAGATAATCAGATCGCTCCAAGATAACATAGCTATTAGTTTTGTCAGACTTCCGTATTACAATGGTGGGATTATTTCTTAAAGATAGGGCAGCAGAATACAATTCATCGGCCATTTTACGAGGAGTGTTCCGGTGTTTGAAACCCTCAGCTTTAAGTAACGTATAAAGGCGATTATCAACAGAAAGCTCACCACTGAGAACATGCGCCTCAAGTTGACGAACCAACATTTCTAATTCGATCTGCTTAAGTACCGGACGATATTTGCCTGGAACATGGCAATTGTAACCAAGTTCTAAAAATTTTAGTTCAGATGTTGTAGGAGTGTATGATGAGAGGTTTATGACGTGATTAAGGTTTTCTTTCAGCAAGAAACTTCCGCCATATAATGTAGACAGTTTGTTCACAATTATGCTTTTCTTCCTTCTGTTAACACGGTCGACGCTAATATCAACAAAGCGTTGGAATGTAACCACAGAGTCGTTATCAGTGAATAAGGCTTGGTACGTGTCCACAGTTTCTTTTAATAATGTAGAAAGTCTGTTAAACTCCACTTGAGCGGCCACAACTTCTCTTTCAATTGCGTCAGAAATTGAACAACGAGAATGATAAATCCTAGAGCGTTGATATTTATTTTTCAAATAATTAGGAACAAGATGTTCTTTCAGACACGCTTTATTAAAGACTATGGCCCATTTCTTATTACAAACTTTTTCTATCAGACGTGAAACTTTTCGAAAATCAGAAATACCAAGACACTTTTGAACGAACTGGTATATATTTTTATTAATGTTTTGGTCATGAGCTGACCTGCAGGTTTCGGCTTTATTAGCCATCATCAGAACTCATAAAACCAATTTACAGCTACAACGAAATATATATATATATATGTATATATATATATATATATATATATGTATATATATATATATATATGTATATATATATATATGTATATATATATATATATATACTAGCAGTGCCCGTAGCGGCTTTGCTCGCATGAAATTAGAGAGTTTGAACCGTGCATCCATAGTAGAGATCATTTTTTTAGGTCTCGGCTCGGCCCGTCGACAAATTAGCCCAGCCCGTTTTAAAAACCCAAACTCCTGGCCCGGCACAGCCCGTCTGAATTAGGCCCGGCCCATTTTTACAGGCCTAGAAGTTCTATATACTTGATGAAAAACTTCGGCCCGTCCCACCTTGACCTCAGATTTGGCCCGGCTAAACTGAAGATCCTAAAATCACTAAACTATCTATATACTTGGTGAAAAACCTCGGCCCGTCCCACTTTGATTTAAGGTTTGGCCTGGCCCGTGTGAAGACTCTAAAATAACGGCTTGGCCCGGCCGATGATAAACTGGACTTAGCTATTTTTAACCGGCACAAAACTTCAAAATACTAATTTTTACATTTGTAGCACTTACAGTTTTTGAGTAGCAGTTATTTTGAAATCAAATAACCCTTATTTCCACCCCACATTTGAGGTCCTGGAAACCAAATTTTCAAAAAATGCTAAAACACGTATTTCATTATTTTTGGAGTAGAAACTAAATACTAATTTTTACTTCTGTAGCATTAACAGTTTTTGAGTAGCAGCTACTTTAAAAACCAAATAACCCAAAAAATGATGAAATACGTATATCTTTTTTTTTTTGAGTAGATACTAAGTATTAATTTTTACATCTGTGGCAATTACAGTTGTTGAGTAGCAATTACTTTAAAAAACAAATAACCCTTACATCATTTTCCACCCCACATTTGAAGTCCTGGAAAACAAATTTTCAAAAAATTGTGAAACCCGTATATCATTATTTTTAGAGTAGAAACTAAATACTAATTTTTACTTTTGTAGCATTAACAGTTTTTGAGTAGAAGCTACTTTAAAAACCAAATAACCCAAATAAAATAGAAACTAAACACTAATTTTTACTTTTGTAGCATTAACAGTTTTTGAGTAGAAGCTACTTTAAAAACCAAATAACCCAATTTTCCAACCCACATTTGAGGTCCGGGAAACCAAATTTGTAAAAAATGGTGAAACACGTATATCTTTATTTTTAGAAAAGAAACTAAATAATAATTTTTACATCTGTGGTATTTACTGTTTTTGAATAGCAGTTACTATAAAAGACAATTAACCCTATTTTCCACCCCACATTTGAAGTCCTGGAAACCAAATTTTCTAAAAATGCTAAAACACGTATTTCTAAAACCAAATAACCCAATTTTCCAATCCACATTTGAGGTCCGGGAAACCGAATTTTCAAAAAATGGTGAAACATGTATTTTTTTATTTTTCAAAAAGACTTTATATACCAAATTTCAAAATCTCCTCATTTTTGGTTTTCGAGATATACATTGTTTAAGAAAAAAGTTTGTTTTCCAGTTTTTTCCCCTCAGGAGCAAAATTTTCAGAAATCCTTTTTTAGCGGATGTTTACGCTATAAAAGTAATATAAGTTCCAAATTCCACGTTCCTAGGATGAGGCGTTTGAGCTCGGCGTTGATTATCAGTAAGTCAGTCAGTCAGTCAGTCAGTCAGGACATGTTCTTTTATATATATAGATATGTATGTATGTATATATGTATATATATATCTGTATATATATATGTATGTATATATATGTATATATATATATATATATGTATATATATATATGTATATATATGTATATATATATATATATATATAAATATATATTTATATATATCAATGATAAAAAAATTGTATTTAATAACTACTATACGACTAATTACGTAAGCGTGACAGAATCAGTGAGTGAGTGACGTGGTCTACTATTATATTATTATATATATATATATATATATATATATATATATATATATACATATATATATATACATACATATATATATATATATATATATACATATATATATATATGTATATATATGTATACAGATTTATATATCCAGTCGCTTTCCGCGTTCCCGGTCGCTTTCCGCTTTCCCGGTCGCTTTCCCGTTCCCGGTCGCTTTCCCGTTCCCGGTCGCTTTCCCGTTCCCGCTCACGCTTGCTCTCCCGTTCCCGGTCATGCTTGCTCTCCCGTTCCCGGTCATGCTTGCTCCCCCATTCACGGTCACTTCTGTTAGCCTATAAAACGTAATTTAGATTTGCTAAGACTATATATATATATATACTAGCGGGGTTACCCGGCGTTGCCCGGGGTTTTTAAAGGTTTTTCTAATGTTTGTCTCTCTCGCTCCCGTTCCCTTCTCCACTTTCCCGTTTTCGTAGCGTTCCCGGTCGCTTTTCCGCTCTCGGTCGTTTTCCAGCTCCCGGTCGCTTTCCCGCTCAGAAGTTTTGTTATGGATTTTCTCTCTTGCTCGCGTTTCCTTCCAAGCTTGCTCTCCCGATTCCAGTCGCTTTCCGCGTTCCCGGTCGCTTTCCGCGTTCCCGGTCGCTTTCCGCGTTCCCGGTCGCTTTCCCGTTCCCGGTCGCTTTCCGTTCCCGGTCGCTTTCCCGTTCCCGGTCGCTTTCCCGTTCTCGGTCGCTTTCCCGTTCCCGGTCGCTTTCCCGTTCCCGGTCGATTTCCCGTTCCCGGTCGCTTTCCCGTTCCCGGTCGCTTTCCCGTTCCCGGTCGCTTTCCCGTTCCCGCTCACGCTTGCTCTCCCGTTACCGGTCATGCTTGCTCTCCCATTCCCGCTCACGGTTGCTCTCCCGTTCCCGTTCACGCTCATTTTCTCTTTTACATTCTTTCATAACTTCTGTTAGCCTATAAAACGTAAAATAGATTTGCTAAGACTATATATATATATATGAATGTTTGTGGGTTAGTTTGTCTATTATAGAAACGGGAAAGCGACCCGGAACGGACAGCGAGCGGGAACGGAAAAGCAAGCGTGAGCGGGAATGGGAGAGCAAACGTGAGCGGGAACGGGACCGCGACCGGGAACGGGAAAACGACCGGGAGCGGGAAAGCGACCGGGAGCGGGAAAGCGACCGGCAGCGGGAAAACGACCGAAAACGGGAAAGCGAACAGGAGTGGGAAAGCAGGTGGGAAAGGAAATGGGAGAGAAAGAGACAAACATTAGAAAAACCTCTAAAAAACCTGGGCAACGCCGGGTATCTCCGCTAGTACATACATAAACACACACAGAGACACACATACGTGCACATACACATACATACATACACACATACATACGCACATACATATATATATAGTTCCCGCTCGCTCACCCGCTCCGCTCCGCTCATTTTGTGACGGATTTCAAAAAAAAAATTTTTATTTTTGACTCCCATTGACTCTCAAGGTTGTGTGAAAATTTCATTACGATCGGATGAATGGTGTAGCAATGCATAAAGGACATTAACATATATACATATATACATATATACATATATACATATATACAAACTTTCATTTATATATATATAGATATGAATGTTTGTGGGTTAGTTTGTCTATTATAGAAACGGGAAAGCGACCCGGAACGGACAGCGAGCGGGAACGGAAAAGCAAGCGTGAGCGGGAATGGGAGAGCAAACGTGAGCGGGAACGGGACAGCGACCGGGAACGGGAAAACGACCGGGAGCGGGAAAGCGACCGAGAGCGGGAAAGTGACCGGAAGCGGGAAAGAGACCGGGAGCGGGAAAGCGACCGGGAGCGGGAAAGCGACCGGGAGCGGGAAAGCGACCGGGAGCGGGAAAGCGACCGGGAGCGGGAAAGCGACCGGGAGCGGGAAAGCGACCGGGAGCGGGAAAGCGACCGGGAGCGGGAAAGCGACCGGCAGCGGGAAAACCACCGAAAACGGGAAAGCGAACAGGAGTGGGAAAGCAGGTGGGAAAGGAAACGGGAGAGAAAGAGACAAACATTAGAAAAACCTCTAAAAAACCCGGGCAACGCCGGGTATCTCCGCTAGTACATACATAAACACACACACAGACACACATACATGCACATACACATACATACATACACACATACATACGCACATACATATATATATAGTTCCCGCTCGCTCACCCGCTCCGCTCCGCTCATTTTGTGACGGATTTCAAAATTTTTTTCTCTATATTTGATTCCCCTTGACTCTCAAGGTTACGTGAAAATTTCATTACGATCGGATGAATGGTTTAGCAATGCATGAATAACATACCTATATACATACATACATACATACATACAAACATTCATTATATATATATATATATATATATATATATATATATATATATATATATATATATATATATATATATATATATATATATATATATATCTCAACTTCAGACTCGAGCCCACGGCTGTCGGATCGGCAACACCGCCTCGCATCATGCCAACTACCTTACCATCTGCGCCACTTCCACCGCCAAACAGTGGTGGTTTAGCGCTTTTGTTGGGGTATGTTGAACACAACACTCGACTATGAATGGGTACGAATCAATGCTCGGTAGTGTTGCGGATCCGACAGTCGTGGGTTCGAGTCTGAAGTTGAGACATTTATATTTGCGTTATTTCGTGGTGGATTGTAAGCTATCCAAGTTTCTGATATATGTGGCTCGTAAAAACATATCAACGCTATGTTTTGTTATAATGTATATATATATATATATATATATACATATGCAGATATATATATACATACATATACATAGTATATATATATATATATATACAGATATATATATATATATATATATATATATATATATATACAATATATATTGTATATATATATATATACATACATATACATAGTATATATATATACAGATATATATATATATATATATCTGTATATATATATATATATATATCTGTATATATATATATATATATATATATATATATATATATATATATATATATATATATATATGTATATATATATATAACATTTTTCCTTAAACAAAACTTCACAAATAAAACCAAAATATTTTTTGAAAAGATTGAATACTTATATTTATATATTTATAGATTGGTTTGAAATGCATTCAATCAGAATGATGAAAAGAACTTCCGCTACCAGTGTTGTTGACTTTTTGCTGAGTAGAACAAGCATCAGAAGAGTTGCGACATGCAAGGTAGAATTGAAAGAACAAGTGGAAGATGCAAGCGATTCAATGGAGTACGAGAGCGAACAGAACGATTCTGACCTTGACTCTTCAACACAGTCACCACCTATTGAAGCTGGTCAAGAAGAAGGATCCGCCTGTGTTACTCCATTGGCTATGTTAAATACAAAGAAATCGACAGTTTGTTGTAAAATATGCTTGAAAACTTTATCAAGCAAGAGTAACTTATTGCGTCACATGATCACTCACACCGACGACAAGCCATTCAGTTGTAAATTTTGTAATAAGTCATTTAACACCCAGTGGAACATGTCGCGTCACGTTAAACGCTTCCACGTAAACAATCCGATAATTAATAACAATACCGAGTCTCAAAACAGTAGCGAAAAACCATTTGAAACTAATGCTGACATTACTGAAAAAATGGACGAGTCTGCTATTGGTCTATCCAATTCAATCAAAATTAAAGATAATTTGTTGTAAGTAGAGTGCAGTAATTCTGAAAGTTAAGAGTAATAATACCCGACTTAGAATGAATGTGAAGTGCTGCAGGCTTAGAGTGCATTTTTTCCATATTAAATCTTTAAAAATGCAAATTCTCTGTTTAATAAAATTGATAAAAAAAAGAGCAAAATTGTTTTTTGAGTCTGTTTTTTAAGTAAAAATGGTTTTTCCACATTTCGTTATGCTGCTACTGCACAGCAGTCAATTTCAAATAAATTATTTAAATAATAACTCGGTAAACTGAAATTATCGCAAAATCTGATATTACACTTAAATTATCATTTCTATTACGTTTTATGATTTTATTTTATCGACAAACCGAAATCTTTCGTTACGATAAATTTTTGAACAAAATTGAAAACTTTTCGATAATTGAGTAAAATTTGCGATGCCGTCATTGTAGAATTTTTTGAAACTAAAACTTTCTTTTTACACACTTTTACTAAACTTGACTTTTCTGTCTGTCTGTCTGTCTATCTGTCTGTCGTCAAATTTTGCAATCGATTTTAAACTAACTTCCCGATGAGCTAGAGACTTCAAAATTTAAAAATACCTCCGAACTGATTAACATGCATTTTATCAAATTTTCGGATCGATTGGACAAAATTTAATTAAATAATTATATGTGATATTTTTGTCTATGCTAATATGTTTGTTGTTTATGTAGTAAAAATATAAAAGTGTATATTAAAAAACTTTGTTTTTGCTTCACTTGTTTTTCCTTTATATATATACTAGCAGTGCCCGTAGCGGCTTCGCTCGCATGAAATTAGAGAATTTGAACCGTGCATCCATAGGTGTCGGCTCGCCCGTCGACAACTTGGCCCAGCCCGTTTCAAAACCAAAATTCCTGGCCCGGCACGGCCTGTCTAATTTGGGCCCGGCCCGTTTTTACAGGCCTAGAAATTCTATATACTTGATGAAAAACTTCGGCCCGTCCCACGTTGACTTCAGGTTTGGCCCGGCCCGTCTGAAGACCCTAAAACTACAAAAATGACTATATGCTTAGTGAAAAACCTCGGCCCGTACCACCTTGATTTAAGGTTTCGCCTGGCCCGTAAGAAGACCCTAAAATAACGACTTGGCACGACCGGTGATAAACTGGACTCAGCTACTTTAAACCGGCACAAAACCTCAAAATACAAAGTTTTACATCTGTAATGCTTGCAGTTGTTGAGTAGCAGTTATTTTAAAATCAAATAACCCTTATTTTGACCCCACATTTTAAGTCATGGAGACCAAAGTTTTAAAAAATGGTGAAACACTTATATCGTTATTTTTGAGGCACTGGTGGCAGAGCGGTAGAGCGTTCGCCTGTCGATCGTTAGGAAATTAGAGAGTTTGAACCGTGCATCCATAGTAGAGATCATTTTTTTAGGTCTCGGCTCGGCCCGTCGACAAATTAGCCCAGCCCGTTTTAAAAACCCAAACTCCTAATCCAGCACAGCCCGTCTGAATTAGGCCCGGCCCATTTTTACAGGCCTAGAAGTTCTATATACTTGATGAAAAACTTCGGCCCGTCCCACCTTGACCTCAGGTTTGGCCCGGCCAAACTGAAGACCCTAAAATCACTAAAATATCTATATACTTGGTGAAAAACCTCGGCCCGTCCCACTTTGATTTAAGGTTTGGCCTGGCCCGTGTGAAGACTCTAAAATAACGGCTTGGCCCGGCCGATGATAAACTGGACTTAGCTACTTTTAACCGGCACAAAACTTCAAAATACTAATTTTTACATTTGTAGCACTTACACTTTGTAAGTAGCAAATAACCCTTATTTCCACCCCACATTTGAGGTCCTGGAAACCAAATTTTCAAAAAATGCTAAAACACGTATTTCATTATTTTTGGAGTAGAAACTAAATACTAATTTTTACTTCTGTAGCATTAACAGTTTTTGAGTAGCAGCTATTTTAAAAACCAAATAACCCAAAAAATGATGAAACACGTATATCTTTTTTTCTGAGTAGATACTAAGTATTAATTTTTACATCTGTGGCAATTACAGTTGTTGAGTAGCAGTTACTTTAAAAACCAAATAACCCTATTTTCCACCCCACATTTGAAGTCCTGGAAACCAAATTTTCAAAAAATTGTGAAACCCGTATATCATTATTTTTAGAGTAGAAACTAAATACTAATTTTTACTTTTGTAGCATCAACAGTTTTTGAGTAAAAGCTACTTTAAAAACCAAATAACCCAATTTTCCAACCCACATTTGAGGTCCGGGAAACCAAATTTGTAAAAAAATGGTGAAACACGTATATCTTTATTTTTAGAAAAAAAACTAAATAATAATTTTTACATCTGTGGTATTTACTGTTTTTGAGTAGCAGTTTCTATAAAAGACAATTAGCCCTATTTTCCACCCCACATTTGAAGTCCTGAAAACCAAATTTTCAAAAAATGCCAAAACACGTATTTCATTATTTTTGGAGTAGAAACTAAGTACTAATTTTTACTCCTGTAGCATTAACAGTTTTTGAGTAGAAGCTACTTTAAAAACCAAATAACCCAATTTTCCAACCCACATTTGAGGTCCGGGAAACCGAATTTTCAAAAATTGGTGAAACACGTATCTTTTTATTTTTCAAAAAGAATCTATATACCAAATTTCAAAATCTCCTCATTTTTGGTTTTCGAGATATACATTGTTTTAGAAAAAAGTTTGTTTTCCAGTTTTTTCCCCTCAGGAGCAAAATTTTAAAAAATCCTTTCTTAGCGGATGTTTACGCTATAAAAGTAATATAAGTTCCAACTTTCACGTTCCTAGGATGAGGCGTTTGAGCTGGGCGTTGATTATCAGTCAGTCAGGACATGTTCTTACCAATGCTTTTATTAACTCGTCGGCTCTGTTTCTCTGTCTGTTTCTCTGTTTCAAATCTTGCAATCAATTTTTGAGTCACTTCCTGATGATAGATTTTTTTCAAATTTTGCATACATGCTCAAGATAGAAGACAATGCAATATTCAATTATTAGTTTTACAATAAGTCAATTAATTTAGTTAATTTTCTTGAGGATTTTATATATATATATATATATATATATATATATATATATATGTTTATTATATTTATTTGTTGTATATTGCGACTTTAATATAAAATAAAAGAGTAATATAAGAAAAAATTGATTGCAAAATTTTTGTTTATGAGCTTAATGGAAATCGCAATGCTCTTCGAACCATATTACGCCAGGCCAGACTTTAATATAAAATAAAAGAGTAATATAAGAAAAAATTGATTGCAAAATTTGTGTCTTAATTACATATAAGAGCATTGGTTTTAAAAATTCGTTTTTAATTTACTTGTTTATATATATAGATATATATATACTAGCAGGGTTACCCGGCGTTGCCCGGGTTTTTAGAGGTTTTTCTAATGTTTGTCTCTCTCGCTCCCGTTTCCTTCTCCACTTTCCCGTTTTCGTCGCGTTCCCGGTCGCTTTTCCGCTCCCGGTCGTTTTCCAGCTCCCGATCGCTTTCCCGCTCAGAAATTTTGTTATCGATTTTCTCTCTTGCTCGCGTTTCCTTCCAAGCTTGCTCTCCCGATTCCAGTCGCTTTCCGCGTTCCCGGTCGCTTTCCGCGTTCCCGGTCGCTTTTCCGTTCCCGGTCGCTTTCCGTTCCCGGTCGTTTTCCCGTTCCCGGTCGCTTTTCCGTTCCCGGTCGTTTTCCCGTTCCCGGTCGCTTTCCCGTTCCCGCTCACGCTTGCTCTCCCGTTCCCGGTCATGCTTGCTCTCCCATTCCCGGTCACGGTTGCTCTCCCTTTCCCGTTCCCGTTCACGCTCATTTTCTCTTTTCCATTCTTTCATAACTTCTGTTAGCCTATAAAACGTAAAATAGATTTGCTAAGACTATATATATAAATGAATGTTTGTGGGTTAGTTTGTCTATTATAAAAACGGGAAAGCGACCCGGAACGGACAGCGAGCGGGAACGGAAAAGCAAGCGTGAGCGGGAATGGGAGAGCAAACGTGAGCGGGAACGGGACAGCGACCGGGAACGGGAAAACGACCGGGAGCGGGAAAGCGACCGGCAGCGGTAAAGCGACCGGCAGCGGGAAAACGACCGAAAACGGGAAAGCGAACAGGAGTGGGAAAGCAGGTGGGAAAGGAAACGGAAGAGAAAGAGACAAACATTAGAAAAACCTCTAAAAAAACCCGGGCAACGCCGGGTATCTCTGCTAGTACATACATAAACACACAGACACACATACATGCACATACACATACATACATACACACATACATACGCACATACATATATATATATATAGTTCCCGCTCGCTCACCCGCTCCGCTCCGCTCATTTTGTGACGGATTTCAAAATTTTTTTCTCTATATTTGATTCCCCTTGACTCTCAAGGTTGTGTGAAAATTTCATTACGATCGGATGAATGGTGTAGCAATGCATGAATACAATACCTATATACATACATACATACATACATACAAACATTCATTTTTATATATATAGATATAGATAACTTTTAAAACATTTTTGTATTATGCTATTCTATTTTTAACGTTAAAAAGCATTTTCTATGTTGATATCAGCAAGGACGAAGGAAGATGGACGATAATAAATAATGTTTCTGTAAAAATTGAGTGATGAAAGATGTCGTGACGAGCTTGACTTGATATCCGAGTGAAGTATTTCTGTAGATTAAAAATATTTATTTATTAAATTTTTTTAGAAAATAATGTTATATGAAATATTCAAAGTAATTGCTGAAGAAAACTCAAAAATAAACTTCACCTGATGCTTTCCAGCTAAAATCCAACGCCTACTTACGCACTTTCTTTTAAAACACATCTGTAAACAATTGATTACAAGCAGTCAATCACAATCATTGTAAAAAATGTGTATAATACATTCATATTATCGTTTTAATGTTTTTTTTTAACTATTTACCTTCT